>CM046456.1:62211151-62788651 GCA_025506515.1 Flaveria trinervia | reverse complement strand
ACTACATACATACATACATACATACATACATACATACATACATACATACATACTACATACATACATACATACATACATACATACATACATACATACATACATACATACATACTACATACATACATACATATATATATATATATATATATTACAAAAGCAATTCATGTCAATGGTTATGAATTATGCAAGTTTATAGAACACATATAACTACAATCAAACCTTAACCAAGATTAAGATTATAAGTTTATAACGATTAGCTAAGTGTACTTGGTTCCATGATTAACAAGTCATACGTCATTAGGAGCGACAATACATCAGCTTTAGCACCAAATAGGCTTGTTAGGCCCATACATCTATGACGTCGTCAGGCTAGCAATAATTAATGATTGTCAACATATAATGTATCTAATATAAAGCTCACAATAACACAATCAACCATGACAAAATATAAGTATGAATTACATGTACGTTACAAGTATAAGAAGTTTACAAGTATAAGTTTGATAAGTTTAACATATTTCACCCAAAAGGTGTGAAATAATATAAAAAGGCAAGGAAACTCACATGATATATAATATTCACTTTTGAACAATAATAAAAAATAAGATTACTCCAATGTTTTCTTCCTGATTCAACCTAAGAGTTGATGTTTTAGAGTTAGAATAATGATATGATTCAAAAGTAGATATGATTTAGGGTTTCATTTGAAATTCGGGGGTTTTAATATTTAAGTCAAATAAAATATAACAATACAATCGATTATGTTTTGACTTAATAAAAATGGTAAGTATCAATTAAGATTGGGCATGATTATTTTAATTTATTAATTTAATAGAGATTAAGTATAATGTGTGAAAAAATAATTAATTTAATTATTAATTATTTTAAATTTGATAAGGTAATTAATTGAATACTTATTAAATGACTTTAAAATTATTTTGTAAAGTTCTTTTAGTGATTCATTATAAAGATCTTATAATACAAAACTTTAATAATAAGAATAAAGTATAATATATTGTTTTATGTTTCAAGAATTTAAATAAAAGTTTAATAAATAGGTTTATTAACTATTTATGATATAACATGGTTAAATAAATCATTGAAAAAATAATTATTTAAATATCCATTTAAATAATTATTTGTATAATTAATTATTTAAAGTATTTGTAATATGTAGGTTTAAAGAGTTTTGAAATAATCCAAATTTGAGCTATAATATATTTATAACATATAAATGACTTAATAATATTTTTATAACATTTTTATTCTTTAAAAAAATTATTAAATTTAAGAATCATAAGTTTTAAGATCTTTAGAATATAACTTAAAATGTTTAGTTAATAAAATAATTTTTATTTAGATTTATCAATATAATAATAATTTTCTGAAATTAAAAAAATGTAAGAAAAACAATTAAACAAAAAGTTGGCAGAGGCTCGGTTCGAACCCGGGACCTCATGCCTAGAAGTTTTATTAGTTACCAGTCGGCCAAAGCCCAGATATGTTTAAAATTCCTTTTAAAATATTGTATACATTAATTGCTTAAATCCCCCAAATCAACATGAACCCTAGTTTAATCTTGATCCAAATTGAACATCAAATCGATATTAATAACCAGATCAATATTAG
Organism: Flaveria trinervia; assembly: GCA_025506515.1. Classification (NCBI taxonomy): domain Eukaryota; kingdom Viridiplantae; phylum Streptophyta; class Magnoliopsida; order Asterales; family Asteraceae; genus Flaveria; species Flaveria trinervia. Next base: position 62,787,022 of record CM046456.1, on the reverse strand, counting down.
GGCTTTTAATCCCCAAATGAAACCGAGTATGTATGGGTGTTTAATTACCCGAAAGATGACTACATCAATGTTACAAGGTGAAGCTCAGTCGCGACCATGGTTGAATATGTTCGAGATGCAAACGTTGTGTAAGGCCCCATTCCCGGGACGCTTACAACTGGTCGATCATCGCATTTAAAACATATATTTTCATTAACTTAAGAAACATTGCAGCAGAAACATTAAAACAAACATTCCATTTCATTATAAAAGCTTTTGATAATACATCGTTATCGAATTACAAAATACTTGTTGCGTTACATCACAAAAGATAATAAAAATGGATGCCATCCAAAATGAGCCGAGTAGCCGCCCCGTGCCATCCTCAGCAACATTATCTGCCAACTGAAAACACATAAAAGTCAGTGTTGCTGAGTGGGTTCTAGTTTTATAATAAGACATACTTTATCTTTTATTTAAAACTGTTCTTTACAATCGTACGTGATCATACATCATACATACAAATAGATAATCGTATTATTATCTTCATCATTCGTTCGTTAACTTTCGTTCATTCATCATCATACGTCCTCGTTATCTTCCTTACCGTTTATTATGTATGTTCATCATTTCTTCTTTACATTCCATGCCAAAACCATGAACTTTACCCCACCGTCATGCATAAAGCGGGTACTGGGCCAAGGTCTATCATGGACCCCCATACATTGTGCCCGGTGGCCTGACCATAGTACCGGGGTAAATTTAGGTGTACCATTGCCATGTGCTATACCCCACCGTCATGCATAAGCGGGTACTGGGCCAAGGTCTATCATAGACCCCCATACATTGTGCCCGGTGGCCTGACCACAATACCGGGGTAAGTGATAAAGGTTATATACAAATGGTCAATCACAAAGATAGACCCCAGTGTGCATCCTTCTGGGGTAGCTAACCCAGACACCGTTGAACTAACACCCTTCATTGGGCGTGTTTCCACATACAAGGCTTGCAAGACTTTCTTTACATTCCTTCATTCATTAATGCATGCATTCATTCTTTCTTTACGTTCGTCTTTTCATTATCTTCCACCTTACATTACATAATACTTTCATTTCATTCGTTAACATTTAATGTAAAGCCACGGGAAAATAATCATACAAATTAAGGAACATAAACATGAGCATACAAAACATCACCATACAAAGCACCAACATACATGCATAACTCATCACATCCACTATGACCTCAAAAGTCAACTTACTAAATCCCCAGGAACATACCAAGTCAAAGCCTACATTTACACTTTCCCTGAAAAATCAGAAAGCATTCTAAGTTCTTTCGGGCGCATGAGCCCTATTTGGGTGTATGGGCCCTATACAGTTGCATGGCCTCCCAGGCGTATGAGAACACTTAGGCGCATAGACACTATAGGGCGAATGAACACTTAGGCGTACGGAAAATCTCCAGAGGCATGGGCACTATGGGGCGTATGGGCTCTTAGTCGCATAGCCTTCAGTCACATAACTTTCAGACGCATGACCTTCAGTCGTATGACTTCCATGCGTATGACCCTTAGTCGCATGGCATTCAGGCGCATGGACTTCAGTCGCATGCTATTCAGGCGCATGCCCTCAGTCGCATGCCTTTTAGTCGTATGGCCTCCAGTCGCATGTCATTCGGTCTCATGGCCGCCAGTCGTATGCAATTCGGTCTCATGGCTTCGAACCTGAACTGCAGATTTCGGCCTCCGACCTTTTTCTAACTTGGTCTAAGCTTAGACCAACCATCCTAAGCCTTAGAAACACAACCATAACATCATCCAAGCATCACAAGCCCAAACACGAGCCCCACCCATCCACACACATACACAAGCACACACGAACGGGTTCAACACCCAACACAACCAAAAACAGTTTGCTATGTGTTCCAGCCTTAAAATCAGTCAAAAATATATAAAAGAGGGGTCCTAGAACTCACCTTAGTAGCCTCCTCGGGTAAAGCTTCCTACAAACCCGCTTGACCTCGACTTTTGCACCTTGATTCTTCAGAAAACCTGAAGCTTTGGCCCTTTTCTCCCTTTTCTTTCTCTCTGGCCAATTGAATGGGTGAAATGAGGGGAGAGGGCTGCCATCCCCTTTACACCCACTCTTCCAAACTCTTGTTCTTTTTGTCACATTTTACCCCTCAACTTTGGGTAAAATGCCTTTTCCCCCTTATTCTCTCTTTTTCTTTCTTTTTCTTTTTTTGGCTTCAAAGAAAATAACTGGGTGTTACACGTTGTTGTAAATCAAATTAGCTTCATGTAAAGATTCTGAGAGTTATTCCGATCAAAATCCCCATCTCAATTTCGATATAAGTTGTCCAAAAGATGGAGTTCGGCTAAGCCATAGGTTCGAAATGAATATGCGGATCAATGGTGATTGAAATCAGTTTGGGTGTGCGTTATATGAGTAATTGGTGAATCATATAGGTTCAAGGGGTCGATTAGGACATTTCCCCTTATTCAAATAGATGTAATTTGAATAGTTTATGATCAACGAGTTATGGGTTTGAATCGATGATTTCGGTTTCAATTTCAGGTGTTACTAGTCGAGTAATCACAATTAAACAGGGGGTTAAGTTCGAAACTGATGGAAGATAGTTAAAGTAATTGCATTTAAATTAAGCGTTTTGGTGGATTAAGGCTCGCCGGAGCTCGCCGGTGATGGTGGCCGGAGACGGAGGAAAGAGGTCGATGGTGGGTTGGTTTGCGTTTAAAGCAACTTATACTTTGGACCCTCAAGTTTTAAGTTTTTATTATTTCATGTGTAAACTTTTAAAATAAAGTTTCAAGAATTACAAATTTGACCCCAAACTTTATAATTCACAATGTAAATAATTGCTCAAATTATTTATTTAAAAGAACTTTGTAAAGATTATAAATCTTGTAAGTTTTTATAATTTAATTGCTAAGATGGTTAAAATCTTGTAATTGATATTAGTCTTTATATATTTATATATCTTTATAATTTTATAGAAAATTCGAAGTCTATTTTTATTTTTATTTTTTTACATAATAATTAGAACCCATAGAGGGAAGATTATAAATTCACAATAGAGTTTATAAATTTATTAGAGGGAAGATTAATTGTAATTTACATCATCATATTCACAATATTAGTTAAATAATACGTTTATTGTCTTAAATTCTGCAAAATAAAAGAAATAGTTTGAATAATATGCTTGTTTTATATAATAGACAAAATGGGCTTGGGTCCATATTCCCAAAAATGGGCAGAGTTATAGTTTTATCAAGCTCCAGTCAAGCTCGAGCTTGAAAAAAGCTCATTTAACTATCGAGTTTGAGCCCGAGTTTCACGTATCGAGCTTGAGCTGGCTTGCGAGCCTAAACGAGCTTTTTATTTATATACTTTTATTTTATTTATGAAATATATTACATAAATAATATCTATTATATATAAAGTTATAATACAAAGCAATTAAATAATATGAATAATGTTATATATAAAATTATAAATATATATATATATATATATATATATATATATATCAAAATTAAATATTAAAAATAATATTTAAATAAATATACGAGCATAGCTCGAGCTTGAAAAAGTATTTGTCGAAGCCGAGTTCGAGCTTTAAAAATAAAGTTTGAAATGAGGAGAGCTCAACCTCGAGCTCTCCTAAGTTATCACTAGCCGAGCTCGAATACATACGAGCTTGGGCTTGGCTCGGCTCGCCTTGTATGCACCCTTGCATCCACTAGTTAACCAAAGTGAAAAATGAGATTATGCCAAGCTTGAGGATAAACTTTTTTTCATGAGGAAGATGGTGACACAATTCAATGAGGTTACCATTGCATTCCGGCTATGATTTGCCTGCGTAGGCATGATGACTCCCTCCTCACAAGGTATTACACAAAGCCTAAGACCGATAGTTCAAGTCTTGTGACTAAAAATTATGTATATTTAATAATATGATTCGGTGAATATGGGTGTGGCTCAAAAGAATAGTAAATAAAATTATTTTTAATGATAAATATGTGATCATACTAAAAAAATTATGTGATATTTTAACACTTTTGTTTTAAACGAGACTCGAATAAAAAAGATTTTAATTTTTAGTTGTTTTGAACGTATCAACTCAACTGTTAATAATAACAGACAGAAAATAATATCTTAAATTAGGTATCGGATCTTGTTTTAATGGTCAGCCGTTGATGGTAAATGAGCTCATTAATCAACGGCAAAGGGACTGCCACGTAGTCCACTCATTGTTCTTAACATAGCGACCTCTCAATGATTTCTGCCGTCTCATTTAATGCGTAAAGTTATTAGTCTTATCAATACACTATGAAATGTTGACTAATAAAATGTCTTTTTTCTAAAAAACGAATTGCAAATTTATAACCGAGTATATTTCTTAGTATTCTTCAAAAGAGTTTGATCATAAAACGTTTTTTTTTATTTTTTTTTAACACTTAACTAATCTTTTAATTAATAATGTTATGTCAAGTTACATCAAAATAGAAGGTAGACGGGCAACAAGCTGCGCCGCCACCCCTTTCTGAATAGCAAATCCTAACCTTCCAAAAACAAATCCTTGCCTCCCCGGGGTTGAGCAATGGTTGTCTATGACCCGTTGGACCCTGGTCAAAAAGTTGATAGCTTCTGGCGCTAGGGAGCCAAATGTATTAAAGGCAAAGGGAACAAAAGCGTGCTGGTTCTCTGCGCAAGCTTTAGCATGTTTATCCACTTTCTTTGATTCTGCCTTTCTTGCTGCTTGACCAGCTACAAAACCGTTTTCCCGTAAACCAACCAAAGGGGAAACCCCTGTGAGGTCCACACACGCATGTTTGCCCCCAGCCCAGCCAAAGACGAGCAGATCCGCTGGTCGCAAAGTAGACCTCCCCTCCATAGGGTCCGTGAGGAAATTCACAGGGGCTTCTTTCTTAGCAGAAATCCCAGCTCTTCTTAGGATGTCCCCCAAAACATCTCGTACCCAGTCATGCCGATATTTGAACCCAGGTAGCTCTTTACAGTGAAGGGCGTGCTCCCCATATTTATCCATGTAAGCTTTACGACATATCGGACATGTTTCATCTTCCGGGTACATAGGGATCATCAACCGGTATTTGAGAATTGCTCTATATTTTACTGGAGACATGCACTGTCCCAACCCTTCAATCGGGATAACGGTCAAAAAGTCCTGAGCATGGGGGCCCTTCAGGCACTCAAACACCACCTTTTGGCGGGATGACAAAGAAAAAACTTCTCCCAGGCTTTGAGCGATTTTGCTAAACAGAGCATTCGCCAAAGTTGTTTGTGGCTTCGAGGGGCGGTGTCCTTATTAGAGAAACCGCCAATATCCAAGTCTGGGAGAAGGACATATAAGCGTTCGAGCGCCTGCTGATAGTCCGGGTCAAGCCCGAAGACCCCACTGTTTCGAAGGATATGATCTTGTAGTTCCAAAGACTGAGCTCTAGAGGCCACAAAAGCATAAGCCCCAACATCTCGAGCTGAAAGGAGTCCCAAACCACCGAGACGCATCGGCAAAGATGCCAAACGCCATTGGAGATCACCAAAAAAGGGCCACCACCCACGACTATGTCTTCTATAGCCTCCCTGAGACCATCATCGAACCGAGATACCGCATCCTCCATCAAATGGGGTTGACAAGTGCGCAACCCAAAAAGTAACTTAGCAACTCCCATGCACGACCTTAGCAAAAGTAGTTCACATTGGGATTCTTAAGGCAGGGCAAGAGTTTCATGAGGTCAACCGCTCCCGAGGCCCGCCGCCCAGCCAACTCCTCAATAAAGCTAGGATCACGGCTAACAGCTCCACCAAGGAGCTTAACCCCCCTCTCTGGTCTACCAATCCCTCTCGGAAAAGTCCGTCCTGAACTTTACGCCCATCGCATGTCGGCCAAAAAACCTCTGTTTTCTTAATGTTGAGATAAAGCCCCAGAGATGGCCCTTCCACGTTGATGATGTCTAAGGCCTTAGCAACCTCAGACGCGTTGCCGATAATCGTTCCATCATCCAAATACCAAGCATGAAACAAAAGGTTACAACGGTTCTGGACCCGAAGAATAGGGGGTGTAAGGCAAGGGCAAAGAGAAGGGGCCCTAAGGGATCTCCTTGTTGTACTCCGGTAGTAGCCCCAATACAATCATTACCACATACAACTTAGCAGGCTGAGCATAAAGAAATTGGACCCACCGATAGATTGACGGGCAATGCTGATGAACCTCTTGAAGGAAGGTTGTGCGGTCGACCGTGTTAAAAGCATTAGAGAAATCCACAGTAAGCAAGGCCAAGGAGCCGTCTTCATAACAAGAGTTGAGAAACCTGTTTGCACTGTGAAGCACCGTCTCTGCACCATTAGGCATCCCTACCCCAAATTGAAAGTCCCACAAATGTTGGGCCATGTCTTTCCCGACCTTCTTCATCACCACCTTAGAAACCAACCTTCGCCAAATACACCCCACAGCAATAGGCCGAATTCCTTTATCAGGCTTCAATAAGGGGGTGAGGGGGCCGACGCAACAACTCAGCAAGCACTTTAGGGCAAGATCCCTCAAGAATAAGTTAACAACTTCAGTAATGCTCGTAAGCAAAACTGAGGGAGTCACAGAGCCCTCGCCACCAATAGCATCCAACAAGTGTTGGGCCCGCATCCCGTCCCTACCACATGACGTCCCTTTGGGGAAGGATCGGATACATTTGAACACACACTCCTCATCAACAACAAGAGTGGGTTGGGCTAAAGGGTTGGAAGGCAAGGACGGGGGTGGCACCACTGGGTGTTTATCAATAAGAGCTTTCAAGGTCGACTCACCAAAAGGGGCAACTCCACTAGAGCATAGGACCTTAATCGCAGCCGTGAAATGCCCATCTCTGACTTTCCGAAGACATTGCTTAACATTAGGGTCCCTTTCCTTGTCTTCCTCTCTCATGCATTCCCCCCTAATAGCACCAGCCTCTCCCACGCTATCAAATTTTTTATTAAAAATTTACTAATCTTTTCATATCTTCTTATCTAATATCTTCTTGATAGCTTCTATGTTTAATTTCCTTAGCTTTGCAAATATGAATTATTGTATGCATTTGTTAAATTATGAACTAAACTAGAAGTGGGTATATGTCTTTACTTATATATAACATTAACATAACATAAAAACTATAAACTTATATTAATTAACTATTTTCTTAGTAAATCAAATTATATGCTATTTTCTTAATATCTTCTTGCTACACAGTATTCATTATTTTATAGAAAATATCATATATTAAAATTACTATTCTAATTAAAAGGTTTGGTCAGTAGTGGATTTTTCATTTTTTCATTTTTTTTGTGTTTACAATTTTCTTTTGTTTATTTTGTTTGTATTTTAATTTTTTTTCCTTTTTTTGTTTGTGTTTTAATATGATTTGTTTGGGTTGTGGTTTGAGATTTTAGGGTGGGGTTTTTTGAAGGTTTTTTGTATTTGGACACGTGTTTTTGATTTGTAGGGTTCGTTGACGTTGTCTTTCTCCGGGTTCCGGCTTTCTTTCTTTCGTTATCGATACCCTGACGATTTTCGCTATTAAGGTTTGGGTTTTCCTTTTGTTTGCTCTTTTCGGGGCTTTGATTTTCGTCGGTTTTCTATTTTGGATTGTGTCGCTTTCTTGCGGCTTTGATTTTCGTTTGTTTTGTGTATGGTGTTAGGCTTTGATTTAGTTTTTGGGTTCTGCATGTTCTGGTGTGTTATGAATTTGGGGTTTTAGTGTGTTTTACTTTGTGTATTTTATTGATTTTATAATTTGAATCTTTATTTTAATTTTGATTTAGGGTTACATCAAAACTCGCATACGCGACGTTTTGATGTAACCCTAAATCAAAATTAAAATAAACGCGACACGCGCCAAAACCTAGTTATAAAAGAAAAACACAATTACATGTTAGTTAAAGTCTTGAGTGAATAACTTATGCTTTTATGCAAATAATAATAATAATACCTCTATAAAACCTATTCGGTTTCCTCGTGAGATTAGTGAACTACGTTCATCGCACGTGGCCCATTTAATATCATAGTTTCTACCGCCGGCTTTGTAGTTTGGAATTAGAATGCATTTGTACAATATTTAACATAAATTATTGCACAAGTTTTTCAATCATGTTTGTTATTAGAAAAAGTCTTCCATGTATACATTTTATAAATAAACTAGTATTATGTCCCGTCATAACGTTGCGACGGGGTATAAAACCGTGTTAAATAGCATCAATGTCACAACATGTTGCAACATGTTATAAAAGATGAAAACATAAAGGTGAAAACATTGAACCACATACGCATGTTACATCATGTTAACTTGAAATTTTTAGAACGAAACGTAAAAGCATAAAAATTATAAAAGATGAAAGTACATGAGATTAAAATTAAAAGTAAACAAAAATGTTAGAGTTAATTGTAAAATATAAAAACTATTAGAGTCAAAATAAAACTTTAAAGAAAAACAAAAGTACAAAAGGATGATATACAACAAAAATGCATAACCAAGTTAAAATTAGTAATATATAAATGTGCTTAAATGAAATATAATTTTTTTATTGGCAATAGATGTTTTAAAATGGCGATATGTATACAACTATACATAGTAATTTTTCATTTATTAATGTTAGTAATAATATATTAAATTATATTACGTAGTAAACAAGCCTTTGTAATTTGTATAATAAAGAAAGCTTTAATTGCCTATGCGAACATATCAATTTAAAGGTATCTTCAAACAAATTCATTAAATAGTTAGTATTAATGCTATGGTTTTTTACTATTTTTTTAGACACCAACTCACATAATAATCTAAACTATTACAACTAACTTTACACCACAATAAAATTCCATCAACTTACTCATTTACTCATGCTTCTAAACTAAATCAACTTTATTATATGTCATATTTAAACTCTGATTTTCTTAAAAAGTATTTGACTTTTATCATTACGCTATCAACACAAGTAGTTTTTTTTTCATGATTACAATAAACTTACACATAAACAAAGTTCTAATAACAACTATTAAGTAATTACTATTCAAAAGAAACCAACTCATTTGGTGCCGTCTGTTCAAAGAGCAAACAAGATTAATGCAATAATTATCAACGTATAATAAAATTATAAACATTATTTAAAACTTAAAGGTCAACGAAAAGGCATGTTATTGTTTCTATTTCCTTAACGAATAAGTGGTCTAGTATTAAAGCCATCACATGCCATATTCCATTATAGACATTATTAATACAATAAAAACCATGATGTAGGACCTTAATACATCGAGTACAAGTATATATTGAACATCATGTTGATGACATAATGGTTATTTGTTCAAATCATGGGGTTCTTTTTATTTCTATGTATTAGTCAAACTTTTATATTTGCTTAACCCATTTTAAGTTTCTTAAATTCTCACAGTTAACCCTCTAACGTTTTTATAAAATTTTAAGAAACATCATTTTAACCCCTTTGAGTTTCTAAAACTTCAAGTTAACCCTATACATATTTTTACTTAAAATCTCTAACTTCTTACGTCCATATTGTTATGTACGTGTCGGTATATATTCGAGTTCGTCTACGTTATGATGTCAATTTTGTCGAAAACGAGTTAGGTTAAATATAAAACGTTTCGTGCCAATTCTTATGTACGCTTTGAGTTGGTCTATATTTCGACGTAAATTTATTTGAAAATAAATGAGGTCAAATATTATATGTTTTCGTTCAAAGATATAAATTCGAGTAACTCAACGCTTCGACGTAAATTAAGTTTAGAAAAGAGTCGAGACAATAGTAGTCTTTACACTATTACTTCCCGTATGACGCCGCTGCAATACGCGAGTATAATTACTAGTTTAATTTAATCTTTTTAAGTGTCCATTTCATGAACCCAATGAATTTTGTTAAAACCGTAACATTGTATATCATAATTAGAATAAATTAGCTGAATATTAGAGGGAAAATGAAATTTATTATAGGTAATTTGGTATTGGTATTTAGTTAAACTTTAATTAAGCAAGTTTACTTTTTTATATTCAACATCTAATTATTATTTTTTTCTTTTAAAGATTGATCACTGGATAAATGTGATCCAGTGCATACATTTGTTATTTGGTTACGTGGTTTTTGTAAATATAGTTTAAAGTGAATTATCGTTTTTCTTCTTATAGTTTGTTCATATTTGTTATTTTTATCCAAAAAATGTTTCTTTTGCTCACAAAGTTTTTAAAAAGTTCTTATTTTCATCAAAAAACTTTAACTTTGTTAATTTCAAATATAAACATTCATCATTAAAAGAGATAACTGTATATTGTTTCATATAATGACATAAAATACTAACTTATGTTTTACGTATCGCTACTAAAATTATATATATGTGTTATTGTTCCATTCACGAAACCGACATAATATCTTGATCCTTTATTCTTCGAACCTTTCATCATTGATTGAATAACTTTAATTTGTGGAAGAGGATGCAACTGATTTCTTTTATTGGTCGGAAACCCGTTGTGAATGAATTTTATAATAGAAATCATCGCCTTTAATTGTTCTCTCTCCTATATTGTGATGCCATCCACTCGAATTGAGGGTTTTTGTTTATTTTAAAGTGCATATTTTTCAAATTATATATTTAACATTTTAAATTGATGGAGTTAATATTTTTGGATGGAAATGACAACTTCTCAAAACCTTAAGGGGCCAGATACAAAAACTTATTTTTTTAATGAAAATATTAAATATGATCAAATCTTAAAAAAGAAAACGGCCATTCATTCTATCAATTATATAGACCACAATATTATTTTTTGGTAGTGCAGAAAAAAAGAAAAAAGGTTTTGCATACACGATGACATATACTTTATATTGATATAAGAATAAATTTATTTATTTTAAAGAATCATCCTATATTTCCCTTTATGATAATATTATATAATATGAAAAATATTATATTAGTTTTTCTAATGACGCAAAAAAGAAAAGTATAGATCTTTTAATATTACAGTTAGAAATTAATCAACAATATAATTCAAAAGTCAACTTCTGACTTTTAATTCATGTGGCGTTGCTTGATACAGTTCCCAAATGTTGGCTATATTCTATACAAGTAAACCACGAACAAATAATTTTCAGTTATTATATTTTTCTAATGAATTTAAGATATATGCTATTTTATTTATTCATTTATACAAAATACAATAAGATCATATACACAAATAAACATATGTAAATGTTGGTCATCAAATGTTTGCTTGTCTTTTTTCGCACCTTATCACGAATAGGATAGGACGAAACTACTATATCAACTTTTATTTGTAGTTATATGTAACACACTATTTGTCAATCTTTGCTAAATCTATATATATATTTTTATTATAATCATAAATCGATCGTACTGATGACTTTTAAAAAGAAATTCTAATAGTAAGTAATAAACTTCTCAATCAAAAGATTATAAATTAATAATGTGTAGTCCTGCTCGGTTCATGCTGAGATGAATTTAAAGAAAACATTAATGGCAATTCATGATTAACAATATTAATGGTTTTATATTAAAGTAAATTAGACAGATGGTCCTTGTGGTTCGTGTAAAAAAATTCATTTTGGTCCTTGAACTTTATTGTTTTTTAAAATATAACTCCTAATGTTCATGTTTACTTGCATGTGTGGTCCAAAAACTTAACATGTGTTAACTATTTAGTTAAATCAATAAAACATTAGTCTTTTACCCTTCTAGTTAAACAATAAAATCAAAATAGAAACCCCAACTAGTTCTCCCTTTAATAAAAAAAAGAAAAATATGAAAACCCTAATATTTATTCATGGTGTTAAAGAACCAAGTCTGTTAAACAATTGTCACCAACAATATCAAAAATTCTTATGGATTCACGCTCAATGAATAAAAACTAAAAAGCCCAAAATCATTGGATAAAAATTGTTTATACTCATTTATTTTTTTAAGCACAAGGCTAAAAGATTAAATTTATATAATTTAACACAAAAGTTAATGTTTGTTAAAGTTTTGGACCAAATATGATAACAAACGTTGTAGTTGGGGACTATTTTAGAAAAAAACTATTAAGTTTAGAGATCAAATTCAAAATTTAATCAAAACCACGTGGATCATCCGTGTAATTTATTATATTATTAGTTACTATCTCTTTTCTTATGGTCAAATGGTTGATCATAACTCATTAAGGAGGCTACCCTAAATTATGCATATCTTGATACTGCACTACTTCATACACTTTAAGATATAAATATTTAGAGTATTTGAGTTAACTTCAATTTTACTCCTCAAATTTTGTTAAAAATATTTATTTTTTTTTCAAAAGATTAAAAATATCAAGTTACTTTCAAAAGTTTTATAATTTGTTTCAATTTCAATCCAAAAGTTTCATTAATTGTTTTAACTTAATCCAAGATGATGAAAATTTTGTAGTGAAATTAAAGTAACATATACAATTTTTGAAGGTAAATTGACGTTTTAATATTTTGAAGGAAAATAGTTAGTTTAGTTAAACCTTAGGGAGCAAAATTAAAACTTACTCAAATATTTATTATACAACCAATAAGAGTAAATAATACTAAAGTTTTGTTCAACATTTTGAAATTTGAAACAATAGTGTCATAGTGATGCAAGAAATGATGTGCGTAAATACGCACATAAATATACAAACATATAACTTCACCTCACAATCTCAGCTACATATTCCGAGTTTTAAAAGGTATTATTAATATATATATATATATATACATATATATATATATAATATATATATATATATATATATATATATATATTGTTTACTATTGAATGATTAAAAACCAAAGAAAGTATTCTTGATTCTTAGATCATACATTGAGTTTAAAGTTTAGCAACAACTCTGAAAAGAAAAAAAATTCCCATTGATCAACTACCAATCTACTCATATATAAAACTTAGGTTATGTGTTGTAGAATAGTACCCATATATGATCAAATTATCCTTTAATATTATGATATTTAGCATAGACCGGATGACGTCTGTACACTGGATAGAGTCATCTATTAAGTAACCTGACTCTATTGTGGATCAGGTGATCAGGACTCACTCACGCTCTCGCGATCGCACCCGTTGGTTGTGGTGTGCGCGGCCAGGGTGGTCGGCCATGTGGCTCGCTCCCTGGTTCACAGCTCCATCAACACTGAGCGTTATTAAGAATCTACAATCATAAGAGATGAAAACATAAAAATTTGACTACAAAACAATTCGAAATAAATTTTCAAAAATTATCACCCAATTAATTGACATTGTAAGGACGTGACAAGAGGGATATGAACTTTTCAATAAAATAAAATGAATTTATGGTGACAGCAGAAGATGCGTACACGTTAATTAATAAATTTTGTTACTTTTTAAACCATATGGGGTCACACTGACAACGATATTTGGACCAAAAATATGAATACTATAGCAAAATGGGAAAAAAGAAGAAAAAAAATAAAACAAAAGGGTCACTTAAAGTGTGTAGTCTTTGTTTGCTTGTCTCAAATAACATGTGATCGACGACTCAAAACTTGTGCGAAAGGGCACACTTCTATTTTAGTGCATATGTTGAAAGGAGTGCTAATTGCTCATAAAAATCTATTGAGGTATTCTTGTACTAATTGTATTACATTATTACTAATCGTAAATTGTAAAGTAAATGAATCAATTACTAACCTTTAGCTTAAAAGTACATAGGGAGAGGATATGAAGTTGAAGAGTAAGCTTGAACAAGGATATATGTTAATCATGTGTTTTATAAAATGCTCGATAGCACAAGAGAATTGAAGGAGATATCGTAAAATTATGATGCTACAAGAGTGACCTTGGTAGATGAATTACATGTGATACACAAAAGAAGAGAAAGATGGAAGAAAAAGATTGTTGGATCAAGAAGAAGGCTGGTGCAATCAAATTCAAATCACTTAGATAATTTTGGTGCTACATGCAAAGGCTTCCGAAACTTAGCATGGAACTTTCGAAGGTTGTAGAGTTCTTCCAAGATAAAGTGAAATATCAGCTTCCGAAGACAGAACTCTACTTCCGAAGTCAAGAGCATGCTTCCGAAGATCAAGTCCTAGAAGAACAATCAAAAGACTACTTCCGAAGTATGAAGAAAAGAAGAAGTTCTCAAGTCTTGGAAGAAGCAGCCTCTTCCGAAGTATAAGTGGCTTCGGAAGTACTTGTTCTTCCGAAGCCACTTAACCTTCGGAAGACACTGCTATGAACCAGTGGACATAAGTATGGTTTCTGACACTCCGCTGCAGACCTCTGATACTGTATGGCGTTTTCTCAAATAGCCATGTAGTTGACCATACTTTATTCCACTGTTTACCTTTTATGATAGTACATGTTACCAACTTTAGTTCGTGACAAAAAGTAAGTCAGGGACATGTCCTGACTACCATATCTCAGATAAGACTTTATCCAAGATAACTTAACTATAGTCTTGTAGTATAGGCTTTAGTTATAGGATCCCAGCTGGTATCAAGTATATCCGGCTGTAGGTAGTATTATATATAGTTTCTCATTGTAACTCGAAAAGATAAGCTTGTAAAAGTCTTGTAATATTTGAGTTGAGAAGCAATATATGCAAGTACCTTGAAAATTACTTTCTGTGTTCTTTATTACTTACTATTGTGATCAACTCTTATTGACTCTATCTTCATCCGAGTGTTGTTCAAAGTGAGTTTGAGAGAAAACCCCAGTGTTAAGTGACTTTAACCGATCCTGCAATTGGTATCGGAGCATCTTAGGCTCTTGATTGCGTGATCTAACCATCCTAATCAACCTGTTTTCACTCCTCCCTACAACTCACACACTCAAAATGGCCCTTATAAATCTGAAGTAGAGATGGGAACTATGACAAAGGCTCCCATCATTACTCCTAAAAATTTCAGGTCTTGGAGCAGAAGAATGGAAGGCTTCATCAGATACCAAGACAGCAAGATGTGGAACTCCATTGTCAACGGCCCGTATAAGCCAAAGGTGGCATCACCTGGTGGAAACGGTGCCATGATAGAAAAGGCTGTTGAAGACTATTTTGACGAAGACCTAAAGAAGATAGACATCGACAGCAATGCTATGACAATTCTCATGACTGCAATACCAAACTCCATCATGGTGGGGTTTGAGCATTGTAAGTCTGCAAAGGAATTGTTTGATGCTCTAGCTTAGATGTACTCAAGCTCCAACGACTCAAAGAAGGACTCACTGAAGCAACAGTTCGAGAACTTCACTTATATTACTGGAGAGACCCTCAGCCAGCAGTATTTCTGGTATATGGATCTTATCTCCTCTCTTTAGTCTGTGAAGATCACTCCTGAACTCAGAGATCTCACAAGAAAGTTCATGAGTACTCTTTCAAACGAGTGGACATTTTACAGTGTCTCTATCAAGAGGACAAGAACTTGAACACTCTCACTATGACTGAACTTATGACATCCTTGATGGATATCGTTTAGAGATGGAAAGTAAGAAGGGCCACCAAGCAAGCCGACCTCTGAGTCTTCCTGCTAGCAACGCTTTAATGGTTGCAGAAGGCTCAGCACCCCTACAACCTCAGCACTACCTGACTTACCAGTAGCCATCCTGCTCTTCTGGACCCTACATCACTTTTCCAGAGACCCCAAGGTTTCAACAGGCTCAACACAATTCCTTTTAGGAAAGTTGTGCCTTTGTCTTAGAAAGTGGACACTCTGGAGATTTTCATTACTGTTTTGATGATCTTGAGTGTTTTAATCCAGACGATGTAGAGTATATGGACATTGTCCAACAGATGGCTCTTTTAACTTATAGAGCGAAGAAGTTCTTTAAGAGAACTGAAAGGCAATTCCCTCAAAACCTAACTACCAGCAAGTTTTGGTTGGACAAGACAAAAGCAAAGTGTTACAACTGTAACCAACTCAGTCACTTTACAAGGAATGCAAGGTTCCCAAGACCAATCCAGAACCCCACAAGCCTCCACACATCCCTCACCTCAAAGCCCACAAGAAAGTCAACTAAAATAGCTGCAATGGCCAAGAAGTTGACTGGAGCTTCATGGTACGTGATGTGACTCCTGCTCAAGCTCTCATGGCAGGAACAGATGATACTCAGGTATATGAACATCTCTGTACTCCAGCCTGTTAGCTAAAGTTAAACTTTATCAGGATTACAATATGGAAATCAGATATGATATTGAGTCTTTAAATATTTTAAAATCTAATTTTAAGAGAGCTAAGTCTGACTATCAAAATAAAGTTAAGGAGTTAGAGAAAACTGTGTCTTTTTTAAAACATGAACACACCAACTACAAGACTCAAATCAAGGATCTGATATCCAAATTGTTTGAGGCTCAAGCCCAGCTTGTCACTACTGAGGCTCAGGCCAGGAAGCATGCTATCTCTGAGCAAAACTTCCAAGCTATTCTTGCATCATCCTCCCACTCCAAACTCTATTATCAAAACAAAGGAGGGTTGGGAACCAATGAAATCGCTCCACCACACTCTTATGAGTCTATCAGACAACCTAGATGTGGTACTGAGGAGCAAGAGGTTCCAACTGTTGACCCTTCCTCACCAGAGTTGAAGGATGAGACAACAATAGTGGCCACTACAGGGAAGAACAGGTAGAAGTACCCATTCCTCCTATGAAGATCAAATCCTAACCACTAAGGACTAAAGAAGCAGAGCTAAAGTTGCTAGAAGAACTGCCAAGAAAGTGGCCGAGTCTAAGCTGAAGATTGACCCAAAGCAGAAAGGTGTCTTTGTCTCAGCTGGAATCCAAGTGTTAGGTACTTCTGATTCAGGAAAGGAGTGTAATACCAACACTCCTGTCCTACCAAAGGATCAGAAGTTGAAGGGTAAGGTTGCTGATGAAGAGAATAAGCCCAAAAACAGTAACCTTCACAGTCCCAAAAGACTAACATTGCATGCATTATGTGTGGTCTGCACAACCACATGGCAAAAGATTGTTACTACAATCCTGCAAGCACACATTATGAAAATAATGTTAGGAAAGAAGGAGTTAGGGAAGGTTTCACATTTGGACCTTTTCAAACAGTTCAAGTGATGAAGAAGGGAAAGCTGGTTTCCGAAGCAAGGTTGCTTTCGGAAGAAATTGTTTCTTCCGATGGGAAAATGGCCTCGGAAGCAAATGCTACTAAAGTTCGGAAGAACAAGAAGATTCCCTTGAAACCATCCCAGAAGAAGACTGCTTCGGAAGAAAAGGTGGTGAAGACTTCTTCCAAAAAGAAAGAAGCTTTAGAAGAAGGTCATTCTGCAAAAGCCTCTATAAGCTCATCCTCCAAGACTGACCAAATGATGGACTGGAAGATCAAGGAAGATGCTGCAACCCAAACCTCTTCTTCAAAGACATCTATTGAACCCCCATGCATATCTTTTGGTTCAATTATGTCATTATCCTTTGAAGAACCAAAACCAACAAGGCTTGGGCAATCAAAACTAACAATCTCATCTTATGTGTAGGACATCCATATGACAAGAACAACGTCTGGATTGTGGACAGTGGATGCTCCAGGCACATGACAGGGAACCGATCTCTCCTTCTATAGTTTCAACACTATGATGGAGGTCCTGTCCAATTTGGAGGTGAGGTCGGAGGATATATTTCTGGCAGAGGGAGTAAATCAATGGTAAGTTAAAAGTTGACAAAGTTAACTTTGTCAAACAGCTTGAACACAATTTGTTAAGTGTTTCTTAACTCTGTGATCAAAAGCACCAGATGCTTTTCACAGAACATGAGTGCATTATCCTCAAACCAAGGATGACCATTCCTCCAGAATTGGTGCTTCTTAGATCTCCCAGGAAAAGGGATATGTACAAGCTGGATATGAACAATGCTTCCCCAATAGGTGAAGTATCATGCTTTCTTTCCAAAGCTGATAGTGATGAGTCAACACTGCGGCATAAACGTATGTGTCATGTAAATTTTAAGACAATGAATAAATTGGCTAAAAATAATTTGGTACATGGTTTGCCTAAAAAGGAGTTTTTCTGCAAAGATAACTATGTTGCATGCCTGAAAGGGAAGCAACACAGACCTCTCATAAATCAAATGTTAACTCTATCACTACTCCATTACACTTATTGCACATGGATCTCTTTGGTCCCACAAGTATAATGAGCATTGGAAGGAAATCATACGCCCTTGTGATAGTTGATGATTTTACAAGGTTTACATGGGTATTCTTTTTAAGAACTAAAGATGAAACTGCTGAAACATTAAAATATTTTATTCTTAAAATAGAAAATCAAATTGATCCCAAGGTTAAAATAATTAGAAGTGATCAAGGGAATGAGTTTAAGAACTTCGTTCTTGACTCATTCTGTAACTCAAAAGGGATTGCCAGACAATATAGTGCTCCTAGAACTCCTTAACAAAACGGTGTTGCTGAGAGGAGAAACAAGACACTTATTGAGGTTGCTCAAACTATGTTAGCTGACTCAAAACTACCTCTAACTTTCTGGGCAGAGGCAGTTAGCACTGCATGCTATGTGCAGAACAGAGTTCTTGTAGTTAAGCCACATGGAAAAACCCCTTATGAGCTATGGAACAAGAGGCCACCGTTCATTGACTTTCAAAGGTCCTTTGGCAGCAGGTGTACCATACTTAACACAAAAGACAATTTAGTAAAATTTGCTGAAAAGTCGGATGATGCTATCTTTGTTGGATACTCTTATAGCTCCAAATCTTATAGAGTATACAACATTAAGAATCAACAATTTGAGGAGTCATCCAATATAGTTGTTAATGAGAACACTCCTTGTGTTAGGGGGAATGGCCCTGATCATATCTTTGATTTAGAATTATTTCCAAACTATTCTAAACCATCTTGTGAGAATGTTTCAGCTGGAATAGGTGCTCAAAATGTTGCTGATACTACTGTTGATGATCAACTGTTTGAGCTACCCAGACCTCTTCCAAATTCTCCAAGAGCTGCAATAAACAAAGCTTCCACCATTCACAGATCTGACAGCTTAACCATATCAAGGAATAGTGAAGCTTCAACAAGTGAATCACTTGCTGAGCTTCAAAACTCATCAGGTGATCCACCACAACACCAGGCAGAAGGAAGTAGTATTCTGAAGGAACAGGCAACTGTTAATACTACTTCACAGCCAACCATTAATGATTTTCTTCATTCATTCAATCAGTCCTCATTGAATGACTTTGAAACAACAGCTGGATAGAGTGTACCAGTTCCTGAGTAGAATATGTCTAATCTGGATCTATCTCTGCAACTAGAAGTGATTTCTCGTCTTAGGATTCATAACACTCATCCAACTGAGAACATCATAGGGGATGTATCTGAAGGTGTGAGAACAAGAGGGCAGACTCATCATGGGAATGTCTGCTTGTACTTATGATTTTTATCCCAGATAGAACCCAAGAAGGTGGAAGATGCCTTGAAAGATAGTAGCTGGCTTGAATCGATGCAAGAGGAGCTGCTTCAATTCAAGAGATAGAAGGTATGGAACCTATGTCCGCTACCATCTGGTCAAGTACCTATAAGCACTAAATGGGCTTTCAGAAACAAGAGAGATGATAGAGGCTTGATCATCAAGAACAAAGCAAGACTTGCAGTTCAAGGATACACCCAAGAGGAAGGAATCGATTATACTGATGTCTTTGCACCTGTTGCAAGACTTGAGGTAGTTAGGATCTTCCTTTCTTATGCTGCATCCAAGGACTTCACTATTTACTAGCTTGATATCTAGTGTGCCTTTCTATATGGGGATATAGATAGGGAAGTCTATGTGTGCCAACCGCTAGGATTTGAAGACCCACAACACCCCAACTATGTGTGCAAATTGGATAAAGCTCTATATGGGCTGCACCAAGCGCCTAGGCTATGGTATGAGACTTTGTCTCAGTTTCTTCTAAAGAATGGCTACACTAGAGGTACTATTGACAAGACTCTCTTCATCAGAAAGTCTGGAAAGGACATTTTGCTTGTTCAAGTCTATGTTGATGACATCATATTTGGTTCTTTAAATGACCAAATGTGTAAGGACTTTGAAAGCATTATGAAGAAAACGTTTAAGATGAGTTCCATGGGAAAAATGGACTTTTTCTTTGGAATTCAGGTAAAGCAAATGAAGGAAGGGTTTTTCATTAATCAATCTAAGTATGTTTCTAACATCTTAGAAAGATTTGACATGAAAGATTGTAAGCCTGCCAAGACACCCATACCTAGAAACCACAATCTTTGTCCTGACCTTGAGGGGGAGGATATTGATCAACATCAGTATAAGGCAATTATTGGTTCTCTGATGTATCTCACAGCCAGTAAACCTGATATCATGTTTGCTACCTGCATCTTTGCAAGATATCAGGCTGCTACAAAGGTGTCTCATTTAGCTGTTGTTAAGAGAATCCTCAGATAACTCAAAGGAGCACCTAAACTAGGTCTCTGGTATCCCAGAAACAAGGATTTCTATCTCTATGGATACTCTGTTAGTGACTATGGCGGCTGCAACATTGACAAGAAATCCACATCTGGAGGATGTCAATTTTTTGGTGGAAGGATCATCTCATGGCAATGCAAGAAGAAATCCTGTGTCTCTACATCCACTGCTGAAGCTGAATACATTGCTGCTGCTAGCTGTTGTGCTCAACTGCTATGGATTTAGAATCAGATGTTAGACTATGGATGCAACTTTATGAGTACTCCTATCCATATTGACAACAACAATACTATTTCATTACTGAAAACCCGGTGAAGCACTCCAAGACAAAGCATATTGACATCAGGTACCATTTCATTAGAGATATTCATGAAAAAATCTGATTAAGCTAATCAAAGTTGACTCAAATGAACAATATGCTGACTTGTTCACCAAGCTTTTGATGAACAAAGATTCAAGTATCTCATCAAGCTATTAGGATGATAAACATTGATTAGCCCACCTTTTTTGAAAACCTTTTAATATGTAATGTCTTATGTTAATACAATTTAAGCCCTGTTACAAAAGATTTCTCTAAAATTTTCTAAATTTCTTCCAAAGAGAAATTAACCCTCGAAAGCTATTTTCATATCTTCCGAAGTAAAAATTATATTTTTGGTCTCAGAAGAAGTGATTGATTTCATATCAGATCTACTTCCGAGGCTTACACACACTCTCCATTCGGAAAGCAATCCTGACCTTCGAAGCAAAGTCTTGCTTTAGAAGTAAGAATTGCCTTCGGAAGAAAAATTACCTTCGGAAATGTTTTATATTCGGAAGAGAGATTATACTGTGTAATGGAAAATCTCTTGGGCCCCACACTGTAAAAGGCAAAGATTTTGTTAATGATGTCAGATTATTTAACTGATTTTATCCCTACCGCCACTGTCATTTCTTCCACTAAAACATCACATCATCTTATCCTAACCCCATTACCGCCTTTCCACCATCTTTTAAATAATCCTGACTACTCACTTTCATTTTCTTACTTGCAATTTCTACTGCCCTAAAGATTTTCTCCACTCCAACTTTACCCAAGCTCAAATTCATCCTCATTCACTTTCTCCAATGGCACTCAACCCTCAGCACAATCAAGTCGCACTTCTTGATTCTTCAAGAGATGCTGACTTTTCTGAAATCATCTCCTTTCTCACCCAATCATCGTACTACACAGCCTTACCGTTAACCCCACTGTTTACTCCAATCAAATGGCTGAATTTTAGGAAAATGGTCAGGTCGAAACCCTAAATGGGATTCGTGTACTAAGGTCCAACATTTGTGGACAAGAGTTAGTCATTACTGAAGAACTTATCAGGGAGCATCTCGAGCTTCATGATGAAGGAGCTCCTACTGAATTCCCCAAAGAAGATTTAGATAGCACTTATATCCTCATGGGATATGGTGGAGACGTGAGTAGGTCGACAGTCTACAAGTACAACTTCTCCTACAACTGGAAGTTCGTCCTGCATGTTGTTCTCCACTGTCTGTCCAACAAATCTGGGGGATGGGATCAAATCCCGTATGAACTAGGATGCTTAGTTTATGGATTGGTGAGATGCCTCCACTTCAATTACTCCATATTTGTGTTCACCAATCTCATTGGGAATCTTCAAAGAGAGACATTCTTTATGTATCCCCGATTCATTCAACACATAATCAACTGTGAGTTGGAACAGAGTACGCTTGTCTGTGCAGCTGCTCTGACTGTCCCTCATATGAGGCCTACCATCTTCAAGACTTTGAAGAAGGTGTCCACCAACTTCACTAGAAGGTACACTTCTCTACTTCCAGGTATGATTGAGCGCATAGCTCCTGGTGACATCCCTGTTCACCCCACAGGTGATGAACCCACACCAGTAACCACCTCCATAATGCCAACACTACCTTCTCTACCCATCACCATCACATACCAGAGACGTCCTAAACGAACCCGTATTCAATCTACTCTGATTGAGCAAGCACCTCCTGTTCAATCCAAAAAGACTAGAGTGGAAACATGGGCTCCCACTCAGTCTGAGGTCTCACCATCCTTCTCATTCGACCTCAATTTGGGTTTTGAGTCTCCTCAGTCTCAAACCCATGAGCCCGACACCCAAACCAACAGCCCTCAGGATGAGTATTTACACTCTTTTGAGCAGCCAACAAGGATAGCCCCACCAAAGGCTTAATGCCTATAGACATTGACCAAGGTCCCGGTCGGTAGGGTTAACATCCCTATCCTTCACTGACCTTCTGTTTAAAACTAATGAAGAGATAACATCTCTCCACGGCAATGAAGTTGATCTACAATACCCTCTCCAAGATCAACAGAGCCCAGAGAGATCCCTTATCTCTAGCCCCCATCAGCAACCCACAACTGAGGTGAGTCCCACTAATGTGGGGGGGACTCATACAGATTCAATGCCACTACAGAAGGTGCCTCAATGGACCTTATGGATAGTGCTAACATATCTGAGACTGAATCTGTGGCAACCATGTTGTTTGATGACTCTGAAAGAGACATCATTCAGCAAGGGAAACTAGGGTGCCAAGAAACCACATCTGGTGGTGAGGCTGAACATACTAGGTATGTTACCTAAAAGAAGATTAGGGAAGCATGTAACTCCTCATAAAAGACCTTCTGTCTAAAGTCTCAAACCTTGAATCCTTGGTTAGGACTTTAGAAGAAAGGTCCGTCACTCACAACTTGAGATTGACAATCTCAAGGCTCAACTAGCTGAGAAACAGACTGAGAGATCTGTTAGGCATGTACCTATTCAGGTCTCATTGACTTCTTCCTCCAGCTCATCTAGCTCTCAAGATGATGCTACCAAAAAGGGGAGAATGTTCAGAGACAAACGCTTGAGGACCCACAGATTCACACTTCAACTTCAACATCTTCTACTCCTGTCATCACTTTGTCTGAGCCATCTCAAGTTGTTCTTCAAATCGACCCAAAGATGCTCAGAGATCTCTACAAACTCTTCACTAAGTTTCTTTTGAGATCCTATTCTGATCAGCCAAGCCCAGATGCTGCAATGATTTATGTTGGAGCTAAAGAGCTTCAGAGGCTTACTGCACCTTTTACCACTGTGGAAGAAGTTGGTCAACCTAAGGTCCACATGGAACCTAAGATTCATTTCTAAGGGGAAATGGGGACTGATGGCCCAGCAACTGAAATAGCCGGACAAATCTGCATCTCCTCAAACTTCTGAAGCTGAAGTTAAAGCCTCGGAAGAACAAGCTGAATCTTCCGAAGCTGAAATGGAAGCTGCGGAAGGATTGTTCAAGATGTTCGAGGAACTGATCATCACAGATGCAATCCTAGAAATGGCATCTGTGGTGAACAATGAGGACTTTCTAAATCTACCTCTATCCCAGACACCCTCTCTGCCTCTCTAACAATCAGAATCCACTCTCCAAAACCACCACAGTCAGACCCTTCAAAAGATAACAAAGGGAAAAGGAAGATGATTGCAAAAGAGCTTCAGGAAGGGGAGAAGATTAAGAAATTAAAGAAGAAAGGAAGACTTACAACTGAGAAGTTGCTAGCTGCTAATACAAAAGCAGCTGCAGCCAATCAGGATGCTGTCAACACCAAAAGGAAAGAAGAGATAAATGATAAGCTCATCCAATTGGGAGCCGCCGATAAAGAAACACTCTTGCTACCACTAGAAGAGTTAGTGAAACTAGAAAAGGAAACCAGACTACAACATGAGAAACAACAAGAAGCAGCCAGGTTGGCCTTATAGAAAGAGAAAGAAGAAGAATAGAAGGAGGCTGACTTGCAGCAGAGGAGAGATAGGATAGAGTTCCTAATCTCCAGAGGCTTCAATCTTCAAGAACTCTCTTCACCAAAAATGAAACAATCCTTTGGCTCTACAACAAGAGCAGGATCAAATGGAGAAAGAGAGAAGAAAGGATACAAGAGAAAAAGCTAAAGGAAAGGAAGAAGAATGAGGAAGAAGCAAAGGCCACTGCAACCAGGAAGCTTAGTGAGAAGGCCTGGATGAAGGACTATCTCCGGACTCATGGCTTCTCTGGAAGGCAGGTGGGTCCCATGTCAGAGGGGACACTCCAACGGATTGTCAGCAAAATCAAGGATGACATCCGCTTGGGAAAGAGAAAAGAGATGTATAGAAGGGTAAAGGGGATGACCTTCACTGCAACTACTCAACCACAACCTGATCCCTCATCCTTACCCTTCACCATCAAAACTGGGCCTTTCACCCTTGAACCCACATCCTTACCCTCACCCATTTCATCACCTCAACCACGCAAACTTTCCATCCTTCAACCAAAAACACTTCCCAGAACCTCTGAACCACAACCTACCCAACAACCATCCCCTCAGCCTTCTCAACATCTCTCTCTTGAGAAGTTCAAGGTAATCAAGACTAAGCTCACCAACTGCACAACTTTGAGCGAAGTCTCATGTGAGAAAGACTCTGTCAATATCACCTATGTTGATGGATCTTCATGTTCCCTCACAAGAGATCAATTCTTTGATTTTCCTAGAGGAACAATGGACCAGGAAGCTAGACTTTTAGGCCTCAACTCAGATTCACTGAATGATAAAGAGAAGAAACTTAGAAGGAAACTAGTGACTCTGCTGGATACTAAAAAAAAGGACAAGATTCCTAGTCGGTCTCTTGTGCCTAGAAAGAGAATAATCTGATGGAGGTTCGATGAAACTTCTCACAACTTTGTTGTGGAAAGGGAGAATGGTGAAGTCAACAACTTAATGCAACCTCTCTGTTACAGTCCAGCAGATTGATATTAGCGAGTTAGCAGAAAAGCCATTCTCCAACCCCTCAAACTCTGAAGCTGCTTGATGTGCTCCAAATTATACATAAAAACCTATCAAAAGTACATCAATTATTCCTTAATACCTTCCTTAAAATGATGAAAATATACTTTAAAATGTAAAATTGTGTTTTCAGGTGTTTAAAAGGGCAAGATGGACAAAAGAAGCACATCTAGCAAAACTTGAAGTAATCCGAGCTTTGGAGTCCAAGCATGGGGTCGTGCCTCTTTAAGCACGCCCCCATGCTTTGCCAGAAACATACCCCCGTGCTAATTAACACACCCCCGTGTTTGGACATCTGACAAGACAAAAAGTACTGTTCCTTAAAAGTAGACACGGGGCCGTGCCCCATAAGGCACGGGGCCATGCCCCACCTCCAACACGGAGCCCCCCCATTTAGCACGGGGTCATGCCCGACACAACCTGCTTGTACGAGCCGACCAACTTTCGTAAGCATTGTACTAGCACGAGGCCGTGCCTTTTAGGCACGGGGTCGTGCTTAAACACTCTAGAAAGCCTATAAATAGAAGCCTAAGTTCACCATTTTTGGCAAGCTTTGGTGGAGAGTTACTTTACAGAACTCTCTCGGGAATCAAGACTTCAAGGTCATTTGGAGGCTCCGGAGGTGCATACAACACTTGGAAGAAGGTCGGGATCGTCTAAACGTCATCCATTGTGGATTATCGGTTTGATTGTTCCATTTCACCGATGATTACATATCTATCTTCTATGCTATCTGTAGTTATGCTTAAGCTCATTATGAGCCAAACTCTTTTATCATCCTAATCGGATGAAACTTATGTAATTTGTGATGAACTAATGGTATGATAAATATTTTGTGTTAATGTTATGGTAGTCTTGGGAAAACTATTGATGGGTAGCATCTACATTTGAACGAGAAGTTATAAATTTATGGTTTGTGATTGTGATTGTCATGCAAAGTTGAAAATATGATTAACTTTCATTCGCGAAACCGGTCTTCATAATAAATCCATGGCTAATGAACTAGAAATGGTTATTAGAAATCATATCACTTTAACTTTCTGATCATTGCGGGTTCCCTTTTATTAGTTTGAGAAATCTTCAGTAATTGTTATGGTTTTCTAAAATTAATGGTATGTTAGGAAGGAACTTGATCAACTCTCTTTTTAACATTAAGTTATGTTTTCAGAAATCATATGTCAAATAGGTCACAAAAGATTTACCTACATTACTAGGGCTTTGATCTAAGCAGTAAAACTGAACCTGACATGATCCTAGTCACTACGGTAGCAGGATAGACGAGAAATCGCACCAACTCATCTTTATAAACATTAACACAATTACATTAATCCGTATATTTAAATCACACCACCAATTCATCACGGTTACATAAGTGGAGTCTAATTAGGATGATAACTTTTATTCCCTGGTTTTAAATCCAAACGCTTCAAATCTTAGTTTACTTTAGTTTTATCATTATTGTTAAACCCTAAAAATATTTCCATTGAAACTTATTATTTTCTTTAACAAAAACCAAATCTGATAGTCAAATAGTTATGTTTGTTGAGTAGGCTAGGTGTGTCCACGGATTGATACTCGGTTCTTACCAATACTTTATTACCACACGACAGGTACACTTGCCTTTTGTGTGTGTGGTTTAGTACTTGTAATAACCATTTAAAACTGAATCTGTGCGTAAAATATTTATCAAAATATATATACTATCCGCACCCCATCAAGTTTTGGCGCTGTTGCCAGGGACACACGATAGTTTAAAAGACAAACTAAATTTTTGACTATCTTGTATATAACTTGTTAATATATTTTTGTTTAAACATCATTTTTATTTTAAGGTAGTTTTCCTTAGTTAGTTTAGTTACTTTTACATGTTTCATTTTAAGCCTTAGTTTATGCTTCTTTAAGTTAGTGTATGTCCGACTCGTCTAGTTCTGAACATGTTCCACCTCTTTTGGAACCCGAATGACTTTTCCGTCAAAAGATTGCGCAAAAGATCACAACAAGCAGCACCAGTCATTGAAGAAGACATTTTGGAAGATACACCATCCGAAGAAGACATGGCTAAGCAAGACGAGAAAATGAAGATGACACACTATGCCACACCGTCAATAGATGGTTATGAGTCTAGTGTTGTCCAACCAGCAATAACGGCCAACAATCTTGAGATTAAGTCTAGTATTATCCAACTCGTAGAAAACTCTGTTCAGTTCCATGGGTTACAAGATGAAGATACTAATGCTCACATCTCACGATTCCTTCGTATCTGTGCTACCTTCAAAATCAATAATTGTTCAGACGACGCCATTCGACTAAGACTTTTTCCGTTTTCACTTCGAGGCCGAGCCATCGACTGGCTTGATTCACTTCCGCCTGGTTCCATCACCATATAGGCGGAAATGGCTGAGCAATTCCTTTTGAAATACTTTCCACCCGATCGCACTACCAAACTAAGAAGCAACATCACAAGTTTAAGCCAAGACAACGATGAATCATTACACACAGTATGGGAGAGATATAAAAGTCTCCTTCAGAGATGCCCACATCACGGACTGGATATGTGGCTGTAGTGTCAAACCTTTTACGATGCAATCAGTGGAGCCCACAAGCAAGCGGTAGACCAAAGTGCGGGAGGAGATTTTGGAAGTGTCACACCAACAGAAGCATACCAAGCCTTAGAAAGAGCAGCTAAGAAGAGTTTTGCTTACAATCCCTTAAGGACCAAACCCAGTTCTAAAGGTATCCATCAAGTAGACTCTAAAACCCTAATTGCAGCCCAATTAGAAGCTCTAACCAAAAAATTCGAACAATTGCAAAACGAGCTAAAGAAAACCCCAACGCGATGCAACACATGTGGAAGTTCACCCAAGACCAACGGATGCCCACAAGGCATTATGGTAATTGAAGATGTTGACTACGTAGGAGGCCCAAGCAACTCGTACAACAACAACTCAAATTGGAGAAGCAATTCGAATTATAGAGATGCTGGTAATAACCAACAATCATCTGGATTCAACCGAAGGCCACCTTACCAACAACAGAAATCACCATACCAAGGCCCAAGCAACCAAGACCGTGGAGCATCATCAATGGAAGATTTATTGCAGCAGTTGTTGTTAACCACACAAGCCACAGATGAGTACATCCGGAAATATGATTGAAGAAATAAGGAGAGGTTCCAAAGAAACGAAGCTGACATCAAAAGCAATAAAGCATCATTGCAGACCATATAGCACCAAGTAGGTCAAATTGCACAACAGCTATCTGGAAGACCTCAAGGAGCTTTGCCCAGTAACACTATGACAAACCCTAATGCTCAAGTCAAAGCCATCACCACTAGGAGTGGTAAAACCACTCAAGGTGATGCACCCTCATTATAACACATCCTTGAAGAAGTAGAAACTAAAACTCCAAGTAATGCGGGTGATAAGCAAAAGCAACTTGTCGTCATTGAAGAACCAGCCAAGAAATATGTTCCACCACCACCTTATGTTCCACCACCTCCATATCCAGGTCGTTTGAGACAACAAAGAATGGAGGCACAATACGGCAAATTCCTTGGGTTGTTCAAGCAACTACACATCAATCTGCCCTTGGTGGAGGCCTTAGCACAAATGCTAAACTACGCTAAGTTTCTAAAAGGTGTCTTGTCAAACAAAAAGAAACTGGAAGAGTTATCACACATGGTTTTGAATAAGGAATGCTCTGCAGTTATTCAAAACAAACTACCTCAAAAGATGACTGGTCCAGGAAGTATCACCATACCTTGCCTAATAGGAAATCCTTCTGTCAGTAATGCGTTAGCTGATTTAGGTGAAAGCATTAACCTTATGCCTTGTGCAGTTTTTGAAAAACTAAACTTAGGTGAACCTAGACCTACCCGTATGAGCATCCAGTTAGCTGACCGTTCTGTCAAATATCCGAGGGGCATCGTTGAAAATCTCTTAGTTAAAATTGACAAATTTGTATTTCCCGTTGATTTTGTGATCCTTGACATGGATGAGGACAAAAATGTTCCTCTTATCCTAGGTCGACCTTTCTTAGCGACTGCTCGAGCCCTTATTGATGTTTGTACACGCAAACTCACGCTTAGAGTAGACGAGGAGGAAGTAACTTTCGATATAGGCCAATCCAAGAAACACCCTCAACATCATGATGACTCACTCTATTATGTTGATGCTTGCGATTCGATCATAAGCCATCATTTGAAGAAAACTCTTCAAAATGAAGCTTGCAACACTCAGTTAATAGAAGTCCAAATCACAAAACCCATATGTGAGAATCAATTCATTCCAGAACTTGAAGTTGATGAAATAACACTTCATCAGGAAGCATTTGAGATCATTGAGCAAGATCTAGAACCAAAAGCCAAACCTTCTATAGAAGACCCTCCAGAATAGAGCTCAAAGAACTTCCATCTCATCTCGAATACGCTTTTCTTGAAAACACATCTCAACTTCCTGTCATAATCTCATCTGCCTTATTAATTGATGAGAAGAACAAGTTGCTTAATGTGCTAAAGGCACACAAACGAGCAATTGCATGGAAAATCATGGACATCAAGGGAATCAATCCATCCTTTTGCACTCATAAAATATTGATGGAGGAGAACTTCAAATCCGTCATTCAACCTCAAAGACGTTTAAACCCGAACATGCAAGAGGTGGTGAAGAAAGAAGTAATCAAACTGCTAGATGCCGGTTTGATTTACCCTATTTCTGATTCGCCTTGGGTCAGTCCCGTCCAAGTTGTTTCAAAGAAAGGAGGAATGACTGTTGTAACTAACGAGAAGAATGAGCTTATTCCCACTCGTACGGTTACCGGATGGAGATTCTGCATAAACTATCGCAAACTCAATGACGCCACAAGGAAAGATCACTTCCCTCTTCCTTTCATTGACCAAATGCTTGAGTGATTATCTGGAAAAATGTTCTATTGTTTTCTGGACGGTTTCTCAGGTTATTTCCAAATCCCTATTGCTCCCGAAGATCAAGAGAAGACGACATTCACTTGTCCATATGGCATATTTGCTTATCGGCGAATGCCCTTTGGATTGTGTAATGCTCCTGCTACATTTCAAAGATGCATGGTAACAATTTTTCATGACATGATTGAACACTCAATGGAAGTTTTCATGGATGATTTTTCCATATTTGGGAACTCATTTGAGCAATGTCTTGAAAATCTGGAAAAGATGCTGGTTAAATGTGAAAATTCTAACCTTGTTTTAAACTGGGAAAAGTGCCACCTCATGGTTACAGAAAGAATAGTGTTAGGACACAAAATCTCTCGAACAGGGCTTGAAATCGATCAAGCCAAAGTTGACACTATTTCTAAACTTCCACATCCCACAACCATGAAAGATATCAGAAGTTTCCTAGCTCATGCAGGATTCTACCGTCGTTTCATAAAAGATTTCTTAAAAATCACTCGACCAATGACTCAACTTCTCGAGAAAGACGCTCAATTCGTATTTTCCGACGAATGCATTAGTGCATTCAAATTGCTTAAAGAGAGGCTTGTAACCGCTCCAATCATGATTTCCCCAGATTGGACGCTACCATTTGAACTCATGTGCGATGCAAACAATTTCGCGGTAGGAGCCGTATTAGGACAAAGGAAAGACAAGCAATTTCACACAATTCGTTATGCGAGCAAAACCCTTAACGGCGCATAAGAAAACTACACCACCACCGAAAAAGAACTTTTTGTGGTAGTTTTCGCATTTGACAAATTCCGCTCGTATCTCATCCTTTCAAAAAAAATTGTTTACACCGATCATGCAGGCCTTCGTTATTTGTCCAACAAACAAGATGCAAAGCCAAGATTGATTTGTTGGATTCTTCTGCTTCAAGAATTTGACATCAAAATTCATGACAAGAAAGGAGCGGAAAATCTAGCGGCTGATCATATCTTGCGTCTTTAGGATTCAAGTCCTTCACAAACTGAGGAAGCCATGATAAACGACAATTTTCCTCATGAATTCCTTATGCACATTCAATCCTCAATCAATGAACATCCTTGGTTTGCTGATTTTGCAAATTACTTAGCAAGCGGAATTCTTGTCAAAGGAATGACTTATCAGAAAAAGAAGAAATTCTTTACTGATATCAAACATTACTATTGGGAGGACCCGTATCTATTCAAAATCGGTGCAGACCAACTCATTCGAAGATGCGTATACGGAAGAGAAGCAGAACAAATCTTAAGGCACTGTCATGAAGGACCCACAAGAGGACACCATGGAGCAACCTTAACAGCCAGAAAGTATTTGACTCTGGATTTTATGGCCCACAATCTTCAAAGATGCTCACAACATAGTACACACCTGTGATGCATGTCAAATAGCAACCAATATCTCAACACGGGGTGAGATGCCTCAAAAACCAGTTCAAGTATGCGAGATATTTGATATATGGGGTATTGATTTCATGGGGCCATTACCGGTGTCATTTGGCAATCGTTACATCTTGGTAGCAGTTGATTACGTTTCAAAATGGGCTGAAGCTCAAGCCCTGCCTACTAATGATGCCAGAAACGTTTTCAAATTCCTTAAAAAACTATTCTCTCATTTTGGTGCCCCCAAAGCTCTAATTAGTGACTGAGGAACTTATTGCTATAACAACCAGCTCGAATGAGCAATGGCACGTTATGGAGTTCACCATTGCTTTACAACTGCTTACCATCCACAAACGAATAGGCAAGCCGAAGTCACTAACCGAGGCATCAACGAATTGTATGGCCTCGTTCCCGGGACGCTTACAGTTGGATCCTCATCGCACATAAAACATATAATTACATTGTATTTCACAAAGCCTCACAGCGGAAACATTTAAAAATGACATTTCATTTCAATATAGTGGCTTTTGCAAAATAATGCATCGTTAATCGGTTACAAAATACATTGTTGCATTACATCACAAAAGCGTTATATAAATGGATGCCATCCCAAAAGAGCTGAGTAGCCACCTCGTGCCATCCTCAGCAATCATTACCTGCCAACTGGAAATACATCAAAGTCAGCGTTGCTGAGTGAGTTCTAGTTTTATAAAATAAAACATACTTTTCTTTCATTAAAACCGTTCTTTAGTTTCATGCAATCATACATCATACGTACACATAGATAATATCATTATTATCTTCATCATTCGTTCATTCATCTTTATATCTTTTCTTGCACATCGGATATCTTCCATACCAATACCATGTGCTACACCCCGAACTATATGGCTACTGGGCCGAAGTCTATAAATAGACAGGTAAACATGGTGCCGTAGTACCAGGGGTAAGCGGTAGAGGTTCTATACAAATGGTCGATCACAGAGAAGGACCCCGATGTGCATCCTCTCGGGGTAGCGAACCCGCACACCGTTGGCTAACACCTTATAATTGGCGTGTTCCGATATCTAATGCTTGCAAGACTTCATTACTTTCATCATTCATTTATGCACGCATTCATCATGTTCAACTTTTCATTATCTTCCACTTTACGTTACATAATACTTTCATTTTGTTCGTTATTAAAACACGTAAAGCCATATGAAAGATAAATATACATCATGATAAGGAACATAACATACATAGGCATCAACATCATACAGGGCAACATCATACATACATAACATGCATAATCATGCAAAAACATCATCATCATGCCCAACATGCTCCCTAAGGCCTCAATCATCATCTTACATGAACTTACGGGAACCTTTACATCAAAACTTACATCTGCACTTTCCCCAGAAAGTCAGAGGTTAAACTACACTTCTCCTCGGGTGCAACAGCCCTATTCGGGCGAATGGACACCCTTCAGTCGCATGGCCTCCATGCGACTGAACATCATGCGAATGAACCAATGCGGATGAACACTCATGCGAATGAACACCCAATCATGCGAATGGACTTAATGTGGATAGAGCTAATGCGGATGAGCACTTATGCGACTGGACCCTCAGTCGCATGACTCCCCATGTGACTGGCCCCAATCGTGCAAATGAACTCTAATCGCACCTCATTCAACCGTATGGCCTCCATTCGGTCGCCTAGCCCTAGCTGGTGCAGAATGCAGTTCATCCCAAACCCAATCTGCCATTTTCGACCTCCAAGCTCATCTAAGCTCATACTAAGCCCAAATCAACCATCCTAAACCTTAGGGATGCATACCACAACACCATTCAAGCACACACAAGCTCACAAACAAGGCTCAAACTCATCTCGCACACACACATATACAAAGAAGTCAAATCATTCAAAAACATTTAAAGGAGGGGTCCTAGAACTCACACAAGTGACCATAACGAGAAGAGCTTTGATTTGACTCGCTTCATAACGATTTTGGCCACTCGAACCAACACTTCTTCCTCTTTTCTTCCTTTCTCCCTTCTCCTCTCTTGTTTGGCTGAAATATGAGTGTGGGGAGAGGGTAAGGGCTACCCTCTCCCTTTATATATCCCCACTTACCTAACTTTCTTTCGTTGGCGAGTTTGGTCCCTCGACTTAGAACTTTATTTCTTTTCTTCCTTCGTCGGCTTCAAAATAAATAAATAACCGGGTGTTACACGAATCCTTGAGAAAATTGTAGGTCAAAACCACAAGGACTGGTCTACAAAGTTAGGTGATGCATTATGGGCTTTTCGAACAGCCTATAAGACTCCCATCGGTACAACACCGTTCAAACTAATCTATGGGAAGTTGTGTCATCTACCGGTGGAACTAGAGCACAAGGCTTTTTGGGCACTTAAAGCAGCAAACCTGGACCAAGACCTTGCAGGAAAGAACCGATTCCTACAAATTCATGAACTGGAGGAATTGAGAGAACAAGCATACGAAAACGCTAGGGTTTACAAAGAAAAGACAAGGAAATCCCACGACACTCGATTAAAGAACACAAAACAATTTCATGTGGGAGAACGTGTCTTACTGTACAACTCGCGTTTACATTTGTTTCCCGGAACGCTGAAATCACGTTGGTCTGGACCTTATACAATCAAAAACTTGTTTTTAAATGGTGCCATTGAAATTTATAACCACAAAGGTTTAAGTTTCAAAGTGAATGGTCATCGTTTGAAACCATATAACGATGGACCAACCAAGATTCCCTCGGAGGAACTACGCCTCTGCCCTGACAAAAGCTAAATTGTGGGGAAGGGTCGTGCCGAAGACCCGAAACTTAAGCACGACACCTGTACATAAGTTTTCCTTGATTTTTTTACAATTTTTAGGATCTCACATGCACAAGCACAGGGCCGTGCCTCATGAAACACCCCCCCGTGTCTCTGAAATTTTTTTCCACGATCTCCGCTGACGACTCTGGAACGTTGCAGGTCGAATTTAAGACGAATTCTGACAAGCACGGGGCCATGCCTAGCCAAGCACGCCCCCGTGTTCACTTTCCACGACCTGTATATAAATACCACACTTGTTCCATTCTTTCATCACACTCACTCCTGTTTAAAACATCTGAAAAATGAAAGAATCAAATCACGGAAGTTCCAACTGGAATCCTGCGAAGAAATCGCGTTCTGAAACACGAGAACCAACAACTCAAGAATATTTCTTCAAGCTGCATGAACTAATCAAGCAATTGACTAAAATGAACCTCGTTGCGTCCCAACACTTAGCTGAGCTTATCCAAAAAGTTCAACAGATGAGCGAGGAACTCATTTCCATTAATCGGCAGCTTGCGGAATTAAGCAACCGCACTTCTCACTATCCCATCCCGAACCTTCCACACGAAATGTGTGGAGGTTTTTTTAGGAGCATTTCGTGATGTGCTAAGTGTGATGTTGCGCGTTAAAGAGTTTGGTTTTGTTGTTTCAGATTCTTGGCTTTTAACGTATCGTGTAACTGTAGGACCTTAGGAAATGTAATTTTCAATTGTCTTGTGTTATTTAACTCTAGGACTATTTTCGTATCTTTTTTGATGATTTAGTAGTATAAAACTTAACCGGGAAAATTGCGTACGCGCGAAACTGAAAAATGGAACAACAAAAAACTGAAACTGAGCTTCAACACTTGAACACGGCCCCGTGCCTACAGAGGCACGCCCCCCGTGTTCAACAAAAGATGACACAAGCTGACATATTTCAGCCTTTTGTCTTGTTCCCTTTCAATTTTGCATGATAAATACCGACTTCATTGCCTCGTCAGTTCGTATCCACTTTTCTTTTCACCTTATTTTGCATTTTTTTCTTTCATCTTTTTAGAGTTCTTTCAAAAGTATTTGATTAAGAGGTTAGTATGCTATTTCCTATAATTATGAAATTCATTTACATGTAGTTATGTGATTAGGTCTCTAAACAACCGAAATCCTACCAATTATGTGTAAAGGTTTGTTCTTAAATGTTTTATGGAATGATGAATGCTTTCAACCTACTTGTTCATGTTTATTCTTGTAAGTAGATTAATGCTAATTAGTATGTTTAGTTAGTTAATTAGTTTGTTTTTCTTATTGTTAACAAGACTGTCTTCATAATTCGTGGTGAAATCTTTGTTAATCATGTTCAAAAGTTCCCAAATGGTATTAAACACAAAATATATTTTTGGGTATCTTGAATTATTAACAAATCTTTAAATTTTTAAACTTATAATCTTTGATTTTTAAAGCAAGAAAATGTTAAACCATGCTTAATAAATGATTTACAAACACAACCATGCATGCTCGAGTCAAGATTCCATGCCTTACCATGTTTACCGCACCCCCATGTTTCACAAAACGCACCCCCCATGTTCAACAATTTTTCCTAGGATGATAAATTCTCAACTACTTTTGAACATGAGTTGAATCATTACGAAGAAACACTAGTGGCAGTCGGACAGCTAGAAAGATACAAAACATTATTAAGTGTTCAGTGGAAGCGTTTATTCTCACAAAATAGACCTTCCGTTTATGAACTAACTCTTGAATTTTTAGCATCTTTCAAATTTAGCATAAAAGACTCTGACCCTTGGGATAATAATGCAGTTTCATTCAGACTTGCTGGATATTGGCACAAAACATCCATTGCCTTGTTCGGTGTCTATCTTGGGATCTACACGGAACAAGAAATGGAGGAGGAAGCAATATCTGGAATGTCGATGTACCATACCTTCCCGGACGAGGAAAGTAAAGATGCGGAAAGTGGTGCAATGAGGAAAGCATTTTGGGAGCGGATTGGAACCGGAGGGTTCAACTCGAGTAAAACAAAAAGCAGTCAGATACGAGACCCGCTGCTGCGATACATTCATCGGTTACTTAGTCATTCTATAACAGCTCGTGGTCAAAGCAAGGGAGTTGTTAACTTGAGGGACTTGTTTATTTTATATTGTATGGTTAATTAGTTGCCATGTAATATTGGGTATTTGTTTTGTAATTTTTTTGCCAGGAATGCGATTGCAGGTGCTCCAACACCCATGTTTGGAGGAAACTGGATTTTGAACTTATACGAGAGCTATGCTTATAACATTGAGGGAACTAAAGAAGTGATGCCGGGACTGTTAGACTTGAGCATTTGCACAAGTATGTACATGGTGACAAGCCTACCAAATGGGCAGCCGAGATTCATGGATAAGAAGGGACAAATCTGGGATCCGGTGGACCCCGAAGAAATAATTATGGATCTCGACATGCCAATACAGCCGAAAGGAGCCGGAGCTGGATCTTCAAATTCACGTACAAGGGAATTCCCAACCATGTTAGACCTTTACGAGTCAATCCAAACCACCAGCGACCATGCAAGGCGATCATTTGAATATGCCCAACAAGCCTTCAACCGAGTCGAAAATCTATATTACCGAGTCGATGACCTGAGCAACGATGTCACGTACATCAGGAACCGAATGTACTATGAGTGGGGGGATATCCCTCCACAAAGACCTTGAAAACCATATCATTTTTGGGGACCTGACACAATTGTTTCGTGCCATTCTATCTTTTAGTTTATGTCATTTTGTTTTATTATTATTATTTATTTTGTGTGTTTACGATTTTAATGCTTTTAATAATTGGTAACATTTCAGGTGATCCCAAGATTCTACCAAAGCAAGGGCAACCAAACACAAGAGACAAATTCATCATTTTTAGGGGAGTTATTTCATTACCCCTTTCTCGATCTAGATTATGTTAATGACATTGAGGACAATGTGAATTTTAAGTGTGGGGATAGGAGTAATGCATTTGACTTTGCTAAAAAGGTCCAAATTTAAAAATTTTAGGAAAAGGTCACTTAACAAGTAATTTTTGTGACAAGAAACCAAAAACTTAATATAATAAACCAAATTATAAATATACGTTTTTGGAAAATAAAGAATTAAATTCATGACGTCCAAATAAAATTCAAAATGGTTTTTTTGGGATATCCTTAAAAACAATAATCTAATCTAGTAAAATATTTAATCATGTAAAATGAAACACTTGTACCCAATTCCATCCATATGTGAGTTTATTTTTTAGCCTTAAACAGCTTTTGCAAATTGCAATTCTACTTTCATTCTAGATTAAATTGAGGGTGTGTAATTAGAACTTGCTTTGGGTATGCATTTCAAGACCTTAATTGGTATTTTTTGCATAAAAATGAGTTTGGCACTAGGTGACCTTAACCATTCGAGCCCCAACCATTCTCTTTAACTTTCCTTACCTGAACATTAACTTTAGTTAGCTCCATTGAGCTTAAATGTTTTTATCTTTCAATCACACGAACCACCATATCACTTAACCAAAAAGCCTTCAACAAAACCCGTTTTCGTTAAAGACACGTTTTTGGCTTGTAAAAAAATGGTCTTTTACTGGCAGATCTTAAAGAACTGGAATGCATTCTTTTGATTTCAATTTGCTTTGTTGCCTTCATCATGCAAAACCGGGACTTCCCCCGGAAATCCACGAACAAATTTTCAATCTCACGTTCGACGCAAGAAAGAAATGACGAAAAAAGGAACAAGTTCCGCCATTTTGTGGAATTTCAAAAAATGCTATAAAGAGATGGGCAAAAAGATATGAAAGATGCCCAAATTGTGGAAATTGGTCTCATAATGGAAAATGCAAAAAGAATCAAACTGAATCTCAATACGAATACACAGAACTAATCCGACTGGGTGCTATTAGGCTTCAAGCCGAATGATCCTTTAGACAGGAAAGTTTTGTGTATCTTCGGGTAAAAGATGAAGTACGATTCTTGAAAGCAAAATATGGTATTGACAATCTGACCTTAAACGAGTCCTCAAGTTAGCACATCCCTTCTAGCTTGAAGTATTGTATAGAGAACCTTTTATTGCTTTCCTTGTAGTTTATGTTAGAAAAAATAAGCCAAGACCGTCGTCTTTAACAATTAGCCACTTTTTCCAAATATTCCTTACCCGAGCCCGAGCCAAGTTACTACCCATCAAAGACCTAATGATTTATGCAAGTAAATATCTAACTAGGTGGAGATTTGATCCCTTAACAAGCTTATGATTTTTCACGTATTCATACTAGGCAATTGAGTGTATTAGTCATACTTAATCTTTATTATGACTCCATATATTTAGCCGAGTGTGAGTGCATCTTGTGAGAAGTGTGGATTTTTACATGATAATAATCTTTACTAACCAATTTATTGCTTGCTAGGATATCATTTCACATATGCTTGGAATATTTATATTTGGATGAAAATAACGTTTACTTGCATATTTCTCGAAAGACATGTTTATAATTTGATTTATTTGGTTTTTGGTGGATTCGTCGTTTTAAGTGATTTTTGCTTGAGGAGAAGCAAAGTTTAAGTGTGGAGGATGTTTGATGTGCTCCAAATTATACATAAAAATCCTATCAAAAGCACATCAATTATTCCTTAATACCTTCCTTAAAATGATGAAAATATACTTTAAAATGTAAAATTGTGTTTTCAGGTGTTTAAAAGGGCAGGATGGACAAAAGAAGCATATTGCAAGAAATTGAAGTAATCCGAGCTTTGGAGTCCAAGCATGGGGCCGTGCCTCTTTAAGCACCCCCCCATGCTTTGCCAGAAACACATCCCCGTACTAAATTAACACACCCCGTGTTTGGACATCTGACATGACAAAAAGTAATGTTCCTTAAAAGTAGACACGGGGCCGTGCCCCAAAAGGCACGGGGCCGTGCCCCACCTCCAACACAGGGCCGTGCCCCATTTAGCACGGTGCCGTGCCCGACACAACCTGCATGTATGAGTCGACCAACTTTCGTAAGCATTGTACTAGCACAAGGTCGTGCCTTTAGGCACAGGGTCGTGCTTAAACACTCCAGAAAGCCTATAAATAGAAGCCTAAGTTTACCATTTTTGGCAAGATTTGGTGGGAGAGTTACTTTACAGAACTCTCTCGGGAATCAAGACTTCAAGGTCATTTGGAGGCTCCGGAGGTGCATACAACACTTGGAAGAAGCTCGGGATCGTCTAAACGTCATCCATTGTGGATTATCGGTTTGATTGTTCCATTTCACCGATGATTACATATCTATCTTCTGTGTTATCTGTAGTTATGCTTAAGCTCATTATGAGCCAAACTCTTTTTATCATCCTAATCGGATGAAACTTATGTAATTTGTGATGAACTAATGGTATGATAAATATTTTGTGTTAATGTTATGGTAGTCTTGGGAAAACTATTGATGGGTAGCATCTACATTTGAACGAGAAGTTATAAATTTATGGTTTGTGATTGTGATTGTCATGCAAAGTTGAAAATATGATTAACTTTCATTCGCGAAACCGGTCTTCATAATAAATCCATGGCTAGTGAACTAGAAATGGTTATTAGAAATCATATCACTTTAACTTTCTGATCATTTGCGGGTTCCCTTTTATTAGTTTGAGAAATCTTCAGTAATTGTTATGGTTTTCTAAAATTAATGGTATGTTAGGAAGGAACTTGATCAACTCTCTTTTTAACATTAAGTTATGTTTTCAGAAATCATATGTCAAATAGGTCACAAAAGATTTACCTACATTACTAGGGCTTTGATCTAAGCAGTAAAACTAAACCTGACATGATCCTAGTCACTACGGCAGCAGGATAGACGAGAAATCACGCCAGCTCATCTTTATAAACATTAACATAATTACATTAATCCATATCTTTAAATCACACCACCAATTCATCACGGTTACATAAGTGGAGTCTAATTAGGATGATAACTTTTATTCCCTGGTTTTAAATCCAAACGCTTCAAATCTTAGTTTATTTTAGTTTTATCATTATTATTAAACCCTAAAAATCTTTCTATTGCAACTTATCATTTTCTTTAACAAAACCAAATCTGATAGTCAAATTGTTATGTTTGTTGAGTAGGCTAGGTGTGTTCACGAATTGATACTCGGTTCTTACCATACTATATTACCACACAACATGTACACTTGCCTTTTGTTTGTGTGGTTTAGTACTTGTAATAACCATTTAAAACTAAATCTGTACGTAAAATATTTATCAAAATATATATACTATCCGCACCCCATCACTGCTGCACTCATCAGAAATCATCTCAGCAGTCTTCATTTAGCCGAGCTAACTGCAAAAGCCAAGATTGAAGAAGAGCTGAGATTGAGAAGACAGGAAGACAAGGAAAGACCTCCTACTAAGGGCACTGCCTTTCTACAGATGGTAGAGAGCCAGAATTGGAACCTATAGTTAGATGGGAATATGATTATAGTTCCCATCAACTAACTCTTTTCAGAGGGCAACAACAAAGGGTACACATCATCCAAGGTGACAGACTGGACTTCCTGTCTACCAAGGATTTGTACAAACTTCTCAGCACCACATTAGGGAAGAACAAGGAAACATATAAATATCTACTCTCCTTGGTGCTGAAAGTTTCGAGAAGCAGAAACAAATGAGGTTTTGGTAGCATCAGCCTAGGGGGAGTTTGTTGGATCAAGAAGAAGGCTAGTGCAACCAAAACCAAATCACTTAGATAATTTTGGTGCTACATGCAAAGGATTCCGAAGCTTAGCATGGAACTTCCGAAGGTTGTAGAGTTCTTCCGAAGATAAAGTGAAAGATCAAATTTCGAAGACAAAACTCTACTTCCGAAGTCAAGAGCATGCTTCCGAAGATCAAGTCCTAGA
This sequence comes from Flaveria trinervia, assembly GCA_025506515.1. Lineage (NCBI taxonomy): Eukaryota > Viridiplantae > Streptophyta > Magnoliopsida > Asterales > Asteraceae > Flaveria > Flaveria trinervia. The sequence goes on along the minus strand of CM046456.1, from coordinate 62,745,695 downwards.
AGAACAATCAAAAGACTACTTCTGAAGTATGAAGAAATGAAAAAGTTCCCAAGTCTTGGAAGAAGCAGCCTCTTCTGAAGTATAAGTGGCTTCGAAAGTACTTGTTCTTCTAAAGCCACTTAACCTTCGGAAGACACTACTATGAACTAGTAGACATAAGTATGGTCTCTGACACTCTGCTGCAGACCTCTGATACTGTATGGCGTTTTCTCAAAGAGCCATGTAGTTGACCATACTTTATTCTACTGTTTACCTTTTATGATAGTACATGTTACCAACTTTAGTTAGTGACAAAAGATAAGTCAGGGACATGTCCTGACTACCATATCTCTTATAAGACTTTATCCGAGATACCTTAAACTATAGTCTTGTAGTATACGCTTTAGTTATAGGATCCCAGCTGGTATCAAAGTATATCCGGCTGTAGGTAGTATTATATATAGTTTCTCATTGTAACTCGAAAAGATAAGCTTGTAAGAGTCTTGTAATATTTGAGTTGAGAAGCAATATATGCAAGTACCTTAAAAATTACTTTTGGTGTTCTTTATTACTTACTATATTGTAATCAACTCTTATTGACTCTATCTTCATCCGAGTGTTGTTCAAAGTGAGTTTGAGAGAAAAGCCAAGTGTTAAGTGACTTTAACCGATATTGCAAAGATCATATTCATAATCACATACGCTACCATATGGTACCTTTGGAGGAACCGTGATGAATGAATTTTTGACAAATTAAGTTGTTTGGTGGATGAGCTAACAAAAGAATTCAAAGTTCAAGTCTATACTTGGTTATCGCATAAGGTTGTAAACCTAAAGCTTTGGCCGATAGAAATCGACTAGGAGTCCATTAAATGGAGTTTCAAGAGTTAAATAGCGGGTTATGTATTGTTTTGTTCATTATTATGTATTGTTTTGTTCATTGTTATGTATTGTTTTGTTCATTATTAATGTAAGTTTTCTACTAGTATCCTACTAGCAGTCATATTGAATGGAATATAGTACCGATAAGTGTTTGCCTCTACTTGAAACAATTGATTAAAGATAGGTCTTAAGTTTTATGTATTGTTAGTAGGTCCATTTTGTACTAAGCATTTGTCTCTTGTACATGTGATAACTTTATTAGAGCTTCAATTATACATTATCATTTTGGCTGTTATATATGTGCTTCTTGATCTTGAAGCAATGAGTTGTCTAGCCATGTACATGGTCATTACTGAGGTTGTGACCTCTTCTTCGACTCAATCCGTGTCTAGCCATGTACATAGTCGTTATTGAGGTTGTGAATTCTTCGACTCAATCCGTGTGTAGGCTAGCATTGCTTGCTTCTAGGAATGGATTTGCATCTGGTGGTTACACTTAGTGGTTTTTAAGTATGGAACCTTTTATTTTATTCCACAACTAGAAGACATGACTGAGTATTATGTGAAACCGCATGCTTGATATTGCTACGAGATTAACATATTAGAAGAACGAAACATGGAGAACATCTTTTCTAACTGTCAGCATGGGCATTTTGTCTTTGTATAGTTTCAATGCGAAGCTAATGCATAAAAGAACTCGCTACTCGTCATAAACTCTTCCAATCTCAGATGGAAAAGTTCATAGCAAGCCTTTTGGAAGAAAACCAAACTTTGTTGGTCAATTCTAAATTCCCTCATGTTAAAGACGGTTGTCGATAGTCTGATATCCCCTTCTAGGTCTTTATAGAGATAGTGTAAGAGAAAGATCACAGTTTTAGCTTTTTAGATGCAAGTCTCATTCCCGTCAAAGATGTTAACTTTTGTTTTTCTTTCTTTTATTTGTTGAGATCTAGAGTGTAAGGACGGTCGTTGTATCTTGAGACAACGAGAAAAATTAACTCTTGTTTGAAAAGAGTTTAAATTGGCCTATAATAAAACATTCATTCAAAAACTTGATATTGGAAACTCCATGTTCTTGGATGTATTATTATTGTATATGGTCATTATTGATCTTTAATTTCTTTATATCTTTATTAAGTTATTTGACCAATACCAAATAATATACACATAACAATTCATATAAGTTATCAATTATTTAGTGAAAAATTAGTCTATATTGTGTTCTAAAATAATAAGCTAAGTTAACTTCAAGCAAAACGCTTCTAATTCTGAAATTTTAAAATCGTTGGTTGGGCCATTTTGACTTGGGCTTTAAAATAAGATAACTTGGAGTTTATAAATTTGGGCTTTATAATATTACTTGCGATCCATTTATCCAATCTATATTGGAAAATACGGGACCTCAATGGCTCACTACAATATCAAGAGAATCACCTCGTAATTTCATATTTCATATTTCATATTTCATATTTCATATTTCACATTTCATATTTCATATTAAAACCCTAGGACTCACTAGCCCAATAACGTTTCACTTTTCATTTTTATTTTTTTTTGCTAGAATATGATAAATAAAATAAGATTACAATTAATAATGTTTTGTCAAGTTACATCAAAATAGAAGGTAGACGGGCAACAAGCTGCGCCGCCACCCCTTTCTGAATAGCAAATCCTAGCCTTCCAAAAACAAATCCTTGCCTCCCCGGGGTTGAGCAATGGTTGTCTATGACCCGTTGGACCCTGGTCAAAAAGCTAATAGCTTCTGGCGCTAGGGAGCCAAATATATCAAAGGCAAAGGGAACAAAAGCGTGCTGGTTCTCTGCGCAAGCTTTAGCATGTTTATCCACTTTCTTTGATTCTGCCTTTCTTGTTGCTTGACCAGCAACAAAACCGTTTTCCCGTAAACCAACCAAAGGGGAAACCCCTGTGAGGTCCACACAAGCATGTTTGTCCCCAGCCCAGCCAAAGACGAGCAGATCCGCTGGTCGCAAAGGAGACCTCCCCTCCATAGGGTCCGTGAGGAAATTCACAGAGGCTTCTTTCTTAGCAGAAATCCCAACTCTTCTTAGGATGTCCCCCAAAACATCTCGTACCCAGTCATGCCGATATTTGAACCCAGGTAGCTCTTTTACAGTGAAGGGCGTGCTCCCCATATTTATCCATACAAGCTTTACGACATATCGGACATGTTTCATCTTCCGGGTACATAGGGATCGTCAACCGGTATTTGAGAATTGCTCTATATTCTACTGGAGACATGCACTGTCCCAATCCTTCAATCGGGATAACGGTCAAAAAGTCCTGAGCATGGGGGCCCTTCAGGCACTCAAACACCGCCTTTTGGCGGGATGAAAAAGAAAAAACTTCTCCCAGGCTTTGAGCGATTTTGCTAAACAGAGCATTCGCCAAAGTTGTTTGTGGCTTCGAGGGGGCGGTGTCCTTATTAGAGAAACCGCCAATATCCAAGTCTGGGAGAAGGACATATAAGCGTTCGAGCGCCTGCTGTAGTTCCCAAGACTGAGCTCTAGAGGCCACAAAAGCATAAGCCCCAACATCTCGAGCTGAAAGGAGTCCCAAACCACCGAGACGCATTGGCAAAGATGCCAAACGCCATTGGAGATCACCAAAAAAAGGGCCACCACCCACGACTATGTCTTCTATAGCCTCCTTGAGGCCATCATCGAACCGAGATACCGCATCCTCCATCAAATGGGGTTGACAAGTGCGCAACCCAAAAAGTAACTTAGCAACTCCCATGCACGACCTTAGCAAAAGTAGTTCACATTGGGGATTCCTAAGGCAGGGCAAGAGTTTCATGAGGTTAACCGCTCCCGAGGCCCGCCGCCCAGCCAACTCCTCAATAAAGCTAGGATCACGGCTAATAGCTTCACCAAGGAGCTTAACCCCCCTCTCTGGTCTACCAATCCCTCTCGGGAAAAGTCCGTCCTGAACTTTACGCCCATCGCATGTCGGCCAAAAAACCTCTGTTTTCTTAATGTTGAGATAAAGCCCCAGAGATGGCCCTTCCACGTTGATGATGTCTAAGGCCTTAGCAACCTCAGACGCGTTGCCGATAATCGTTCCATCATCCAAATACCAAGCATGAAACAAAAGGTTACAACGGTCCTGGACCCGAAGAATAAGGGGGTGTAAGGCAAGGGCAAAGAGAAGGGGCCCTAAGGGATCTCCTTGTTGTACTCCGGTAGTAGCCCCAATACAATCATTACCAACATACAACTTAGCAGGCTGAGCATAAAGAAATTGGACTCACCGATAGATTGACGGGCAATGCTGATGAACCTCTTGAAGGAAGGTTGTGCGGTCGACCGTGTTAAAAGCATTAGAGAAATCCACAGTAAGCAAAGCCAAGGAGCCGTCTTCATGACAAGAGTTGAGAAACCTGTTTGCACTGTGTAGCACCGCCTCTGCACCATTAGGCATCCCTACCCCAAATTGAAAGTCCCCCAAGTGCTGGGCCATGTCTTTCCCGACCTTCTTCATCCCCACCTTAGAAACCAACCTTCGCCAAATACACCCCACAGCAATAGGCCGAATCCCTTTATCAGGCTTCAATAGGGGGTGAGGGGGGCCGACGCAACAAACTCAGCAAGCACTTTTCATTTTTTATTTTTTAAATTATGAACTTGTGTATCTATTGGATACAACAAAAGCAGAGAATGATATGGTTACTTTGAAGGTAGATCACAAAATGGAAGCATCGTTGGCTGGTGGTGTTTTGACGGATTATTGTTTTTGGTCTTATGAATTCAGAAGTTTTGCGAGGAAGGAAAAATCGATACGTTTTCCAGCTTGAGAGCACTCACAATGAATTCATCAACTCTGCTCGATCATCAAATTTAAAGAAAAAGTTAAAAAAATACATTTTCATTGGATTCACTATATATCACTAAACCCTATCATCAAATTATAAAGGATTGACATAGCAACCAATCAAATTTAGTGGGCTGGTATTTTATCTTCTATGAAACTATGGGGAGTGTATAAAAAAGAGAAAAAAACATAATAAAATAAATGTATGTGGAAAAGATAAAGATATAATTAAAAATATGATGTGGGAGGTTGTTAAAAAACTAGTTATAAGTTTAGTGGATTGTGATTTTAGTTCAATTATAGTGATACGGACGGTGAATCCAGTATGTATGCTCTAAGAGCGTAGTTATGTTCAGATGTTTAAATGGTGTTACTTATGGTTGTATTCAAATCAGCAACGGTGTGCTCGAAAACAAAGAATGCCACAATATGGTTCTTACTAGGTAATTGTTAGCACACAACAATGATATCTTGTATAAGATCTCTTGATTGGTTTAGAGAGCATTAAATAACGTTGATAACGTGACAAAAACATAAAGAGAACTGGAAGAAAAGAAACTTGTATCATTCATATCTTTTTCGTACTATACATGTAGCAATACGATACGAAACCAAAACTTAATACAGAAATAAGGTAACTATGGTATATGCGGTCTTTATTTGGTAGAAATTATTTATAAAAGGTCACTTTATTTAAATAAGAAAGTCAATAACCATGTTGGAATTTTACAAGTCAAAAAGACTAATTTTGTTTTCTTCCCCCTTTCTTTAATTGATTTCTTTAAAACACTATCAGATATTATACTCATTCATTCAATATTTAATATATTAAGTTATCATGTATTATTCTATATTCCATAATAATATCAATGATTAACCTTATATTTATTTGGTTGTTTAAGTTATAACAACTTACGAGAAATATATACTCAACATAACACTAGTTATAGAAGTCTTAAGATTAGACCCGTTACCACACGGTCCACATAGATGCATATCCTACAACATAACATAACAAACCAAAACCACATAGAAGAAATACAAAACCGAACCGATAAACACCCCTAACAAAACATTCATTTGCACGAAACAAAAAACCCTAATGTACCATCCCTCTTCAGGAACTGTCACGAACACGACACGGGCTGAAGCCCCGAGAATATCGGAGCGCGACAAAACGGGCACGAGGTCTGTTTCCGTTGCAGCAGTTTCCCGACACACTCGGAGTGAAACACATCTCCACACCTGCTCAACTGGCAGAGCACGTCATCTTTTTCGTAATCTTCCGAGCAGATGAAGCACATCCGGTCCACGGATCTGAACCGGTGGTTCTGCAGGTCTTCGAACCGAATAACCGGAAGATCCACCATGCACACGTCTTCTTCATGGTGACTGTAGTTAACACACCATATTGAAAAATGTTGAAGATGGAGTCTTTGAATAATTTAAAAAGATCGGATTTTATTCCAAGGATGGGGATGAGAAAACAGATGACGAACACGATGTTGATCAACATTGTTGAGGCTTAGAGATTTAAAGATCGTTGGTTGTTGGTGATCTACATAAGATGAGCTATCATATGCACTTATACATCATGTATAAATAATAGTGGGATAGATATTTGCTTACGTGGCTTGTGATGATTGGCTGGAGACTTTTGTGCTTTGACTATTAAAGTCTCTTTGAATCTTGTTTTGTATAAAAATATCTAGGGTTCTAGAATTCTATTTCTACATATCTAAACAAAAGCAAGTAAGTTAAAACATACCTTTTTAGTTAGTAATTTTTTATTGGACAAAATCGAAGGGAATGATTATTGAGTGATTGAATTGTTAATTTGTTATAATGAACTTTTAATTTGTTACAACTTGATGTAAAAAATGAGCTCTGGCTCGTGGCGGTTAGAACAGCGGCGAGTGCATTTGTCAGGGCCGGTCCCAAGAATTCTTGATTAAGGGACTTTGAGTTCGGGGAAAGAACAAAAAATAACTAAACCAAAGTATTTTAATAAAATTATTAGCATCAATATCAGATTCTTCTCTATACTTCAATGCATCTTTTCATAAACATAACAACACGAATTAAATTTTTTTTTATCAAGTGTCTTCAACTTGTTTGAAAACAAATTTTTTTTTTAGTATTGTTGATGATGTTATAATCTTGTTCAAGAAAACAAGTTAGTTTTTTTGTTTAGGTATTATTAAATTAAATTAGGTTTATATTAAGTAAATGTTATTGGGTTAAATTATTAAAAATATTAGTGGACACTTAAGTAAAATTTGGTGGGTTAATTATATATTTAAATTCTAGGTTCCTGATAAAATTGAGCCCTGAGCGATCTCCGGGCCGCCCCTGATAGTGGTCACGGTGGTAATGACGATGCTTGTGTTAAATGAGGACGAGTAGATGGTGGCAGAGAACACAAGCGATGGGTGACGTGAAGAATGATGGAGTTCATCCTATTTTGAAGATATGATTGGAAAAAAATATTATTATATTATATATATAATATTTAAAATCAAATGGAATGAATAGTTGGGTTTCGTCTTTCTTGTTTGACCACTGTATTTTTCGGTACTTGCAATCTGGTCCTCCCTTATTTTTGTTGTAGAAATGATTTTTTTTGACTTTTTCTTTGCACATGTTTTCAGAGAGAGAAAGCGGGTTGTCTATGATGATTGTGATGCGGTTTTTTTTGGAAACTATAGAGGATGGTTGTGTGGAATGTTTTTAAAATCGGATCGAACGTTAAACTGGACGTGTTACTGGTTTGCTGGTCGGACCGGTCAGACCGTATTTAACTATATTTTAATTATATTTATATATGTAGTTAAATATAAGTAATTTATATATGATTTATATATATATTTTATAGTTATATATAAAACTTAACTATATTTGTATATCCGACGTACTAATTTATGGTTTAACACCCCGTTTTTACCCATTAAAATTTAAAAAAAGGAAAACCGGCCCGAACCGGTCCGGTTTTCCGGTCCGACCAGCGGTTCGGGACGAACCGGCCGGTTCGACCAGTTCAAAACGAGTCACACCAGAGCGGACCGGACCAGCCTCCGATTCGCGGTCGAACCGGCCGGTCCGATCCGGTTTCAACAACATTGGTTCTATGTGTTTGATTAATGATTTCATGGTTCTATGTGTTTGATTAATGATTTCATGGTTCTATGTGTTTGATTAATGATGAAATCATGAATTTATAGTGTTCCGTGGCTGTAGTAGTCCAGTGAGATGATGTGAGTACCAATTTGTGTATTATTATCATTATCGAAGGTTGTTTTAAGTTGTTGCCGCCAATATATACCTATAAACGATACGTGTTTCACCACTAGTTTGAATTAAACAAGAAAAGGATTTGAAGATAACTATTTATATTAATTTATTATTTGTTTAAGTGTTAAGGAATAATAGTTAGGGTTTATGTTATTAAAGAGTTATATTACAAATTAGAGTTAAATAGAATGCAAGTTTAATTATTATATATAGATGTGTAGGGGTTGTAAACTCCACCGTATGAAATGTGTCAACCGTCTTGCCTACATATTAAACTCCACCATCTTTATACTACACACGTACTCATCAAAATATGCGATTAAAGTAGCACGGGGTATTTTGTACACAACGAACCTACACAATTTACATTTTAATATAACATTCCAAACACTTTTCAAAACCCACCCGAATTATATAGAAGAAGAAGATGAACGAGAAGATAACGAAGCATATGATGATCTACTCCACTCCTAAGAGTTGAAATCATGTATGCGAAAACTCTAGAGTTGGAGATTATAAAAAAAGGTTCGTTTTTAAAGAAAATGTTTAAACACTTTAGTACAACTGTTGGTGGAACAAACGAAGCATTGATAAATTGAATTTGATATGAGATTTATAATCAAGTGGTATATTTTTTATATATAATTTTATATATACACTTTTTGTTGGTAATTTTTATCATCACAAAATTAGTTTTTTTTTAAATATATGTCGAAACATCATTGGACAAGCGTAAACGACGATTAGGATATCGTCCACAAAGTGAATACAAGAAGAGGAAGGTTGTATGCCAAATGGTAGCTGGTCGAGGTTATGGTGCGGGAGTTTGGTACTCAAGCAACAATTAGGTCTAAAACTTTGGAATTTGAGCAATAGGTAAACTCAAATAAGCCTGTTACAAGCCCCTACCTGACCTCAATGAAAATTCGACACCGACCAGACCGACATGTAAAGGGAGTAAAAAGGTAGTCTTTGAGCAAAATAACAATGAATGAGATCATAAGCGATTACAAAGCGATGAGGGAGGAAAAAACGGAGCACGAACCCAACGATAATATCTTCGTATGAAAATAACAAAATTAAAATTGATCTTGCTATACTTATAGCGAGAAGCTTTGCTTCGAGATACACTAGACCAAGCCGATGTTGAATAATGTAGTAGAACGGAAACGATAAATTGTCTGGCTACGTGGTTGGGTGTTTAATTAATGTAATTATTGTATATATATATGTTGTTTTTATTAATAAAGTACTATTTAATTTTTGGTTGTAACTTTTTAAATTTTATGTAGTTTTTGTTTTTTAAAAATGTGACATGAAGTGGCATGGTTGCTTGTTGAAGTTAGTTGGTGTGATGCGAATGGTTTGAGTTGACAACTTTTGATTGGTTTATTCATGGTGGTTTGAGTCACTCCTGGTGTGAGTGTCTCCTACATTTTTATTTGAGTTGGTGAACACTTAGAGTTGAAAGCTTATGTTAAACTTGTTAAAAAAACAAACTCGTTTAGACATCAAAGTCAAATATTATTTTAGAATACTTATTAATGAATGCTCAGAATTGCCAATTATATCAATCATATATACATATACACTAAAAATGTAAGAAAAGAAAAGCTAAAAAATAAAACAATTACATTAGAGTAATTTTGCATATCACAATTTGATTTAAGATAAGGGTAGAACTATTGTAAAAAGTTAACTTGAAATATTATAACTAACTAGAACTTGATAACATGCTAACCACTAGTCTAGAATTCTAAATAGAGCATTATAATTGTTTATTTTTACTCATATTTTATATAAACTTTATTCGAAACTAAGCCGACCCAACATCATATGGGATTTTACATGCTTTTTAATTAAGTATGCAAAAATGTAAAAAAAAAATATGTAAATCTACAAATAACAAAATATTTTATTCAACTTGGCCAAAACAAATTAAGATGAACGAAAAATAAATAGAAAAAGGAAATATAAGAAAAGTTAAAACTTATTTTTTTTAATAGAAAGACATTTAGAAAAACAAAAAAAACAACACAATGAAACTACTGAAAAAGGGAATAAGGATAAAACTCAAGTGGATTTTTCATCCAAATGAGTACAAATCATGTCCTCTAAGCTCCACTTTGGTAATCTTAGTGACACTTAATATATAATTACAACCCCAACTAAATCGAATTAATAAAAACGAGAATTTTACATATACCACTATAAATCTTTAACTCATATATACCCAACCAAATTTGACAATATCATATATACTCATTTTAAATGAATTTTTACGTAGTGGCAATTTTACCTTAGCTTTCTATATACTCTTTTCCTTATCCTTTTTCATTTTGGTTTTCAATTATATCATTTTTAGCGTTCTTTTTTCATTTATGTGCTAAACATGTTTTTTAATGCATGTCGCCGAAAATTGATTTTATTTAACAATGATGGGAGTTGGGTTAACAATAGCTTTCTTGATCTTATAATTTTAGATTTTGATCAATGCACAATCTTTTATAGAGCAACATGCTAGAAATCTTGGAACACTATGCTATAATATGAAAGCTTTGAGTGGAATATTGAAGTTGAATGGGCACAAGAAACTCAAAAATTGAGAAGATCATATTAAAATTTCAAATGAAGTCATGAAAAAACGTATTAATGTTCATAGTCCTTTTCACATATGAGATCGTTATATAAATATCCATGTGATAAACCCAACAGTGGATATACAGTTAATTGTGAAAGGGATTGTGCCTCGATAAATATCAAACATGCATAAGACAATAAAGGAATTCATTGAGAGAAACCTAATATGAGAAATCTATTTATGCTTTTATACTATATAATAAAATAACTTTTTTTATTACACATTTCAACTTTTAGTTAAATCTGAATTTTTATTTCTCGTCTCTCTTTTATAAAATAATAGTTATTATAAATAAGTAAACTAAATAATTTCGTATCCAATATATAAATATTTTTATTTAATAAATTATTAAAATATTAAAATATACTAAATTATAAGATTTCAGTTATATCTTATCTTAAAATATTTTTTATAATTATTGAATATTTTTATTATTTTTTATTTATAATGGTTTAAATTTTCAATATTGATTATCTCACTAATAGCTAATGATATGTAATATGTTAAATATTAATCAAATGTAATAATTTAAATATGTTGAATATTTTCTACTCATGTAATACATGCGTTTTACCTAATTAAACAACATGCAAACATGACCCAATTATCTAAAGAATAAAACTAAGGAAATTATAGTAAAACATAATATTTTTAAGATTTTAAATAGTTTAGTGGTAAATATTCATATTACAAACAAATTTTTATAAACTAAATTAAAAAATGGATAAATTTTATAATTTAGTTGTATAGAAAGTATACATATGATATTTTTAAGTTTTAATGGGTATATATGATAGGATAGAGTTATAGTAAAATAGATATTTAATCTAAAAGGCTAATATGGATTTTTTGGCCTTAACACGTGTTATTTTATTGTTTTAAAGAGTGTGTCATTTTGGTTATTGTGTCAAATTACTCAGCTTATTGTATTTTATACGTTTATTGTGTCAAATATCTTGTGTTTATATTTATATCATTTGCTATATATAGACTAAAAAATACATAATGATATGCTTTCATCAATGTATTTTTCAAAACTCATAGTATTAATGATAATACAATGTGTTATTTTTGTTATTATTTTCTATAGATTGTATAAAGTTGTTATCTATTACTGTGTCATACAATTAGGACACGATGGTGTTATTTTATCGATCTATATTTCAAAACTCATAGTGTACAACATAACGCAATGACGATAAAAAACACAATAAAAATTATGTTATTTTGTCATTGTTTTTAATATATTAGATTAATTAATTGCTAATTTATTATTGTATTTTACATATTAGGAGATATAAAACAATGTTATTTCACCATTATATATATTTTTAAAAAAATATCCTAGAAAAACCCAATAGTATTCTAGAGAACATAATAACTAACAAAATCATGCAATGAAGCACTAAAGACACATTGACAATATACGAGCTCAAAAACGTAAAAGAAAATTTTATTATTTTTTATATAACAATGTTGTACACGTTTTAAAAATAAAAAATATTTGTTTTTATGGTGTAATTTTTATTAAAAAATAATATCGTACATAAAAGTTATGAATATTTTAAGCAAATGGGCGAAGTTGCGAAATGTCAAAAAAGAGGCTATTTTTCAAATATTCATTTAAGAAAAATTTCTCTTATAATTTAATCTTAACAATTGATTAATGAAAATGATAATAAAGATTACTTATTATACCTTTTAGTTTTAAGGTCTTTTTCATTTGAACATTTCCACGTATGATATTTAGAAATTTATATAAGCACGCATGTGAAACTCTAACAAAAAAGAAAAAGCAAATCATAAAATAAGGGGAGGGGAATATGATTCTAGCCCGTGTGGGTTTCCCCACCCCAATGAATGCCAACCATCTATACCAAACATGATATCAAACTTTATTCCATGGTATTTACATGAGGTTCTTCTTTCTTATTCTTAAAAAAGTCCCTAAAAAGGTTTAGTTGATTCATAATTTAGGTTTCATCTTTCATTTCATTTTCATTTGTTTTGAGAAATATATCTATTTATTCTGATTCTTTTTTTTTTCTCTTGATTCTTTTCTGATCGAGATATATAGACCTTGTTCATGGATTAACGAAAATGTACAAAATATCTATTTGCGTATGTCATTCTATGAGTATATCTTGAAGTGGGATCATTTGGCTTAACTTTATCCTTGTTTTGTCGAGGGAGCAACCCTATTTTTCACCTTGAATTTGCCATGACATACAAAGTCTTGTCTTGACGCATTCCATACATCGACTCATACAAAGCAAACGAACCATCACACCCGAGATCTTTGATAGTGGCGGTTATATATATATATGTATGTATTTAATAACCTTTAAAGTTTAAAATTAAAAAATCTAAGGGATGAGTGGGTTTATGACATTAAATCAAAATAGCTAGGATCATCCCACGTGGTTAAGGTAAGATACTCAAAACTTAATTATAGGTGGGACGATTATTCGGGTTAAACAAGTGGGGTTTTTCCATTATGGGGTTCTTTTGAGTGGTTTAGGGGTGTGGTCTTGTTTGAGAAACGAATAGATAGGCCAATTAATATAACATCTATCATTCAAAACAATATTATACATTGTCTTAAAAATCATATATTTTTTAATGTTTTATAGAAGTTGCTTAGCTTAGTTTTTTAGAAAGACTAGAAACCCTAACACTACTTACTTGTTTGTTTTCAAAAATAGTTCATACCTTGGTTTCAATAAGCATCAAAGTCAATGTGAAGTTATGACTATATCATATCTTTTTGACGAGTTCATGGGTTGATAGGTTTTGGCTAGCTGGTTGATGGTTAAACTTTTGAAGCCTAACCTGGCTTGTATACTTATTGTGTAATATTCAGGTCATGTTTTGGGTCAACCTGTTCAAACTATGAATATGAGTAATATGTAATGATTTATAATTAAAAGTTTAAACAATCAATTACTTCGACTCATATTATGGATGCCTTAAAACCTATTAAATTTTTAGGTCACAAGCGAACCAAAATATCGAAGACTCTTTTCTAAATGTATATTATAAGCACTTATCATTTATCAAGTGGTCTAAGCACTAGTGACACTAAATGAGGAAGTTAATTAGCACTGAAGTTAACTTTTAAGAATCGGGAATTTTAGGCGCACCGTAGGGAATTTAAAGAAAACCGGACCTAAATGTTACGCTTTGGGCTAACCGTGACCGTTAGGTCAGGTTTAGAAACTGACCGTCACGGTTGGGGATAACTGTGACTGTTAGCATTCAGAGAATATCCTGACCTCAGAATTGGGTTAATTATCGGGAGTGAGATTTTTGAGAGTGGGAGTGTGTTTTTTTAGAGCTGGGTTTTAGGGTTTTAGGTGGTGGTGATATGTCACGGTTTGGGTAACCATGACATATTTGATATAACATTTAATTTTTTATATCATACTAGTTTATGTTCATTTTTATTTTATCACACAATTGAACCTAATCGTGGCATACGGGTTTGTATTTTGTGTTTAGTTTTATTATATCATATTATGACTATTTTTTCGGTTTGACCGTCATCGTCTTGTCGAAAACCATACAAATGAATATTAACATTTGTAGAGATTAATGAAGATGCTGATGCAACCTAAACATCTTAAGTTTTTCCTGCATGCTGCACAAGTGCATTAAAAAAGAAGCTTAGGAAGTTTCACACATGAAATAGAAAATACTCTAAGTGTGAAATCTTCCGAAGCCAAGACCAATATCTTTCGAAGCCAAACATGAAGTCTTCCGAAGCCTTAGAGACAAAGTCTTCCGAAGCTTCAACTCATGAAGATAGATTTCTTCCGAAGACTTTTAGTAACATGCTCTATCTGATGTACTGTTTCATAAAGCTGGACACCTTTCCGCTGCACCTCTGCAAGTCACCAACTTAGATGAGTTGGTAAAAAGTTCCATGCTTTTGGCAACTGTACATTGAGGTCTTGATTCTGTAACTTTCTACTTTATGTACTTTATCCTTTTTGTAGATAAGGATGTGAGCTATGAAATGTCATAGTCACAAGTCAAAAGGCAATCTGCCTTTTGACTCTACAATTGATTTTGTTTGTGTCTCGTCAATTGTATCCAGCTGGCTTTCAAAGTATAGCCGGTGGTAGGATGTAGTATAAGTATATCATGTTCTTGTATCTTTCTAATATGCTTTGTAACACTTGTAATAGAACATAGAGAAAGCAATATACTATATTCTTGAAAATCAAATACTTGTGTTCTTTGTTCTGTCTCTTGCATTACTTGTGATCTTAGTATCTCGTCTTAGTTAATCCAGTTTACTGTTTGATTAAAGTTTAGTTAATCTCCATTTTGAGTTGTTGTGTTGTAACTTAAACCCTTCAACGATCCTGCATTTGGTATCAGAGCTTCTCAGGCTCTTGATATAAGATCTCACCATCTTAAGATCCCTCACACACACAAATACTAGACTTTTCAAATGGCAGCCATTTCCAAAACTGATATAGAAACTGGAACCATAAACAAGTCCCCACTGATCACGCTTGATGAGTTGACACCTGGTGTTTAAGAATAGAAGGTTTCATCAGGTCTCTTGATTCAAGAATGTGGGAGTCTATTGAGAATGGATCTTTCATACCCAACACACCTTCTACTACTGGTGCTGGTATGATTCCTAAAGATGTGGCTAACTACTCTGATGAAGATAGGAAGAGAGTAGAGATTGACAGAAAAGCCATGACAGCTCTTCAAACTGCCCTTCCAAACTCTATGTACAGAGGTTTCAAGAAGTGCAAAACAGCCAAGCAGCTGCTGGATGCACTGAAACTGATGTATGAGGGTTCTTCTGAAGCCAAGGAGAAAAAGAAGGATCTCCTGAAGCAGTAGTTTGAAAACTTCACCTTCAAAACAGGTGAGACTATGACTCAACAATACTTCAGGTATGTTGAGATTGTGGATACCCTTGTGGATGGAGGAGTTTCTCTTGAAAATAGAGACATTGTAAGGAAGTTCATGTCCTCACTTCCTAGGCAATGGACACACTAATGTGTGGTGATGAAGAGAACTGAAAATCTCAGACAGAGTTATATGGGATTCTCAGTGGCTACCAGATGGAGATGAACATGCAAGGTTCATCTGGCAACTCCAACAATCAAATGGGTTCAGCCCTACATGTGGTTGAAAGGGATAACATAGAACCAAAACATCATCTCATATGCTACCCTGACAACTCACCCAAGGGTCCTTTCATCACCTTCCTAGAGACACCAAGGGAGAACTACACTCAAGGAAGCCCATTCCAAGAGACAAGTTCTTCTCAAGCATTTGTGTCTTCTGATGAAAGTTATGGGAACTCTCTTTTCACTCTTGAAGACCTGGACTGTATCCATCCAGATGATCTGGAGTACATGGAAATAGTCCAGCAAATGGCTCTTCTCACTCACAGAGCCAAGAAGTTCTACAAGAGGACTGGAAAGAAGTTTCCAAGCAATGCAACCAGTGGAAAGTTTGGACTGGACAAAGGCAAAGTCAAGTGTTACAATTGTAACTTGATGGGCCATTTTGCCAAAGAGTGTAAGGCACCTTGAACAAATGGTGGCCAAACACAATCCAGACCAAACTACACTGACAAAGCTTTCCAGAATGAGAAGTCAAAGCAGCAGGCTGCTGTTGCTGTTGAAGAAGGAGGCTTTGACTGGAGCTTTCAGGTGGAAGATGCTTCTCCAAACCAAACACTAATGTCAGATCATGATGAAGCCAAGGTATTGGAACATCTCTGTACTCCTGAATGCATTGCTAAAGTTAACAGATATAGGTCCTACAACTTGGAAATGAGATCTGATCTTGAGTCCTTAAATATTTTAAAATCTGATTTTAGAAAGTCTGAAAATGATTATAAACAGAAGATAGAGGACTTAGAGAAAACCATTTCAGTTTCAAAATATGAACATACAGATTTTAGGACTCAAATCAATGATCTCGTAACTAAGTTAACTAAGTGCCAGGCTGAGCTTGTGATCAGCAAAGCCATGGCAGAAAAGAGTGTTCTTGAATAAGAAACCTTCAAGAAAATGATATCCTCATCCCTGCACAACAAAGTGTGCTATCAAAACAGGCAGGGACTAGGATCCAATGAGATAGCTCCTCCACACACAATCTTGTCAGTAAGATCCCCTAGGTGTGAAACTAGTGAAGATGAGCTTTTCTCATAGATCCTATGAGTGAAGAGGATGAAGAAGAGATAGTGAAGAATTCCTTTGAGAAGAGTGAAGAGGAGGATTCCATGAAGGGCCACTATCCTTTTGAGGAGAAAAAGAAGACTGTGATGAGAATGAACTTGATCAGAAAGAGCAAAAGAAAGGCAAGGAAGGCTCAAGAGATCAAGGATACTTTTGACTCTAAGCAGAAATAAGTTTTTATCTCTGTAGGGTTTAAAGTGGTAGGGACTGAAGGTATCAACCAAAACTCTTCTGCTTAGAAATTTGGTTCTTGTTCAACTCATATCAGTTGCAGGAAGAAGAGTGATTTGTTGTGTACCACTACTGCACAGCCTGGACCATCAAACTCCAAGCACAGTCCTTAGCCCAGAGGATTGTCTCAGCATCTTCAAAGATGAGGGTGGAGAAGGGATGTGACCGAAGACAGTCGTATTCCAAGGAAAAGGCTCTCGTGAAGAAGAAGATAAATTGTGTCATGTGTGAATGTACCACTCACATTGCTAAGGATTGTCCCTTCAATCCTAAAGGTACTGTCCACATGACCAAAACAAAGACTTCAAAGAGTTTGAAGAAGATTCAAGCTTCAGAAGGAAAACCTGTTTCCTTCGGAAGCTCAAAATCTAAAAAGAAGGGAAGTGGAAAATTCCCTTCGGAAGAAAATTTGGTCTCGGAAGAAAGGAGTTCTTCCAAAGCACTAAAGTCTGCTGCAGTGTCTACAGAATCATCCGAAGGTTCAGTCATCAAAACTTCCGAAGTTCCAAAAGCTTCCGAAGTTTTGAAGGTCAAGTCCAAGACTCCAAAGGTGGTGTGGATGTCTAAGAAAGACCAAGTGACTGAGATTTCTCCATCAACAACAGCTCAAGATCCTCTTAGTACAACCATAGGATCTATTACTGTTGAATTACCTTCTGCAAATGAGCCGAAGACAAGCAAGGCTTGGGTTTCCAAATGTAACTAGTCATTCTCTTGTGCAGGGACAGCTGAAGACAGACAAAAATGTCTGGATCATGGATACAGGAGAGGTACTATAGATGGAACTCTCTTCATCAAAGGATTGGGAAGAGATATATTGCTAGTCCAAGTATATGTGGATGACATCATCTTTGGTTCAACTAATCCAAAGCTCTGCAAAGACTTTGAGAAGCTCATGAAAGACAGATTTGAAATGAGTGCCATGGGGGAACTCAATTTCTTTCTGGGAATCAAGTGAAGCAAGTTGAAGATGGCATCTTCATAAGTCAGTCAAAGTATGTTCAGGACATACTCAAGAGGTTCAATATGACTGAGTGTAAGATTGCTAAGACACCCATAGCCAGAAACCACTCTCTTGGTCCTGATCTGGAGGGGGAGTGTGTAGATGAACACTTATATAGGGCTATGATTGGGTCTCTTATGTATCTTACTACTAGCAGGCCTGATATCATGTTTGCTACATGCATTTGTGCAAGATATCAAGCCAACCCTAGGATGTCTCACCTTATCACTGTCAAGAGGATTCTAAGATACCTCAAAGGTGCATCAACACTTGGCCTATGGTATCCCAAGAATTCTGACTTCAATCCGTATGCCTATACAGATAGTGATTATGGTGGTTGCAATATGATTGCAAAGTCTACATCTGGGGGATGTCAATTTCTTGGTGGAAGGGTTGTCTCATGGCAATGCAAGAAACAATCCTATGTCTCTGCATCAACTGCTAAAGTTGAATACATTGCTGCTGCTAGCTGCTGTGCTCAAGTGCTTTGGATTCAAAATCAAATGCTAGACTATGGGTTAAACTTCACGGAGACTCCTATTCACATAGACAACAACAGTGCTATCTCAATCACAAAGAATCCTGTGCAGCACTCAAGGACAAAGCACATCAATATCAGGTATCATTCAATTAGAGATAACTATGAAAATGGATTAATTAAACTAATCAAGGTTCACACAGATGAACAATATGCTGATCTGTTTACAAAGTCCTTTGATAAACAGAAATTTAAATATCTAATATCAGCTATTGGATGATCAACCTTGAGTAGATTTTTTTCTTAAAACTAATTCTTATTATTTCTTAAAATATGTTTGTCCTAAGTTGTCTTTTTCATCACTTTCATAAGCTCATGTTTTCTTTGTATTAAAAAAATCTTTTTCTAAAGACTTTCCTTAGATTATTTGAAAATATTATACTTCGGA
Source organism: Flaveria trinervia (assembly GCA_025506515.1). Taxonomy (NCBI): domain Eukaryota; kingdom Viridiplantae; phylum Streptophyta; class Magnoliopsida; order Asterales; family Asteraceae; genus Flaveria; species Flaveria trinervia. The sequence goes on along the minus strand of CM046456.1, from coordinate 62,726,694 downwards.
AGTTATGCTTTTAACTTCGGAAGCAAATCATGTCTTCCAAATAAATAACTGTCTAAGAAATGTACCTTCGAAAGAGCTTTCAGATCTATCTTCCGAAGCTTAAATTTTTGTCTTAGACACTTACTTGTTTTTAAGAACCATTTACTTCCGAAGCAAAATTAACTCTCGGAAGCTTTGTAGTTTTACATACAAAGCATTCAAGTTTTAATTTCTCTTCCGAAGCAAAATTCTCAAATCTCTCAGGAAATTCTTCCGAAGTCATTTTAGCTTCGGAAGCTTTTTAATTAATACTTCCGAAGATAATTAACCTTCGGAAGCTTTTTGACTTCCAAGAAAACTACTTTTTGAGCAAAAGTAAACTACTTTTTCAGAGGTGGGACCGACATCCGGATTTCAAAGTTTATCCTTTTTCATTAAACTTTATCTGAAATCCTTTTCACATATATACTCAACGGTTTCCCCCCTCTTTCTATCATCTGTTCTTCCTCCAAACCTAAAAACCCAAATTTTTCTCTGAAATTTCTTTCTCTCTTCTTTCTTCATCCTTAAGCTACTTCAAAATGGCCAACCTTGCTTACAGAAATGATCCCAACTTTACCATGCAGCTACACAGACAACATAATCAGGTTGCTCTGTTAAGCTCTGAGAAAGATCCTCATTTCTCAAAGGTCTGCCATTTCTTATCTCTATCAAACTACTTCACCTCCCTAACCATTGATCCTCCACTCTATGAGGATCATCTGCTAGAATTTTGGAAAACCCGCCAAGAGGTTGCTTTGGAAGGGGAGAAGGCACTGTCTGCCACAGTGCAGGGGAGAACAGTCTTCATCACTCCGGCCATCATCAACATGCATCTTCAGCTGGATGATGAAGAAGGTGAGGTGTTCTTCCCAAAGGAAGTTGACAATCGTTCATTTGAACAGATGGGGTATGAGGGAGATTTCTCTGTAAAGTCCTTTAGGAAAGGGAAGGTCTCATCCCAATGGAGATTCCTGCTCCATGTGGTCATCCACAGCTTATCAAACAAGCATGGTGGATGGGACCAGATTCCTAAGGATCTCTCCTTCATAATCCATGGAATGGTTCAAGGGGTCAAATTTAGGTACTCTCAATTTGTTATACTAATTTACTTGCAATTTAGACTCCTTAGAATATTACATGTTTCCTAGGTATGTCCAGTACATTCTTAATTGTGAACTGGGCTCACAGTTGAGGGAAACAGGTAACATTCTTAAATTGGGATAGATGAAGCCCGACATCTTTAAAATTCTGAGAAAGCCCACTGTTGGATTCTCTGGGGTAGAAACAGCCCTAGTCCCAAAAATGTTAGACCTCATTGCTCAAGGTGACAACCTAGCAGCACAAGCTAGTATTGAACCCACACCTGCTACCTCCCAACCACCTACACAGCCTCAAATCACCATCACCTACCAAAGAAAATCTAAACGAACCCCTGCTCAGGCTATTCAGTCTGTGGAGGCCCCCATATACTCAACCATATAGGAAGAAGTGGACACTGGAGCTCCCATTTCTCCAGAGGAGCAAACCACTCCCATCTCTTCCAGAATCAGTGCTGAGGTTCCTCATGCTCAGCCTGATGAGCTCATTACCCAAACTGCCTTGAGCCATCACTTTGAGTCTCAACACTCAAGTGATCAACCTTCAGGGGACAGTTACCATCACCAGCCTATAGATCTCACCAACCAATTCCCAACCTTGACTTCTATACTGATGAAGATCTAGGTTTCAGTGAGTACAATGAGTCTCTCTTCTTTTCCCTTACTCAAAGAGAGATGAGTACTCTTGAGTCTCCTACATCTATCCTATATCATTCACCTACAACCGAGGTGGACACTCTTGAACCTATTCAGGTTATCCATATGGAAGAGGCTCTCACTTCGGAAAGTGATTACATCATTAAGACCTCAACCATGGCAACTCAGCCCACTGACATCTGAACTGAGATTGCCAGTGAGCAGAGAAAAACCAACAGCCAAGAACCTCAAGCTGGTGGTGAGAGAGAGGACTCTAGTCCAATCATCTCATCCCCTAATGAGTCTTCTGATGAAGATGAGGGGAATCTGAGAGTACTGTGCAAAAACTATCTAAAACATGCACTTACTTAGTCTCAAAGGTCAGTCACCTTGAATCTCAGGTGACTACCTTACACAATAGGATCAATGATCAGCAACTTGAGATTTCATATCTTAAGGAAAAACTAGCTGGAAGACCCTTAAGGAGAGCTCAACCAGGAACACAAGAACTTGTGCATGTGATTGACCTATCTTCCAGCTCACCTATACAAGTGGGTGATGCTACCAAAAAAGGGGAGAAAGTCATTACAATCACAAAACCTGGGAGTTCTTTAGAGAGAATGGACATTGAGGACTCACCTCCTCACTTGCAACTGTGCATTCTTAGCAACCTCTCTAGTTCGCATTGATGTGGTCTACACAGACTCTTTCATACAAAGTCTGTTTGAGGATGGGATACCAAGGGCTATTGTCACACTCCAACCTTGATGGTGGAAACGTCGAGATGTGAGGGTTAAGATTGTTCACAATCACATAACGCTATAATTTAATGTAAATATTAAAATTATAAGTTTCAAAAGGAAATAAAAACATAAGTCACAAACGTGAAATAAGTTCAAACATAAATCAAAACATAACATAACATTTTATTTATTAAACTAGGTCCAAGTCCTAGTTTTATTGCAAGCTTCAAAAGTCCACTTTAAACTTGGGGATTTCCTAAAACATGATAAAAATAAAAGGTCAACTATCAATAGTTGGTGAATTTTCAAGGTTTTCATACATAATATGATAAGTTACAAGTAGCAATTCATGTCATAAGTCATAAGTTAGTAAGGTTATAGAACACATATCGTTACAACCAAACCTCGACTTGATTACAAGTATATAAGATTGGCTAAGTGTATTTGGTTCCCATGATGAACAAGCATACGTCATCAGGAGCCGGCAATACCTCGGCTTTAGCACCAAATAGGCTTGTCAGGCCAAAGATCTAAGATGTCGCCAGGCTAGCATAGTAATGATTGTAAACAAACTATGTATCATATAAACACTTACAACACACAAATAACCATGACAAAAATATGAATTGCAAGCGCTTTACAAGTCTCAAACGTTTATAAGTGTACGATGTATAAGTATCATGTTTCACCCCAAAATAGTGTGAAATAAAGTAAAAAGGGGGCAAGGAAAACTCACATGGATATATGCATTACAAGATGATATAAAAAGTCAAAAGATAATCCCAAGTATCCATCACAAGGCACCTAACATATATATTACAAGTTTAAGGTTAATAATAAGATTAACGTTCAAACAAGGATTAGAGTTTTGATAGAATTACGGGGGTTTTTAATAAGTAATAAGTTTATAAAGTAATTATTTATGTTTTGATTCAATTAAAAGAACTATATATGTATATTTAAGTATTCTAGAAATGAATTTAAGTATAAATATTGATAAGGCTCAATATAAATAAAGCTTTAAAATTGGTTGGAATAACATTTTGATTAATAACAATTATTAATCTAAACCTTTAGTTAATATATTTTATAAGAAGAATAATATTTGTAAATAATTTGTGAATTATAAGATATATAATTTCTACAATTATCAATAAAACTTTAATTAATATAATGCCTATTAATATTATAAAGATTTATTGTTTCAAGTCTAATAATTACTTAATTATTTTAAAAGGAGACAATTTAAATATAAAAGTTAGATAAACATTAGAGATAATTATGTCTTTAAAAGTAACGTTTGGACCAAATGGTTTATTATTTATTATTTGAAACCCATTTTAATAGAATTAAACCAAAAATACCTTTGTTAAAAGGTTTTTAAAAAGTTATAAAAATTCAAAAAATTATTTGGTGTCTATAAAAATATTAAAGTTTACAAAAAATATTTTTATATTATTAAAAATTTTCTACAATTAATTTGAGGGTTAAAAATCCTTAAAGAAACATATAGGGGTGCTCGGGTTCGAACCCGGGACCTCAAGGTAGGATGACAGTGTCTTAACCAGTGAATCAGGGCCGCAGCCTTGGTTTATGTTGGTTTCAAATAATTATAAACCCAGATTAAGAAGTTCCCCCAAATCACATAAACCCTAATTCTTTAAATCTCAAAATGAACACCCAATCGAATGATTCAACGATTAACCTTAGGGTTTTTGATCCCCAGGTGTAATCGAGTCGAATGATGTAACACACTTACTTGGTTAAGGTCGGATTGAAGGATTTTAGTCTCGATGTTGCTTCGGTTAACCTTCGATGAAATTGACTTGTGATTCGTTGTTTGAGTGTGTGTTTCTTGAATTATGGTTTACAGGGAGTTCAGGAAACTCAATTCGAGTAAGAATACACTAATTTGTAGCTTCAATTCGATCGCTTGGTACTCAACGGCTATGTCGTTTAAGGTCGGTCATTTCAGATCGGTTTTAATACATTAAATGTTGTTTCAGGTGAAATTGAACGCACCATTAGTTTCAAGATGATTGCAGAAATGTGTATACGTAATTAATTTGATAATTACAACGATTAAGCGTAGAAGGGTTTTGAGTTTGAATGAGGGTTCGGTTTCGATTTGAAAGTGAATGTGGTCTATGTTAAATCCGAACTAAGACGTATCCCCGAGTTCGAATCGGTTTCATGAACTGTTAGGTGAGTTTGGGTTAAAAACCGCAGCCTAAAAGCCGGTTTCTAGGCAGGCCGGAGCTCGCCGGAGCCTGCCGGAATTTCCACCGGAAAACCGGGTAAGAAGTGGGGTGGGGGGGGGGTGGGGGTGTTTAGTTTTAATAAATTACAATTGGGTCCCTGTGGTTTAAGTTTTTGTTGTTTTGATTTCAAAGTTTAATTTTTAGTTTAAACCAATTTACAGTTTGGCCCCTAAAGTTTAAAATGTTATTATTTTATGCATAACTTATTAATTTCAAGTTTTAAGATAATAGAAACTTATATTATTTTATTTATTTCAACGATTAACACTTATTATGATTATTGCTATTATTGTTATTATTTATTATTGTTGTTATTATTTATCATATTATTATTATGTTTAATTTAATAATCAAATTATTAACCTTCAAATTATAGAATTAGTGACAAACTAAGAAGTAAGCATAAATAACCCATAAGTTTCATAATTGACCACAATGGCCCTTACAAGAATAAACGACGTTAACTTTTAATTTAACAAAAAATATAAGATGTCACGGTCCTCCCAACTTAAAAGAATTTCGTCCCGAGATTAAGAATGAAGCTTAAATGAACAAAGGAGTTATAATGAAAGGTAAATGTACAACGGTCAGTGTTTTACATTTGATTACGGATGAGATGTTTCACTTTATGGAGTCTTACGAGATTCTTGACATCATGCATGCCAATTCGTACTCTTCCAGCGAAATGCTAGACTTTTTGAAATTTGGCAGACGAAACGTTAGAAGACGATGACAAGTTAGCGTAGTATATTAGACTTATAAGCCACAACTTTTAGAATGTAATTTCGTAGTAAAGTGATGTCTTGAAATCAATAGAACACCAACAATGATAAGAAAGGTTAACCGTCGGGATTTAAGAATCCCAAATGTCACTATATATAACGAAACGATCTTAACGCATATCTTGTGAATATGTATTTCTCCTTTGACCAACCATTGGTCTAAGAGTAATTCGATATGCGAAGATTTTGGAATGAGTTCACGACGATGATTAGGAACTTTATTAAAAGCAGAAAATGAATCGGTCATCCAAAATAACGATCGATGTTTTAACGCCATACCACGGTATACGAATATTGAAACAGATATTAGTCAATTTCTCGACCCGTTATCCCACATAAGTCAATATGAAATTAGCCAATCGGTCTATAATGCACCAATTGTCATCATGACATCTAAAATAAGAGGCATTCAGTGATGAGAAGTTAAACAAGAGATTCACAGGAACACGGAGGTTAGGTTTTGTCATATGTGAAGGTAAGACACTTGGTCACATACCAAGTTATGTCCTTTCTTTTACGCCAAGCCCATGACTAAAATTACGAAATTTTATGAACCTCCATATCCGCGTCACAATGAAAGTAATAACGAGTCTCGTTGATCAAAATCAAGATAGAGTTTTAAAGATTTCCAAGGTTAAGGATTCAAAAGTGATTCAAGAAGTGACGCAAACAATAAGAAATGCATTTGTAACCATGTTTTGCAAGGTAGCAAATTTCCAAGTACAGTTTGCATACGTAGTTCATCAAACCCATAAGCACAGCTGAGAACATTCGTGTGTCTAGAAAGACATGAACACAAGTTGATAATGTCTTCATTTAGCAGAAAGATTGTTTAAGAAGGCTACCATCGATCAATCATGTGTTGATGAGAACTCAAAATGAAAGTCGATAAGTAAAGAATAAATGGTTCCATATAGCTAGATCAAATCAAAACCTGAGGATAAAGGGAATGAAATCGATTCAAGAATTTAAATGCTCCAAGTTCGGAAACAAAATTAGCCTAGAGCGATCAGGTCTCCTTTCAAGTTCAGAAATCATGCTTTGGCTTGATAGGTCGAAACACTAACATTGATTCACCCTTCAAGTCATTACATGTTTCCTGTCAATTGATTAAAAACCTTGGTAAGTTGGAGATCAAGAAATGAGAATAGTCACCAAGGTGTGGTTTTCACTCCTAACTTGATGGTGTATTCCCAAGGTATAACCGCTAACTTACCAAATCAAAAAGTTCGATCCTAACTCGTTGTTAAGGATCTATAGAAATAAGATGAGGTAACTCACCATTAAGGTAAGGGAACTCACTCCTATCTTAACGGTGAAGTTTTACAAAAACAAAATATAGCAAAATGAAATTCTTCATCAAAATCCAGAATTTACTCCTACTTTGATGAGATCGTTTCATTTGAGAAAATACAATCTATAAAAAAATGAAATTATCATCAAGGTATGGAATTCACGCCTATCTTGATGATTGAGCTTCATAATAACAAGGAAAAACAATCGAGGATTGACATTTGTCACCAAAGTAGGGTTTCAATCCTATTTTGGTGAGATCATGTCATTCGTAGAATGCAAATTCCAAAGAAACAATTGAAGTCAGTCCTCAAGATAAGGAAATCACTCCGATCCAGAGGATGAAATTTCATAAAACACACAATTGGAAACCATTTATCAAAATGAATGAAGAATCATCACAAAGTAAGGGAATCATCCCTGTTTTGACGAGTTAGAATTATTTAGGAGATACGAGTGTTCTTAGTCATAGGTTGACTTGCAACTCTTGCATCTCCCACGGTGCAAACGGTATGAAGTTTGACTTAACAACGAAAGGAATAGAATATCCATTAGAAATTCAGAAAATTTCAAGTTACATCAATGTAACAAAAGGGAAATCATGCTTACAAAATTTAAGGTCAAAGTTCGAGGTAACAGAATTAGTTATGATGGTATTCAAATCTTGAATGGTTTAAATCATGAAGACTAAATCAATGACAAAAATGATTCAACACCATGACGAGATGTGAACATTCGATTCACAATCGAAGGAAATACATGAACTCCTCAAGACATGAGGTCAATCATAACCTTATTGAAGACACGCGTGCCTAATAGCGATCACTCATCTCATGGATTCCAAGTCAAGTAATTGTATTCAATGGTCGAATCAGATTACTATTTACACTTTGCCTAGTCAAGTATCCCGAGATGTAGGAGTTTCACCTTACAGCATTGCATGACTTTAGTTATTGGACACATTTTTAAGGAGATTTGAAAACCATAAGTAACAATTTGAAGTTTTGAAGACCATTCGGTTTAAATTCCCAATATCTTTGGATATGTTAAGAGTCATGTACACATTGGTCAAGGTATAGAAATAGTTATATGAAATGCCTAACGTGTAATGATGTTTAAACGTAGGCGTTAAAATGTATGATGAGTTCAATATCAATAGGAACATTCTGTATGATAAGAATGAGAAGATATTAAAGCTTTGGTGATAAACCAGTTCAAGGAATCAAGGATTTTTAAGATACAAAGAGGATGGTTCCATTTGATAACGCATTACCATTTGGAGTCGTTGACACGTCAAGGTAAATTGACCCATTTGCCTTAGAAACTTGTGTATGTTGACCATAGTTTATCACTCATCCCAGAAATCCCCAGGTAAGCATAACTGGTCTCCAATGAGATTTATACGATATGCTTGCCTTAGCCCGAAGGCCTTTTGCCAGGAAATCCAGAATACAGGTGTCTATGTGTCACACAAATTTCTTAGGTTCATGAAATCAAAACCTTGATGAGATTTCATAGATTAGACATAGAGTCTAAGGAATTGAACCCAGATGATAAGTGTAGATTCCACATGTCGTTGAGAATAGGTTTAGGAAGTTCATTTGTCGGGGAGAATCAAAGAGTTAAAGTTAAGTTTAGGGAGACAAGTAACCAAGGTAATTAATTATAAGGCATACCTATCTAAGGGCATCATATTGCACAAAAGGCATCCCTAAGTAAATAGCATCATGTGACATGCAACAATAAGTAAACACAAGAGTATAAGGATCTTTCTAAGAGGTTCATGCAACTATAGTAGGCACCATTTCTAATACCTAACCTTTTTAAATCCCTATAGTTATGGGCTCTAATACCAAATCTGTCACACCCCAACCTTGACGGCAGAAACGTCGAGATGTGAGGGTTAAGATTGTTCACAACCACATAACGCTATAATTTAATGTAAATATTAAAATTATAAGTTTCAAAAGGAAATACAAACATAAGTCAAACTTGAAATAAGTTCAAACATAAATCAAAACATAACATAACATTTTATTTATTAAACTAGGTCCAAGTCCTAGTTTTATTGCAAGCTTCAAAAGTCCACTTTAAACTTGAGGATTCCTAAAACATGATAAAAATAAAAGGTCAACTATCAATAGTTGGTGAGTTTTCAAGGTTTTCATACATAATATGATAAAGTTACAAGTAGCAATTCATGTCATAAGTCATAAGTTAGTAAGGTTATAGAACACATATCGTTACAACCAAACCTCGACTTGATTACAAGTATATAAGATTGGCTAAGTGTATTTGGTTCCCATGATGAACAAGCATACGTCATCAGGAGCCGGCAATACCTCGGCTTTAGCACCAAATAGGCTTGTCAGGCCCAAAGATCTAAGACGTCGCCAGGCTAGCAATAGTTAATGATTGTAAACAAACTATGTATCTCATATAAACACTTACAACACACAAATAACCATGACAAAAATATGAATTGCAAGCGCTTTACAAGTCTCAAACGTTTATAAGTGTACGATGTATAAGTATCATGTTTCACCCCAAAATAGTGTGAAATAAAGTAAAAAGGGGGCAAGGAAAACTCACATGGATATATGCATTACAAGATGATTTAAAAAGTCAAAAGATAATCCAAAGTATCCATCACAAGGCACCTAACATATATAATACAAGTTTAAAGTTAATAATAAGATTAACGTTCAAACAAGGATTAGAGTTTTGATAGAATTACGGGGGTTTTTAATAAGTAATAAGTTTATAAAGTAATTATTTATGTTTTGATTCAATTAAAAGAACTATATATGTATATTTAAGTATTCTAGAAATGAATTTAAGTATAAATATTGATAAGGCTCAATAAATAAATAAAGCTTTAAAATTAGTTGGAATAACATTTTGATTAATAACAAATTATTAATCTAAACCTTTAGTTAATATATTTTATAAGAAGAATAATATTTGTAAATAATTTGTGAAATTATAAGATATATAATTTCTACAATTATCATGATAAAACTTTAATTAATATAATGCCTATTAATATTATAAAGATTTATTGTTTCAAGTCTAATAATTACTTAATTATTTTAAAAGGAGACAATTTAAATATAAAAGTTAGATAAACATTAGAGATAATTATGTCTTTAAAAGTAACGTTTGGACCAAATGGTTATTATTTATTATTTGAAACCCATTTTAATAGAATTAAACCAAAACTAACCTTTGTTAAAAGGTTTTTAAAAAGTTATAAAAATTCAGAAATTATTTGGTGTCTATAAAATATTTAAAGTTTACAAAAAATATTTTTATATTTTAAAAAATTTTCTACAATTAATTTGAGGGTTAAAAATCCTTAAAGAAACATATAGGGGTGCCCGGGTTCGAACCCGGGACCTCAAGGTAGGATGACAGTGTCTTAACCAGTGAATCAGGGCCGCGGCCTTAGTTTATGTTGGTTTCAAATAATTATAAACCCAGATTAAGAAGTTCCCCCAAATCACATAAACCCTAATTCTTTAAATCTCAAAATTGAACACCCAATCGAATGATTCAACCCGATTAACCTTAGGGTTTTTGATCCCCAGGTGTAATCGAGTCGAATGATGTAACACACTTACTTGGTTAAGGTCGGATTGAAGGATTTTAGTCTCGATGTTACTTCGGTTAACCTTCGATGAAATTGACTTGTGATTCGTTTGTTTGAGTTTGTGTTTCTTGAATTATGGTTTACAGGGAGTTCAGGAAACTCAATTCGAGTAAGAATACACTAATTTATAGCTTCAGTTCGATCGCTTGGTACTCAACGGCTGTGTCGTTTAAGGTTGGTCGTTTCAGATCGGTTTTAATACATTAAATGCTGTTTCAGGTGAAATTTAACGCACCATTAGTTTCAAGATGATTGCAGAAACGTGTATACGTAATTAATTTGATAATTACAACGATTTAAGCGTAGAAGGGTTTTGAGTTTGAATGAGGGTTCGGTTCGATTTGAAAGTGAATGTAGTCTATGTTAAATCCGAACTAAGACGTATCCCCGAGTTCGAATCGGTTTCATGAATCAGTTGGGTGAGTTTGGTTTAAAAACCGCAGCCTAAAAGCGGTTTCTAGGCAGGCCGGAGCTCGCCGGAATTTCCACTGGAAAACCGGGGGAAGAAGTGGGGGGGGGGGGGGGTGTTTAGATTTAGTAAATTACAATTGGGTCCTTATGGTTTATGTTTTGTTATTTTGATTTCAAAGTTTAATTTTTAGTTTAAACCAATTTACAGTTTGGCCCCTGAAGTTTAAAATGTTATTATTTTATGCATAACTTATTAATTTCAAGTTTTAAGATAATAGAAAGTTATATTTTTTTATTTATTTCAACGATTAACACTTATTATGATTATTGCTATATTGTTATTATTATTATTATTATTGGTTTATTATTATCATTATTATTATTATGTTTAATTTAATAATCAAAATATTAACCTTCAAATTATAGAATTAGTGACAAACTAAGAAGTAAGCATAAATAACCCATAAGTTTCATAACTGACCACAATGGCCCTTACAAGAATAAACGACGTTAACTTTTAATTTAACGAAAAATATGAGATGTCACAGTTTTGTCACCTTCACCATCTTCCAATCACATCATTGGGTGGAGGTATGACAACATCAGGGAAGCCCTAATCATCATAAGAGTTCAAGGACAACAAGAAGTCTTCAATTTCCAGACCTTGGACTACTATGAAGGTCTAGATCTAGTCAACATACCACTTGTCAACCCAAGCCAATCAAGACAAGCTGACAGACTGGCTCAAAGAATCCAAGACAGGATCACTGTAGAGTTCAGCTAAAGAAGGAGACTTAGGCATTCAGGCAATGCCACCGGTCAACTGGATGTTGAGGCAGACCTTAAGATTAGCTTCATAGGGGAAACCTTGACTGAAGGCGCAGTGGCAGAACCTGAGAGCCCTGTCTCATCATCTTTAACTGCTGCAGAGATTCACATTCCTTTTGAGACACCTGCTAGTGAAGGTGCTTCTCAACCTCTCTCTAGCCTGAGCTCAGATGCTGCAACAAGTAATGAAGGCCAAAGCTCTCTACACCTTCAGTCACAAAGGTTTGTGAGTGACAAAGGGAAAAGAAAGATGACATCTGAGAAGATTGAGGAGGAGGAGAGAGAGTGGAAAAGGAGGCTAAGGGGAGAAAGTTCCTCTGCTGAGTCTTCAAGACTCATGGAGTTTGCAATCAGGGCTGCCCCCAAACCAGATACTCAAAATGATGAGTTAAGGGCAGTCAGGATTAACTATCTGCAAACTACGAGCTATGATATAGACAGTGTCATTTCTCTTCCCTTAGATGAGTTAAATGAACTGGTTGACCTGGAAAGGTCAAGGGAGAAGGAGGCAGAAGATGCAGAACTCCTAGTACAAGTCAAAGAAGAGAGAAGAAGAAAAAGACTGTACAAAGGTATGTCTACCCTCTCTCCAGTTCAAGAAAGTCCTGAACAAGAGGATGTGGTTCAACAAGAACCTCAAGTAGATAAAGAAGAAGACAGAATCAAGATGATTAACTACCTAAGTGCCACAGGCTTCTATCAGGGAGATGCATTCCTTCCCTTGCCTTATGACTATATTGAGTTTGAGTACTTAAAACAACTTGAGCTTGAGTTAGTCAAGGAAAGAAAGACAACAAAGAGGAAGCTAAGGGAAGAAGCTGCAAAGTCAAGAGTCATCATCCAAAAGAGTATGAAGAAGTCTACTGACAGGCAGAGTATGATGAGCTTCTTGAAGCTGTATGGATTCTCTGGAAGGAGACTTGGACCCATGTCTCTATCCACTATGGATGAGCATATCAGGGTGATCAAGCAGAAGATTAAGAGTGGATAGCTCACTAACTTACACTCCACTCAAAGTCAAGCCCCACCTGAAGTGGAGCTTAAGGTTGAACAACCAGAGACAACACAACCCGGACCTCCTACTAATGCTCAGCAAGCTTCATCTTTTGATCCACAGCAGGGTCAACCTCCCTCTCCTTCTGAACCTGAGAGAGAGGAAGTCCCAACTGAGAGAGACAACAGAGATCAATCTGGTACTGCAGGCCGGTCTTCTCAGTTAAAATTTGGAAAGAGAAAGAAGAGGATGGCTTCTAGACCAAAGCCTAAGAAGAAGAAGAAGCCTGCACCCTCTTCTAAACCTCAGGATGAATCAGAACAGCCTGAGGATGTGCAGCCAGAGGAAGCTACACCAACTCCAATTTAAATAGCTCCTCTAGCAATAGGAAGACCCATCTTGTCTTGGACATATACCACAAATCCAAAAATATGGCATGTTATGAGAGATCAAGGCATTGAAGACATTTATACATGGCAAGATATGTTTCAGTTGCCTCTGCATGACCTTTTTGACATGAGAAGACACTTTGACAGCCTGAAGGATCATCCTAATGATGACTGTTAATATCTAAAGTTTTGTAATGCAGTAAAACAGTTCTTTTATAAACAGTTAAATGATGATGTATTGCTTAACAACAATGTTTTAAATGCAATGAATGGTTTTTGATAAATTATTTCCGTTGTTTAAGTTTGTATAATTATAATGTTTAATGTTTTAGCTACTGTGATTGACCAACTGTGAGGTCTCCGGGAACGGAGCCTTACATTCCAAACAACCAAACAAACACAACCAAATATATAATCTATCATAAATACAACAAAAGCATTATAACTAAAACTGCATATATAAATATAACGAGTTTGTATGAGTGTGTGTTTTGTGTTTATTTATATTTTATTATATTACGAGTATTTTTTGGTTTGTCCGTCATCACTTAGCCTCATTGAAAATAAAATGAATATTAATTTTATCATAAACATCGGTTGTGTTTTTTATTTTATCATATTACTAGTTTGTGTTTTTATGACGTTGCTACTTTGTGTATAAAAACCGATATAGAAATTATCATAAACATTATATACAATTACATAGAAAAATCTAATATGAATAATGAAGATACCAAAAGTTTATAAAGTTAAATAAAACAATAATTTAAATTATATAGAAAATTGGGTTTTCTAAGTCCAGGGTTTAATTTGTAATTTTTGAAACTTAATTTAAATGTTTCTTATAAATGACTAACTCTCCAAACTACATGGACCAGAAGTGTAAATTTAAAACCCAAACCCCCCTTCTTTCTCTCTCCCCGTTTATCCGGTCGCTGACCGGTGAAGCCCTGGCGAGCTCCAAACCCACTCCAAATCTTCAAATTTTGAACCCAATCACTTCTAACCGTTTCGTGGGTCCGTTTCGAACTCAGTGATATGTTTTAATTTGATTTTAAAAGCGGTTACGGGAATCTTTGGACTTGAAACCCAATCTCATCAAAATCAGATCCATTTATGCAATTAATTCATATTAACAACCCAACTAATCGAGCCTACACATTCATAAATTGTTTCTAATTCTTCAGTGAGTTCAGTTTTAGATGAAACAGTGATTTTAACACCGAATTGAACCCCTTTAGAGTCGCATTTAAATTGAAACCATTGATGTTAAACCATATTAAATCGAAGCTATTTAACAGAGGGGAAAGGTTCCATTCGATCCCGTTCAACTCTGTGTACCTCCAATTGCTCGAGAAATTCACTCAATCATCGATTTCAAGCACCCCAGTTCATCGCGAGTGAACCAAAACTATACCAAGTTAATTACATCAATCTTTCTGTAATCACGTAAGTTACATACACTCATATACTTGATTTCACTTGGAGAATCAAAACCCCATGTTTGTTTCAATAATCATCACCAAATTGGGCTTCAATTTAGAGCAAATCAAATTAGGGTTCATATGATTTGGGGGATCATATCGGATTTTCTTTTAAGAATTAAAACCCATGCTCTTAACAAGCATTAGCACCCATCCTACTGGTTAAGATTATACCATACACACCTGAGGTCCCAAGTTGATCTTGGGTACCCTCAATTTTTTTTAAAAAGGTTTTTCTTTATTAATTAAATTACAAAAAAATTACATTTTTTATGGAATTAAATAAAAATTATTTTTCATAACTAAAATCATCTCATAAAGTATCAAATTAATTTCTGTTAATTTTTAAACAATATAATCTTATATTTTATTTAAAAACAAATATTTTAATAATATAAACACTGTGACAAAGGCTAGTTAGAAGTTTATTTCTTTTATTATCTTATAAAATGGTCTTGAAATCAAATAAGTTATTTAATAACTTGTTTAAATAATCAATTATACAATTGATTATTTTGGACAAGTCGGTTATTTAACAAATTATTAAATTAATTAATACTTTATTTTCACACTTTAAATATCAATTCTTGTTTATCAATTATTATGAATTGAAAATTATTCAGTTTTCTTAATAATCTAATATCATTTTCAAACAATTATTTAACCAACTTATTTCACCTTTATTGAATCAAAAATATAATTTCTTAAGTTATCTTATTTAATCCAATTATCAAAAACCCCAAATTCTTATAATTAACCCTAGACTTTTGTAGAATTATCTCTTGAACTTAATCGTTTATAACTTAAACTTGGAGCCTACATGATTAGGTAATTTGTGAAGAAATCGTTGGAGCAATCTAGTTCTTATTTTGTTATCTAAAGATAATCTTATATCATGTGAATTTCTCATACCCTCTTTTATTATACTTCACACATTTTAGGGTGAAACATGTTAATTGTATAAATTTACACTTGTAAAACATCTTGATACTTGTAATGCACGAGCAATTCTCTTTAAACTTGTCATGGTTATTTGAGGTATTTGTGAGTCTTATATGATAGTCATCTTGTAAAAGCAATCATTAACTATTGCTAGCCTAGTACGTCATAGATCTATGGGCTTGACAAGCCTATTTGGAGCTAAAGCCGAGGTTATTGCCAGCTCCTGATGACGTATTCTTGATCATCATAGGAACCAAGTACACTTAGCTAATCGTATATCTTATTGTGGCTATCTTTTGTCAAGGTTTGATTGTATCATTATGTTATTTATGTTCATGCATTATTTCTTAACCTATGACATGATTTGCCTTATTAAAAATTGTTAATATGTATGTACAAATCACGGAAACTCACCATCATCAATTTTTGACCTTATTTTTAACATGTTTCGGGGAATGCCCAAGCTTAAATGTTGATCTTGAAGATTGACATGTAAGGCCCCGTTCCCGGGACGCTCACAACTGGTCAATCATTGCACGTAAAACATATAATTACACTTAACCTTTATAAAACATCACAGCAGAACATTAAAATAACTTTTCATTTAATTATAAATGCTTTTGAAAGTTAATACAATCATTTATTTCAAAACATCATTCGTTCGCATTACAATGCAAAAACATTAAACAGAAGGATGTCATCCAAAAAAGCCAAGTAGCCGCCTCGTGCCATCCTTAGCAACTTCACATGCCAACTGGAAAATGCATAAAAAGTCAGTGTTGCCGAGTGAGTTCTAGTTTTATAATAAAACATACTTTAATTTCATTAAAACCGTTCTTTACTTTTGCATGTGATTACACATCATACGTACACATAGATAATATCATTATTATCTTCATCATTCATTCATTAACTTCCATTCATTCATGATTTCTTACTTTCATTCATACGTTCATCATTACTTCTTTTCATTCCATCGAAAACCATAAACTTTACCTACCGTCATGCATAAAGTTGGTACTGGGCCGGGGTCTATCATAGACCCCCCGTCATGGCGCACAGCATCCTGGCCACAATACCTAGGGTAAATTCAAGTGTACCATTGTCATGTGCTATATCCACCATCATGCATAAAGCTGATACTGGGCCGAGGTCTATCATAGACCCCTCGTCATGGCGGACAACAGCCTGGCCATAGTATCTAGGGTAAGCGACAAAGGTTCTATACAAACCCCGGTGTGCATCCTTCTAGGGTAGCTAACCCACACACCGTTAAACTAACACCCTTTATTGGGCGTGTTTCCACATACAAGGCTTGCAAGACTTACTTTACTTTCCTTCGTTCATTAATGCACACATTATTTCATCTTGTTTATCTTTTCATTATCTTCCAGTTTATGTTACATAATAATTTCATTTCATTCATTAACATTCAACGTAAAGCCACGGGAAAATAATCATACATAATAAGGAACGCAAACGTACACAGTCAACATCATCATACCAGGCATCATACATACATAACATACATCATACATACCATCATGCATAAGCATCAATCATGCATCATAACACGCCCATCATAACACCTATGACCTCAAAAAGTCAACTTACATAGCCCCCGGGAACCTCCCAAGTCAAAGCCTACATTTCACCTTTTCCCCCAAAAAGTCAGAAAATATTCTAAGTGTTTATCCGCGTTTCCTTTTTTGTTCATCCGCATTTGTTTTTGTTCATCCACATTTCTTTTACTCATCCGCATTTGTTCATCCGCATTCACTTTACTCATCCGCTTGTGTTCATCCGCATTGACTTTACTGATCCGCATTTGTTCAACCACATTGACTTTACTCATCCGCATTTGTTCAGTCGCATGACTTACTCATCCGCATTTGTTCATCCGCATTTCCTCAGTCGCATGAACTTTCTCATCCGCCTTGATTTTCTCATCCACATTTGTCAATGCTCATCCGCATTTGTCAATGCTCACCCGCATTTGTCAATGCTCACCCGCATTTGTCAATGCTCACCGCATTTGTCAATGCTCACCCGCATTTGTCAATGCTCACCCGCATTTGTCAATGCTCACCCGCATTTGTCAATGCTCACCCGCATTTGTCAATGCTCACCCGCATTTGTCAATGCTCACCCGCATTTGTCAATGCTCATCCGCATTTGCCAACGCTCATCCGCATTTGTCAACACTTAAGCAGTTTTTCTAAACTTAGGCATATGAACTACTGTTGGGGTGCATGAGCAGCCTAAGGAACACTTATCATTAGATTCAGTTCCCAAACACCATCTATCATGTTCTAAGCTTAAATCATACATTCTAAGCCTTAGAAACACAACCATAACATTATCAAGCATAAACATAGACCAAAATCACACCATACCTGCAACATACACACATTAAGACATACGGGTATGAAACCCTAGTTTTATAAAAAAGTTCATACATGCAATTCCAGCCCATAAATCAGTTCAAACATGTAAAAGAGGGGTTCTAGAACTCACCTTAGTAGCCTCTTGAGTATGGCTTCTTTCAAACCCATTTGCAATTGAGTTCAACCGCCTAGAAACCCACCAAAAACACACACCCAAACACACACAATACACAGAAAACACATAAGCATACAACCATGGCAAGGCCAGTTAAGAACATTTAAAAACCATGAATTCGAATTCTTTCTTGTTCTTCTTTCTAAAACCAAGAGTTTCCGCTCCTTTTCTTTCTCTCTATAGCAAGATCCCAAGATTTGGGTGTTGTAAGAAGAGAGTGGGCGGCCATGCCTACTTTACACCCATTTTTCCAACCTTTTGTCCTTTTTGACACTTTTTACCCCTTAACTTGGGTAAAATATCTTTTCTTTCTTTTTATTCACTTTATTCTTTCTTTCTTTGACTTTAAAAATAACCGGGTGTTACAGGACACATTTAGGACTGGAACTAGATATAATAAAGACTTATTATTAACTTGGAATGTTTGAACTTGGTGTTATGTTTTGAAAGTTTGTTTGAGACTTTATGATTGTAATTTTACATTGAAAACCTATGATTAAATATATTTACACTTGATGGTAGTGTTATGTGGCTTTGAGCAATCTTAACCCCACATATCAACATTTCCGCCGTTAAGGTTGAGGTGTGGCATGACCTGGTCGTGCCAGAGGTGATAGCACCGTCATGCTCTAACTGTCTGGGTGGTGCAGACAACAACGGCGTATCGGATGTCACATAGTCTGCATGTGCTGGATGACTCACTCCATCATATCCTCTATATCCATTCTCATGACTCTGGCCTACGTGTCCTAAATCATATATCTAATATATGAGCAGGCAACCACACGACAAGGTACACACGTTAAGGATGCTGTGGCAGGTCCTGGTCGTCCAGCGGATGAATGGGCTTATCCTCGCCGCCACCAACTGACTGGTGAACCTGGACCTCGGCCCCTGCCAACTCGAGCGGGTCCATAAATGGCTCGAACATCTAGGACACAAGCTCATGGAATCTCTACACTAGGTGCCACGTGTCGTTCCTAAACTTCTGGGCGATCCTCATCCCGATGGCGGTGGCCTATCCCGCCATGCACATCGGAATCGCTGGCAGTGGAAGGTGGGACATGGCATGCTCGTATCCTAGGCCCCGACCAATCTGACGTGGTGTTTAGTTGGTGAATGTAATGATAGATAGGTCTCGTATATGAGAGATCCTCGAATTGCCACTGTATGTTCTGTCACCAGCTACTAGATCTAATCTGTGTCATCTGCCCCCTAATCAAAGCTGTGATGTAGATTGGCTCTTGGGTCTCATCCTCGATGAGGCTACTACCAATAGCGAACTATTTAAGGGACATGCGATGTAGGACCCCAAACACCCTTAAAGAAACCTTCGCGTCCATACAACCATCCGCGACGTCGTCCCCATGAAAAGGATGAAAAAGTTATAAAGCCAGAAATAAAAAAACAATATTTAAAAGAAATAAATAAATAATTTAAAAGTATCCAACATCCGTGTCATTCCATTAAAAGTATTCGAAACATGTGTAATTTCTAGTTCTAAGTGGTACTGGGATGTCCTTAATGTCCGTGATTCAACACTGTTTGTGAGTGGTACGAGGCATGTTCGTAATCCGGATCTATTTGTGGGTACGGGTTCGGGGCATGTCCTTAATCCAACTCTGTTTGTGAGTGGTACAGGTTTGGGGCATGTCCGTAAAAATGATTAGGGAGATGTATGTACCCTTCACCGTAACACGTCGGTCCAAATATTGAGTTGTACATGATGCAATGCGAATAGTATATATTTTGATACAGATTTTTTGAACAGATTTAATTTTAACTGGTTATTACAAATACTAAACTACACACATAAATTGCAAGTGTACCTGTCGTGTGGTAATATAGTGTTGGTAAGAACCGAGTATCAATCCGTGGACACACCTAGCCTACTCAACACACTTGATGATTGACTATCAGATTTGGTTTTTGTTAAAAAAAATAATAAGTTGCATTGGAAAGATATTTAGGTTTTGAAAAACAATAATAAAAATAAAGTAAACTAAGATTGAAGCGTTTGGATTTAAAGCCAGAGAATAAAAGTTTTCATCCTAATTAGACTCCACTTATGTAACCGTGATGAATTTATGGTGTGACTTAAAGATATTGATTAATGTAATTATGTTAATGTTTATAAAGATGAGTTGGCATGATTTCTCGTCTATCCTGCTCTGTAGTGACTAGGATCACGTCAGGTTGAGTTTTACGGCTTAAATCAAAGCCCTAGTAATGTAGGTAAATATTTTGTAACCTATTTGACATACAATTTTTGTAAACATAACATAATGTTAAAAAAAGAGTTGATCAGGTTCCTTCCTAACATACCATTAATTTTTGAAAACCGTAACAATTACTGAAGATTTCTCAAACTAATAAAAGGGAACCCACAAATGATCAGAAAGTTAAAGTGATATGATTTCTAATAACCATTTCTATTTCATTAGCCATGGATTTATTATAAAGACCGGCTTCGCGAATGAAAGTTGATCATACGTTTTTCAATCATGTATGACAATCACAATCACAAACCATAATTTTATAACTTCCCGTTCAAATGTATATGCTACCCATCAATAGTTTTCCCAAGACCTCCATAACATTAACATAATATTTATCACGCCATTAGTTCATCACAAATTACATAAGTTTCATCCGATTAGGATGATAAAAAGAGTTTAGCTTATAATGAGCT
Organism: Flaveria trinervia; assembly: GCA_025506515.1. Lineage (NCBI taxonomy): Eukaryota > Viridiplantae > Streptophyta > Magnoliopsida > Asterales > Asteraceae > Flaveria > Flaveria trinervia. The sequence goes on along the minus strand of CM046456.1, from coordinate 62,705,907 downwards.
TGAACATAACAACAGATAACAAAGAAGATAGATATGAAATCATCGGTGAAATGAAACAATCAAACCGATAATCCACAATGGATGACATTTAGATGATCTCGAGCTTCTTCTAACTGTTGTATGCACCTTTCGAGCCTCCAAATGATCTGGGAGACTTGATTTTCGAGAGAATTCTGCAGAGTAACTCTCCCATCAAATCTTGCCAAAAATGGTGAACTTAGGCTTCTATTTATAGGCTTTATGGAGTGTTTAAGCACGACCCCGTGCTAGTACAATGCTTACGAAAATTGGTCGGCTCGTACGTGCAGGTTGTGTCGGGCACGACCCCGTGCTAAATGGGGCATGGTCCCGTGTTGAAGGTGGGGCACGACCCAATGCTTGATGGGCATGACCTCGTGCTTGCTTTAGGGGACATTACTTTTTGTCTTGTCAGATGCCCAAACACAGGGTGTGTTAATTTAGCACGGGGGTGTGTTTCTTGCTAAGCATGGGGGCGTGCTTAATGAGGCACGAACCCATGCTTGGACTCCAAAGCTCATATTAATTAATTTCTTGTTAAATATGCTTTTTTTTGTCCATCTTCCCCTTTTAAACACCTAAAAATATAATTTAACATTTTAAGTACATTTTCATCATTTTAAGGGAGATATTAAGGAATAATTGACGTGCTTTTGATAGGATTTTTATGTATAATTTGGAGCACATCAAACATCCCCACACTTGAACTTTGCTTGTCCTCAAGCAAAAATCAATTAAAATGACAATTCCACCAAAAACCATATAAATCAAATAATAAACATATCTTTCGGGTAATACGCAAGTAAACATGATTTCATCCAATATAAATATTCTAAGCATATGTAAAATGATATCCGAGCAAGCAATATTAGTTAGTAAAAATTATTATCATGTAAAAATCCACACTTCTCACAAGATGCACTCATACTCGGCTAAATATATGGAGTCATAATCAAGATTAAGTATGACTAATACACTCAATTGCCTAGTATGAATACGTGTGAAATCATATGCTTGCTAAGGGATCAAATCTCTATCTACTTAGATATTTACTTGTATAAATCGTTAGGTCTTTGATGGGTTGTAACTTGACTCGGGCTCGGGTATGGAATATTTGGAAAAAGTGGCTAATTGCTAAAGATGATGGTCTTGGCTTATTTTTCTATGACAAACTACAAGGAAAGCAATAAAAGGCTCCCTATACAATACTTCATGCTAGAAGGGATATGCTAACTTGAGGACTCGTTTAAGGTCAGATTGTCAAGACCGTATTTTGCTTTCAAAAACCGTACTTCATCTTTTACCCGAAGATACACAAAACTTTCCTTTCTCAAGGATCATTCGGCTTGAAGCCTAATAACACCCAATCAGATTAGTTTTGTGTATTCGTATTGAATTCAGTTTGATTCTTTTTGCATTTTCCATTACGGGACCAATTTCCACAGTTCGTGCATCTTTCATATCTTTTTGACCGTCTCTATATAGCACTTTTTGAAATCCCACAAAATGGCAGAACTTGTTCCTTTTTTTGCCATTTCTTTCGTGCGTCGAACGTGAGATTGAAAATTTGTTCGCGGATTTCCGGTGGAAGTACCGGTTTTGCATGGTGAAGGCAACAAAACAAACTAAAATCAAAAGAATACATTCCAGTTCTTTAAGATCTGCCGGTAAATGACCAATTTTTTAAGCCAAACGTGTCTTTAACGAAAATGGGTTTTATTGAAGGCTTTTTGGTTAAGTGACTTGGTGGTTCGGGTGATTGAAAGATAAAAACGTTTAAGCTCAACAGGGCTAAGTAGGGTTGATGTTCAGGTAAGGAAAATTAAAGAAAATGGTTGAGGCTTGAATAGTTAAGGTTTCTTAGTGCCTAACTTATTTTTATACAACAAATACTAATTAAGGTCTTGAAATGTATACTCAAAGCAAGTTCTAATCACACGTATCATATGACACCCTCAATTAAATCCAGAATGAAAGTAGAATTGCAATTTGCAAGAGCTGTTTAAGGCTTAAAAATAAGCTCACATACGGATGAAATTGGGTAAAAGTGTTTCATTTTACATGATTAAATATTTTTACTAGATTATTGCTTTCAAGGATATCACAAAAAATATTTTCAATTTTATTTGGACATCATTAATTTACTAATTTATTTTCCGAAAACGTATATTTATAATTTGGTTTATCAAAAATTGTATTCAAGTTTTGGTTTCTTGTCACAAAAATTAATTGTTAAGTGATCCTTTCTTAAAATTTTTACATTTGGACTTTTTAGCAAAGTCAAATGCATTACTCCCATCCCCACACTTAAAATTCACATTGTCCTCAATGTGATTAACACATTAAGACCGAGAAAGGGTAATGCCATAACTCTCCTAAAAATGATGAATTTGTCACTTGTGTTTGGTTGCCCTCGAGTTGAGAGAATCCTCAGGATCACCTAAAATGTTGCCAATTTATTGAAAGCATTAAAATCCTAAACACACAAAATAAAAATAAAATGACATGAATTAAAAGATACATTGGCACGAAACAACTGTGCTCGGGCCCCGAAAGTGATACGGTTTTCAAGGGCTTTGTGGCGGGATATCCCCTCACTCATGGTACATTCGGTTCTTGATGTACGTGACTTCATTGCTCAGGTCGTCGACTCGGGAATGTAGATTTTTGACTCGATTGAAGGCTCGTTGGGCATATTCAAATGATTGCCTTGCATGGTCGCTGGTGGTCTGGATTGACTCATAAAGGTCTAACATGGTTGTGAATTCCATTATACGTGAACTTGAAGATCCGGCTCCGGCTCCTTCCGGCTGTACCGGCATGTCGAGGTCCATGATTATTTCTTCGGGATCCGCCGAATCCCAGATTTGTCCCTTCTTATCCATAAACCTTGGTTGCCCATTTGGTAAGCTCGCCACCATGTACATACTTATGCAAATGGTCAAGTCTAACAGTCCCAACATCACTCCTTTGGTTCCCTCAGTGTTACAACCATAGCTCTCGTACAGGTTTAGAATCCAACTTCCTCCAAACATGGGTGTTGGAGCACCTGCAATCACATTCCTAGCAAAAATATTACAAAACAAATACCCAATATTACATGCAGCTGATTAACCATACAATATAAAATGAACAAGTCCCTCAAATTAACAACTCCCTCGCTTTGACCACGAGCTGTTATCGAATGACTAAGTAACCGATGAATGTATCGCAACAGCGGGTCTCGTATCTGGCTGCTTTTTGTTTTACTCGAGTTGAACCCTCCGGTTCCAATCCACTCCCAAAATGCTTTCCACATTGCAACACTTTCCGTGTCTTTACTTTCCTCATCTGGGAAGGTATGGTACGCCAACGTTCCAGATATTGCTTCCTCCTCCATTTCTTGTTCCGTGTAGATACCGAGATAGACACCGAATAAGGCAAAGAAAGGTCTATTTTATGAGAATAAACACTTCCACTAAATACTCAATAAATTATTATATCTTTCTAGTTGTCCGACAGCCGCTAGTGTTTCTTCATCTGCTTGTAAGTGGGATCTTTCGACCCTTTGTAGTAGTCTTTGAAGTCTATCACGACACCGTCTCTTGCGGCTCCCTTCAAATTGTAAGTAGGGATGATCCATGATCCTGAAATTTTAAAAATAAGTTAATCTATACAAAACAAATTTCTTGAACAGTTTCATGATATTAGTAAAAAGCATGTGTTTTTCAAGACATAACATCATAATGATTCAACTCATGTTCAAAAATAGTTGAAAATTTGCAATCCAAGGAAAAATTGTTGAACATAGGGGTGCATTTTGTGAAACGTGGGGGTGCGATTAACATGTTTAGGCATGAAATCTTGACTCGAGCACGCGTGGTTTTTGTAAACCTTTGATTAAGCATGGGTTTAACATTCTCTTGCTTTAAAAATCAAAGATTATACATTTAACATTTTAATCACTTGTTAATAATTCAAGATACTCAAATATATATAGTGTTTAACACCACTTGTGAATTCTTGTAACTTGAACATGATTAACAAAGATTTCACCACGAATTATGAAGATAGTCTTGTTAACAATAAAAGAAAACAACTAATTAACTAACTAAACATACTAATAACTAAAATTAACACTAATCTACTACAAGAAGAAACATTAACAAGTAGGTTTAAAGCATTCATCATTCCATAATACATTTAAGTACAGCCTTTACATATAATTGCTAGGATTTTGGTTGTTTAGAGACGTAGTCATCTAACTACATGTAAATGACTATCATAATCATAGGATTTAGCATACTAACATCTTGATCAAATACTTTTGAAAGAACTCTTGAAAAGGTGAAAGAAAAATGGAAAATAAGGTGAAAATGGAAGTGGATACAAACATTGCAGGCAATGAACTCGGTTTTTAACATAGTCCTAGAGTTAAATAACACAAGCCAAATTGAAAATTACATTTCCTAGGGTCCTACGGTTACATGATACGTTAAAAGCCGAGAATCTGAAACAGCAAACCAGACTCTTTAACACGCATCAACGTACTTAACACATCATGGAATGCTTCCAAAAGAAGCCTCCACACATTTCGTGTGGAAGGTTCGGGATGGGATAGTGAGAAGTGTGGTTGCTTAGTTCTGCAAACTGAAGGTTAATGAAACGAGTTCCCCGCCCATCTCTTAACTTTTTGGATAAGTTCAGCTAAGCGTTGGGATGCGACAAGGTTCATTTCAGTCATTTGCTTGATAAGTTCATGTAGCTTGAAGAAGTATTCTTGAGTCGTTGGCTCTCACGTTTCAAAATGCGGTTTGTACTTTCGTGACTTGATTCTTTCATTTTTTAGATGTTTTTAAGCAGGAATGGGTGTGATAAAAGAATGGAACAAGTGTGGTATTCATATACAGATCGTGAAAGGTGAACACAGGGGCGGTCTTGGTCAGACATGACCCCGTGCATGTTAGAGTTCGTCTTAAATTCGACCTGCAACGTTCCAGAGTCATCATCGGAGATTGTGGAAAAATTTTGTCAAAGACACGGGGGTTTGCTTCATGAGGCACGTCCCCATGCTTGTGCTTGTGAGGTCCTAACAATTGTTAAAAAGAATGAAGGAAAATTTATGTACATGTGTCGCGTTTAAGTTTCAGTTCTTCGACACAACCCTTCCCTACACTTAGTTTTTGTTGGGGTGGAGGTGTAATCCTCCGAGGTAATCTTGGTTGGTCCATCGTTATACGGTTTCAAACGATGACCATTCACTTTGAAGCTTAAACCTTAGTGGTTATTAATTTCAATCGCACCATTCAGAAACACGTTTTTGATCGTATAAGGTCCAGACCAACGTGATTTCAGCTTTCCATGAAACAAACGTAAAGGAGAGTTATATAGTTAGACACGTTCTCCCACATGAAATCATTTTGTGTTCTTTAATCAAGCGTCGTGGAATTTCCTTGCCTTTTCTTTGTATACCCTAGCATTTTGTATGCTTGTTCTCTCAAATCCTCCAGTTCGTGAATTTGTAGGAATCAATTCTTTCCTGCAAGGTCTTGGTCAAGGTTTGCTGCTTTAAGTGCCCAAAAGGCCTTGTGCTCTAGTTCCACAGGTAATGACATGACTTTTGTTCGGATCAGTGATCTAAGTTTGATTAATAAGAGAGTATTGCAGCGGAATTCGAACAATGAATTAAACAATTCACAAGAACACAATTGATATTCAATGTAACAGTAAACGGTTATAGAAAGAGAGAATTCTGCAAAAGAAATATTTCATTCATATGCTTTCGTGGTGGCTCAATGTCACACGTTACAACTAGGTCAACATTTCTTATATAGGAAATGTGACGTCTGCTGATGTCACTTGATAGTGATATCTAATAGAATTATTCAAACTACTGAAACTATGCAAACTACTGAGAATGTTCTCAACTACTGATTACATCTCAGAGAATGCTAAGTACAAAAACATAAAACTACTGAACTACAACTACTGAAATTATAACTACTGAAAAGTAAATTACAAGTACAGAAAGGAAATCATCACAACTACTGAAGTTAATAACTTCAGCTGTTGTGACAACTAGTGATCACTTTGGTCTTCAGTCTTTGTCTTGAGTCTTTGTTCTTCAGATTTTTACTTTCAGACTTTGTCTTCACCTGATAGCTTCAGCCTTTGTCTTCAGTACTTTACTTTCAGACTTTATCTTCAGCCCTTGTAATCAGCTGATGTCTTCAGCTGTTGAGATCTTCTTCAGCAGTTGTAATGTCTGTGGGACTTAGAGGTTTTTCTGATCAGGCTCATTGGTTCTTTTGGTCCAACAAACTCCCCCTGAACCAATGCAGCCAAAACCTCTAAAATTTTTGATGATCCCACTTATTCTGGGCAGAAACACCCTCTTGATAAGCTTTAGAGGTAATCAGTTAAGCACAGGCCGGGAAAAGGTTTCTAATCTTTTGATTGGCTAAGTATGGAAGGGAACTCTATCTTGGGGAAACTAGACACTGAGTCTTGTCCCAACCATGAAACCTAATTCCCATTAATGAGTCTATAAGACTTACTAGCATAGGCCTCAAGGAGAACAACTTGTTCCTCCTTGGTGAGTTCTTCTGCTTCTCCCTCGAAGAAGAACTCTGGGCCATAATACTCAGACAGGTATCTCATTGTCTTTCCAGTTTTCAACTCCACAGTTGTTATCTCTCTATAAGCAAATTCATCAGGGTGAGAGCCTTCAAGCAACAACTGGAGTTCACTCTTCTGAAGATCTTCAAGTCTTTGTATAACAACCCCTTCTTGATCATTTTGTTCTCAAGAATAGATTGAGGGGTTGTCTTGGAGTTGTGACCTCTCTTGAATTCTTCAATGATTTCCCAGGGTAAGACTACCATGGCCAACGTAATTGCAGCATTCAAGGTCTTCTTCACTTGGCCATGATATCTACTTGGTATATTCTTCTTATGATTTTAGAACTTACCCTGGGGTCTGGCCAGATCCGCACTCTTTCTCTTTGATGTTGAAAAGTATGTCTAAGAGTGTACACCCTCAGAGCCTGTTTCTTCATTTCTTGAATGGATGAGGACTGAGGGAAATCCTTGTCAACCATCTTGAGAAACTGCTCATCGTGCTGCTTCTGCTGTTCTGCTTCTTCAATCTTTACCTTCACCATCTGCATTTGCAAGTCAGGTGTAATCACTTGTTGACTTCTGTGCTTAGGTGTTTTAAGGTTGAGAACGGCAGAGATTGGCAGACAATCTTCATCATCATCCTCTTCTTCATCTTCTTCTACCCTCAACACCCTTCTCCTCCTTCTGGGTGTATCACTGGGTAAGGTTTGAGGTGGTTTTTAGGGTAAAGGAATTGGTTTTATGGGTTGAGTTGTGGGTGGCTTTGGTTTAGGGATAGATTTGGGAGATTTTAGAGATAAGGGTTGTGTTTGAGTGGGAGTGTGAGAAGACTGACTTAGCATTTTGGTGGTGAGTTTGGCTTTGGAGAGCTTTGCCATTTCAGTTCTCTTCCCTGCACCTGCTTCATCCAGTGCTTCGATGATCAACCCTTTATTATAGCCTCCAACAGAGCAGATTTTCTTGGTTATCTCCAAGATACTGTCTCTGGACCAGGTCTTTATCTCTATCAATGATCTTCCAAGGTATTTGGCAATGAATGTGATCATTATCTCCAATCTTTCCCTTTCCAAGACATTATAACCAGCCCATCTAGCTTAAATCTCTTCTATTTCCAGCCTTCTGATCTCAGTGTCTAGTGGGCTGTGTCATGACCTTGTTGAAAGAGCTGATCTATAATTTTATCCATGGATCTGCTGTGAGCTTCATCAGCATCTTTGACAAGATCTTCTAAGGATTTATCTTCATCAGCTTTTGACTCAGCACTTTTCTTTCTTTTATATGTGATCAGCTGATCTTCCTTCTCTTTATCTGTGATCAGGTGTTCTGAGATCAGTTCTTTCTCCACCTCCTTCTCTTTTTCAGGTTCTTTCTCATCATCAACTCGTTTTCTTTTCTTTTCTTTCATTGCCTTAGACTTGGAAGTCTCCCCCTTTTTGGTTGCATTGGGATCAGGGGCTTGAAAGGCAGAAAGAGATTTGTGAACAACATCATCAAAGAGGGTTGTAGATTTGAGGAGATCCTCTCATCAATGGCTTTATGCACTATGTCAGTGATGATGGGAGTGATGAGAGGTAATGAGTTTTGAAAGATAGTAACCATCTGCTCAGAGGGGTTCTGTCCCTGAGAGGTGGTGCCAAAAGTAGTGGCTGGTGGCTCAGTTAAGTGTGTAGGCTCAGTGTTTGGTGAACATTCAATTGAAGGTGCCATTTGTGGGGTTTTTGGGGGTAGATGGACTTTGATCCTGAGACATTTTGGCTAGCAGCTCTTTGAGTCTGCTCACCTCAGTCTCTAGGATAGTATTATGGGCTAATACATCATAGAAAAAGCCCAGGTCATCATCAGTCTGTGCTGAATCACTTGACCTCCTGATTGAATCAGGATGTACATGCTCTGAGTGTAGATCAGTAGAAGCATGTGCCCCTTGTTCTTGGTACTGGGGACTTCCTGCCTCAGAACTGTGGCCTTCATTGGCAGTTGCCTCTGGTAAGGTCTTATGGATGTTACCAACTTCATCCTGATCATTTGCTGAATCAGTAGAAGTGGCAGCCTTACCAGATGTTCTAACCTCCGTTTCTACACTTGGAGATTGAACATTGTAACCCCTGTGTTGTGGGTTATCAGAAGCATTTTGGTCCTCCCCCTCAATGGTTGAGGTATTCCCAGTGGTAAGTGGTTTCTGGGGAGGGGGTGAGGAATGCAACTGACTCAGCACTTTAGCAACTATCAGTGTTGGGCTTTGAGGGGCGGTTGCATGTGGAGATTGGTCCGAAGCAGATTGCACCCGGGGTGAGAGGTGCTCTTCAATGGTAACCCTCTCAATTGAGATAGGTTCTAGAAATGTGGGATCCCTAATTTTGGTTGCAACAGGATCCTGTTAAGAGGATACTTATGCGGCTTCAGCAGGTTGAGTCTTGTACATAACTGGGGGGTTAGAACCAGTATGTATTTCCTGTGTTTGTGGTACAGGGGCATCCTCAGGGGACTCATCTCCCTGAGTAGCCTTTTTGGGCTTTTTGGATTTGGGTTTGGTGGGGACTTTGGATCTGGAAGTGGAGGCTGTGGGTTCCCTCTGCTTGGGTTTTAGCATCCGGGCAGCCCCTTTTAGAGTAGGGTCTGAGTTATGTCTGGAGTATACCTTAGCTAAAACAGCTGGAGTAGGGACTCCAAGACCAACAAGGCCATCATATTTTAATTAATTCAAAATTATGGCCATCAGAAACCTGGATAAAGTAGCCATCTGTTTGCCATAGGTTTCTGAGTTAGATCCTTTAGTTCCATGAACACTATCTCAAAAAAATATAGATTTTGGCGTTCAAAGATAGAGTACAATACCTGTTGCCATCGGGAAGACATCTGATCCCAAGAAGATGTCTTTGATGCAAGGCAGACATTCACCATATGAAAGATAAGTCGTTCAGCATCATGGAAGTGCTTTTTAAGTATGGTTGTAGTACTTAAGTCGCCTTCATACCCGTTATTGATGAAAGACATATCAGTGGTGCCTTTCGGGTATTCTTTAACATAGGTGCCATCATGCAAATTTAGGGTTTTGCGAATGATGTCGGGGATGATGAGCACCTGTTTCTGGTTCACCAACGACTGGAGAGTGAGTTGACTATCATTCTCACCAGTTATTACAGAGACGTTGGTCTAGAACTGGGTTAAGGAATCAGGGTATATGGTAGGATTCAGAAGAAAGGCTGTTCGGTATTGGGAATCCACCATAAGATCGATGGCATTGTCAAACTTGTTCCAGAAAGCCGATTTCGAAAGGTAGGCAACACAGTTGTGTCGGGGTTTGAGTTTCATGGTCGCCATTATTGAGAGAGAAAAGGTTTGAAAAACGGCTAATGAAACGTTTGGCTAAAAGTGCAGGTATTTATAGGTTAAGAAAAGGCTGAAAAGAAAACGACTGAAAGTGTTGGTGTTGGCATTAGTTGTTATGAAAACAACTGAAGACTTGGTTTTAACTATCAGACGTTTGAAAACAACTGAAGACTTTGTTTTAGTCATCAGTAGTTGTGAAACTGCTGAAAACCTTGGTTTTGTCTTCAGCTGTTTAGGGTGAAACAACAGTTTGTGGAAACAATTGAAGAGAAAATTCTCATCAGTAGTTTTCGTCAATTCTTAGCTTTTCATCTGTTTCATACTGTCCTCAACACTTACTAATTATACTTTTTAGCTGTTTTCAGTTGTTTCATAGGACATCAGTACTTATCTGTTTTTACTGACATCAGTAGTTATAATTACATCAGTAGTTGGATCAGTTTCTTTTAACAGAATCAGTACATATTTGTGACATGGTTATTAATGATCATCAGTACTTTTTTACTGAGATCATCAGTAGTTATCACTTATTCTAGCTGCAACATACCAAGCCTTAACACAAGGTTTTGGAAAGTTGAACTATCCAAAGGCTTAGTAAATATATCTGCAAGCTCATCAGCACTAGACACAAACGTTGGATCAATCAGACCTTTTTCAAAAGAATCCCTAATAAAATGATGTCTGATCTCTATATGTTTGGTCCTAGAGTGCTGGACTGGTTCTTGACAATATAAAGAGCTGAAGCACTATCCATTAATAATGGAGTCTTAGTCTCTGTAATGCCATAATCCAATAATTGGTTTTGAAGCCAGAGTACTGAGATGTACAACTTGCAGCAGCAATGTACTCTGCTTCAGCAGTGAATGTAGCAACAGATGTTTGTTTCTTACTCTGCCAAGAAATCAAACAGTTGCCTAGGAATTGACATCCACCAAAAGTTGGCTTTCTGGTTAACTTACACCCTGCATAGTCACTATCACAAAAAGCAACTAATTTGCATGAGTGTCCAGCGGAATACCAAAGACCTAGAGATTGTGTACCTTGCAGATATCTAAAGATCCTCTTGACTGCAATCAAATGAGACTCTTTAGGAGCAGCCTGAAATCTAGCACAAACACAAGTTGCAAACATGATATCTGGTCTAGAAGCTGTTAAGTACATGAAGGACCCAATCATACATATGTAAAGTGTTTCATCAACAACTTTACCTTTTTGATCTGCATCCAGTTGTGTGGTGTTGCACATGGGAGTAGAACATGGCTTACAATTTTGTAAATCAAACTTATTCAAAAGTTCTTTTGTATATTTTGATTGATGAATAAAGGTTTCATCAGCCTTTTGTTTGATTTGCAAGCCTAGAAAGAACTGTAATTCTCCCATTGCACTCATTTCAAACTTTTGTTTCATTAAACTTGTAAAATCATCACACAACTGGGGATCAGAGGCTGCAAAAATAATATCATCAACATAAATTTGAACAAGTAGCTTATGATGATCCACTTTCTTAATAAACAAAGTTTTATCTATGGAGCCTCTAGTGAAATTATTTTTAAGAAGAAAATTTGAAAGTATTTCATACCAGGCTCTAGGAGCTTGCTTCAACCCATAAAGAGCCTTATCAAGTTGATACACCTAATCAGGATGCTTATTGTCCTCAAAACCTGGTGGTTGACACACATAAACCTCTTCTTTTATTTTACCATATAAAAATGCACTTTTGACATTCATTTGAAAAACTTTAAGATTGTGGAATGCAGCATAGGCTAAGAACAATCTAATTGCCTCTAGTCTGGCTACAGGGGCAAAGGTTTCATCATAATCAATACCTTCTTCTTGTGAAAACCCTTGTACAACCAGTCTAGCCTTGTTCTTGACAATAAGCCCATTTTCATTAGTTTTATTCCTAAACACCCATTTAGTGCCTATTGCACACTTACCTGGGGGTAGAGGAACCAGTTCCCACACTTGCTGCTTTTTGAACTGAAGTAGCTCAAGCTGCATGGCTTCAACCCATCCATTGTCTCTCAAAACAACATGATAGTTCTTTGGCTCTAGCTGACTGATGAAGAGAGCATAGAAGCAGAAGTTAGACAATTGACTTCTAGTTAAGACACCAGCATTGATATCACCAATGATTGAGACATGGGGTGATTCTTTAGCTCTTGGTATACTATAAGATCAGTGCAAGTGTTTGTAGCCGGTTCAGCAACAGCAGATGGTGATCCAGATTCTTGAAACCAAGTATTAGATGGCAAGTCAAATGATGTAGAGGAGTCAAAAATCTCATCAGCATTTGTTGTGGATGGAGCTACAGAAGCTACAGGAACATCAAGTTTAGTCAAAAATCTCACAGTGGAACTCCTTTATTGGTAGACCTCTCATTAAACTATTGTGGATCAGCTGATTCATGTTTTTGAGATTAACATGACCCAGCCTTCTATGCCACAGTTTAGATTCCTGAGGAGAGGCTTTGGAGAACAGACAAGGATGACCCTTCAAGTCAATCTTCTTTGACATATCCAAGGCATATACTCTTCCAATCCTGTTGGCCTTCAGGAGAGTATGATCATCCAATACCTTGTCAATCAGCCTCAGAACTTAGGAAGACAGAATCCTGCAATTCTGGCTTGTGAAAAGTGCAACATGCCCTTTATCACACATCTGACTGACACTCAGTAGATTATACTTGAGATTCTCCACATGGTTAACATCATCAAATCTGATATCTCCATTAGACACATATCCTTTCCCGATGATGTAACCCTTGGCATCATTTCCAAATGAAACAAATCCCTTCTTTCCTTGAGAGTAGTCATTAAGAAGAGAACTGCTCCCAGTCATATGCATAGATCCTCCACTGTCTACATACCAGATGCTCTTTTGGCATGTTGAAGAACCCTGCATTTATCATAAAGAACTAGTTAGGTTTTGAGACCCAAACCTTTTTGGTTTTGGGTCTGTTTTCATCAACAGATTTAACCATAACTTGTTTCTTATGATTAACAGCTGATGAAGAAGGAGATGGTGCTGAAATGGATTCCTTGGATTTGGGCTTGGAATGCCTTTTCAGTTGTTTGATCACAGGTGCATCTAGTTGGTTAACTCTCCCTAACAAATGCTGAACCATCATAACAAGTTGTGTTTGATTTGTAGCCAAAGCTTTCAGCTCTTGTGACATATCAGTACTTGTGTATGATGAGTTCCTGTGGCCTACCATTTCCTCCTTGAAATTCACAGACTTAGTCTGATGTTTATCATGAGGAGCACTATCAGCTGTTTTATGATAAACCCTATCCTTCTTTTTGATTTGGATGAAGGATTGGGTTTATCACATTGGGATGACTGTGGTACAAACTTGGTCTTAAACTCATTTTTCATTTCATCCATCTGGATTTTAATGAGCTTATCTTTGTTGAGTTGGAACCCTTTCTGTACCAACATTCATCAGAAAGATGATTGAATTTACCACATATTTCACATGGCTTATTCTTCATCTTGATTGATCAACTGCTGATGTGGAAACTACTGAAGGTGTGCTCTTCAGTACTTTCCTCCTTTCAGTACTTGTGTTAAGTACTGAAGGATCTGTAACAACTGAAGACTTGTTCTTCAGCTGTTCTCTATCAGCAGTTGTTAATCCTTTTATTTCAGCTGATTTGAAATGCTTTTCAGATGTTGTGTCTTTCCCTTCAGTGCTTGAGGTACTTTGAGGGACAACATCTGAAGTACTCAGCTTCATGTGCTTATCAGTAGTTGACCCATCAGGCAATTGATTTGCTGAGGTATCAACACTGATTTCATCTTGTGATTTTAGGTGATCACTTGAGGATGATACACATGATGATGTGATTTGGAAATTACTTTCACCTTCAGGTTTTACTATTGATTTTGGAGTAAAATCTATAGGTGGTGCAATGTGGTTGTAACCTATTCCAAACTTCACATTCGAAGCAGATTGCTTGCTGAGCAGCATTTCAAATCCCTTGCAGGATGATACCTAGCGGTCACACTCAACTTGGGTAACTGCAAGTTTTTCTTTGAGTTCTCTGTGGTTCTCAAGAATGACCTCTAGCTTAGCCTTTTCATCATTTAATTGGCATTTAAGCTTATAAATCTCATCATCTTTATCCTTAAGGACAACTCATATTCAGCTTTTCTTTTGGAAATAGTTTGCTCAAGCTCAAGATTTTGATTAATTAAAGCTACATTTGCCTCTCTAATACAGATAAATGCAGCTATGCAAGATTCAGAACATAGCTTGGCCTTAGCCTTAGAGGATACCTGGGTTATCTGTGATGAAGATGCATTGGAGCATGAACTCTCAGTAGACTCCAGAGCCATGAGAGCTAGATTCCCAAAAGGATGTTCACCACCATGTTGACCATCACCAGCAAATAATTGCTCACTACCAGAGAGATCATCTGGTAAACTGCTCCAGTCAACAACAATAGGGGTGGAGAAGCTGTGATGAGGTTGTGATTTAGATGATTGAGATGGTAGAGGCTCAGGTAAGGCTTGAGGTTGTTGTGCAATAGGTACTTGAACTTGATTTGGCCGAGGCATATAATAGCAGGGATATCGATATGACATTGGACCCCGAGGGACAAAATATGCAGGAGATATAGGTTGTGAATGATGACCAGAACTAGCAGGATGTTGCCCTCTGTTTTGTGGACTATTGCTTGAAAAGTCACAAAGGGTGCAGAGGAGTTAGATCTAGTTGATCTACACTCTCTTGCAAAGTGTCCAAGCTTGTGGCATTTGTGACACCTCAACTTACTCTTGTCAAAACCAACTTTGGTTTTGCTAGAGAGTCCTGGAAATTTCCTACCAGTTCTCTTGTAGAACTTTTGAGATCTGATATTAATCAAGGCCATTTGGCTCAGAATATCCATCTCTTCTAAGTCATCATCAGCAATACCCTTTAAATCATCCATAATGAAACACAACTTGTCACTATTACAACCTGATTGACTATCAACACTAACAAATGCATGATCTGAACCGTTTGAAGAGAAATCTATATGCTCATCATAATTGCTTTCTGATGCGGCATATTCTGACTCATGACCAACCAAGGCAGTGTTCCCTGGTACAAATTCATCAGTGAGCTTTCCTGATGATGCTAGTTTCCTTTTCTGCTCTATCTCTCTTTCAAATGTAAGCAGTTTCCCATAGAGTTGGGTGAGAGATAAGCTATCCAGATTTGCACTGGAGCGTAGGACAACGGTATATGTGTCCCATCTCTCAGGCAGTGATTTGAGGAATCTGTTGTTCATCTGACCTATTAGTGTATTCATGTTTGACCATTTTCAGCTTAGAGATCAAACAGGAAAAATGCTCAAACTGTTGAGTCAGTGACTCGCCCTTCCAATGAGAGAATGTCTCATATTGTTGGGCAAGGATTTCTCTGTTGTTTGCTAAGACCTCATCTGTTCCACCAAATTGTTCCTTCAATGCATTCCAGAGGTCATGAGCAGTTTCATGATGCATAAGCCCATAATAGATTTCATTAGGCAGAGCCATGGCCAGAATACCATGCGCTTTAGCATCAATCTCAAATAGTTTTCGATCCTCATTTGAGTATTGTTCCTTCTTCTTCGGAGCCATTTGGTTGGTTTCCGGATTGTTCACCATAGGCTTGTGTGAACCATGGACCACAGATATCCAACAACCTAAACTGTTAACAGACAGGTGATGAAGCATTCTTCGTTGCCATATGTTATACTCAGTCCTAACCAGCATCGGAGGCTTGGTTGAGGAACCGGTATTGTGAGGGTCATTAGAAGGATTAGTCATTCTCAGATTCAACCAAATTCAATTAAGTTTTAACTGGTTTAGAACAAAACACAACAAACCAATATAAACCAAGAGAAAACTCAAAGCAAATAACCGAAAGCAACAGAAATTTAATGATCTATAACCAATTCTTGCAAATATTCTAATTCAATCAAACTTAGATATCGAAATAGCAGTTTCAATGATCAATTGTTAGATTGATCAATGATTAACTGGCTCTGATACCATTTGTTAGGATAAGTGATCTAAGTTTGATTAATTAGAGAGTATTGCAGCGGATTTCAAACAATGAATTAAACAATTCACAAGAACACAATTGATATTCAATGTAACAGTAAATGGTTATAGAAAGAGAGAATTCTACAAAAGAAATATTTCATTCATATGCTTTCGTGGTGGCTCAATGTCACACGTTACAACTAGGTCAACATTCCTTATATAGGAAATGTGACGTCTGCTGATGTCACTTGATAGTGACATCTAACAGAATTATTCAAACTACTGAAACTATGCAAACTACTAAGCATGTTCTCAACTACTGATTACATCTTAGAGAATGCTAAGTACAAAAACATAAAACTACTGAACTACAACTACTGAAACTATAACTACTGAAAAGTAAATTACAAGTACAGAAAGGAAATCATCACAACTACTGAAGTTAATAACTTCAGCTGTTGTGACAACTACTGATCACTTTGGTCTTCAGTCTTTGTCTTCAGTCTTTGTTCTTCAGATTTGTACTTTCAGACTTTGTCTTCAGCTGATAGCTTCAGACTTTGTCTTCAGTACTTTACTTTCAGACTTTATCTTCAGCCCTTGTAATCAGCTGATGTCTTCAGCTGTTGAGATCTTCTTCAGCAGTTGTAATGTCTATGGGACTTAGAGGTTTATCTGATCAGGCTCATTGGTTCTTTTGGTCCAACAACTTCCCATAGACTAGTTTGAATGGTGTTGTGTTGATGGGAGTTTGTGTGTTCCTGATATGAACGAGAACAATGAGCTTGGATCTTAGGAATGTAAGGCCCTGTTCCCGGGACGCTTACAACTGGTGATTCATCACACGTAAAGCATATACTTTACAGTTATTCATCAAAACATTACAGCGGAAAACATAAAACAAATGGCATTTCATTTCATTCTAAAAACTTTTGCAAAATAATGCATCGTTTGTTGGTTACAAAATTACATTGTTGTATTACATCACAAAAGCCTTAATTAAATGGATGCCATCCAAAAGAGCTGAGTAGCCGCCTCGTGTCATCCTCAACAACGTTTACCTGCCAACTGAAAACGTATAAAAGTCAGCGTCGCTGAGTGAGTTCTAGTTTTATAATAAAACATACATAAATCATTATTTATTTCTTTACAGAGTCCATACTTTACGTTTCATTCGTTCGTGGTCATACATCATACGTACATACAAATAATATCATTATTATCTTCCATTACATTCGTTAACCTTCGATCATTCGTTACATCTTATGACATGTACAATACCCCGAACATTGTGCACGAACCTGGTTACTAGGCCTGAGGTCTATAATAGACCCTGAACATTGTGCATGAAGCTGACTCCAGTACCTAGGGCAAGTACATCATGCATCATCATCATCATCATCGTCATCATCCATAACATGCCCTTCATACTATCTATGACCCCAAAAGTCAACTTATATAGTCCCCCGGGAATTTCCCAAGTCAAAGCCTACTTTACACCTTTTCCCCAAAAATCAGAAAAATATTCTAAATCCTAGGCGCATGGGCACTGTTCAGGCGCATGGACACTATTCAGGCGCATGGGGAACACTTAGGCGCATGGGCCACTTTCAGGCGCATGGGTACTCTTCAGGCGCATGGGGACTCCTGGACGTCTGAACACTTAGTAAATTCCTGCCCAATCTAGGTGCATGGATACTATTCAGACGCATGAGCACTTAGGCGCATGGGCCACTTTCAGGCGCATGGGTACTGTTCAGGCGCATGGGGACTCCTGGACGTCTGAACACTTAGTAAATTCCAGCCCAATCTAGGCGCATGGATACTATTAGATGCATGAGCACTTAGGCGCATGGGCCACTTGGGCGCATGGGCACTGTTGGGGCGCATGGCCCTACCCTTAGTCATCCGACTAACATTTCTAGGCGCATGAGCCATTGTTCAGGCGCATGACTTACATTTAATTCTTTCTAAGGCAATTTTAGACGTATGAACACTTATCTAGGCGCATGAGCATTCTTTAAAACATGTTTCTAGGATATTTTCAATCCTAATCATCGAATCCATCTGTTCTAAGCATAATGTGGCTATTCTAAACATGGGTAGCCTATAAACCATCAAGAGGAACCACTTTATTTCTCAGCCTCTTCTCTTTACGATCGATGATTGCCACTGGTTGCTCCACATAATTGAGCCTTTCATCAACTTCAATGTCCTCCAATGGAACAATCATGTCTTCATCAGCTAAGCACTTTCTCAAATGAGATACATGGAATGTCGGGTGATTTCCACTTAACTCATCTAGCAATTCCAATCTGTAGGCCACCTCTCCCACCCGAGCAATGATTCGGAAAGGGCCTATATCTTGGGCTCAACTTGCCCCACTTCCTGAATCTGATAATACCCTTCCAAGGTGAGACCTTCAACATAACCCGGTCACCCACCTGGAACTCAATTGGTCTACGTCGTTTATCGGCATACGACTTCTATCTATCTTTAGCTGGCTTCATGAAGGCTTTGATCCTCTCAAGCTTCTTAGTCATAGCCTCGATTACCTCGATGCTTCCCAACTCTTTCTGACCAATGTCACCCCAACAAACGGGTGTTCTGCATCTCCTACCGTATAGCATCTCGTATGGTGGCATACCAATGCTGGCATGATAACTATTGTTTTACGAGAATTCAGCTAACGGTAAGTGGTCGTCCCAACTTCCACCAAAATCGATTACACATGCCCGAAGCATGTCCTCCAATGTCTGAATGGTCCTTTCTGACTGACCATCAGTTTGGGGATGATAAGCCGTGCTAATATGTAACCTCGTCCCCATGGCATCGTGGAATTTCTTCCAGAATTTAGACGTAAACCGGGTGTCACGATCAGACACAATGGACAACGGTACACCATGACGAGTTACAATCTCCTTGATGAACAGGTCAGCCAACCTCTCGGATGAATATGTCTCGCGGATCGGTAGGAAGTGAGCACTCTTCGTCATGGCCAACAATCACCCATATGGCATCGTATCCTTTCGGAGTATGTGGTAGCTTCGTAATGAAATCCATGGTGATGTGCTCCCACTTCCATTCTGGTATATCCAAAGGTTGGATCCTCCCATACGGCTTTTGATGTTCCCCCTTCACTTGCAAACAAGTAAGGCACTTGCTCACATACTCCACCACGTCACGCTTCATACCCGGCCACCAATAATCCTTCTTTATGTCTTGGTACATCTTTGTGGCACCGGGATGGATAGAGTATCGGGTCTTGTGAGCTTCGTCCATAATCTTCACAGTAGATTCCCGAAACGAGGAATCAACGCCCGTCCAAATCGAGTTTTAACACCAAGCTTGTTTTCACTCAATTCCCTAACCAGGCCTCTCATTCTTTCAGAGTTTAGATGATCTTCTTTTAATGCCTTATGCTGAAACTCCTTGACTTGCTTCATTACATCAAGGTCATGATTAGTTGGTATGCTTTCACCCGAATTGGCTTGGGCCTCTCCTTCTGGCTAAGAGTATTAGCCACCACGTTAGCCTTGCCCGGATGGTAATGGATCTCACAATCATAATTCTTTATGAGCTCCAACCATCGTCTCTGCCTCATATTCATGTCCTTCTGCTCAAAGAAGTACTTTAAGCTCTTGTGGTCGGTGAAAGATGGTGCACTTCGTTCCATACAGTTAGTGCCTCCAAATCTTTAGTGCAAAGACCACGACCGCTAGTTCCAAGTCATGCGTAGGGTAGTTGACCTCATGAACCTTCAGCTGTCGGGATGTGTAGGTTATAACTTTTCCTCTTTGCATTAACACACACCCCAACCCCGAGTAAGAAGCGTCTGAATACTCTACTAAATCTTTGCTTCCATCGGGTAACGACAAGACAGGAGCTTGAGTCAACCTCGACTTCAATTCCTCGAATGCCTTCTCCTAAGCCTGACTCCATATATACTTTACATCCTTCCGGGTCAACTTAGTCAGTGGAGAAGCAATCTTAGAGAAGTCTTGGATAAATCTCCTATAGTAGCCCACCAAACCCAAGAAACTACGAATCTCGGATGGCGTCTTTGGAGACTTCCATTGCATCACTGCCTCTACCTTAGCCGGGTCCACCATAATCCCATCGGGATTCACCACATGACCCAAGAACTGAACTTCGCGTAACCAAAACGCACACTTGGCGAATTTTGCGTATAACATCTCCCTTCTTAACGTCTCCAGAACCTCCCGAATGTGACCGGCATGCTTAATCTCACTTTTTGAATAAATCATGATATCATCAATAACACAATCACCGATTTATCTAACATTGGCCGTCACACTCGATTCATCAGATCCATAAAAGCAGCTGGCGCATTGGTCAATCCAAACGACATAATGAGGAACTCATAGTGACCGTAGCGCGTGCGAAAAGCTGTTTTAGGAATGTCCTGCTCCTTCACTTTCAGCTGATGGTAACCAGATCGAAGATCTATCCTCGAAAACCAACTGGCACCTTGGAGCTGATCAAACAGATCATCTATTCTTGGTAGGGGGTATCGGTTTTTCACCGTCAACTTGTTCAACTCTCGGTAGTCAATACACATCCTCATACTACCGTCTTTCTTCTTCACAAATAATACCGAAGCATCCCATGGAGAGATACTCGGTCTAATGAACCCCTTATCTAGCAGTTCCTGCAACTGCTCCATTAACTCTTTCATCTCAGTCGAAGCCAACCAGTACGGTGCCTTGGCAACGAGTTGAGCACCGGGTATCAAGTCAATTTGGAACTCAACCTCGTGATCTGGTGGCACCCCGGGTAAGTCTTCCGGGAATACGTCCGGAGAGTTGCGCACCACTGGTACTTCGGATAATTGCGGTACTGACACATCCACATCTTTTATGTATGCCAAGTAAGCACTACATCCGTGTCTCATGCACTTTCCCGCCACTGCCATCGAAATCACCCTCAGGATTGTCGTGACGCGATCACCATAAACCTTCACCTCATTTCCGTCAGGCATTGTCAATCGGATCATCTTCTTGCAACACACGATGTTTGTCTCATAGGTTGCCAACCAGTCCATCCCTAGTACCACATGAAATCCACCCAAGGGTATCACGTGTAACCTAGCAGCAAACCTAAGGCCCTCTAATTCTATAGCACAGTCCTCTATCACCTCAGTAATTCTGGTGGACTTACCAATAGTAGTTTCTACATCGAATGGCTCACCAATACATCTACTCTTATTAGGAAACTTATCACCAAAGGCAACAGAAATGAAACTTCTACTAGCACCAGAATCAAACAACACAGATGCAAGAGTTTAGTTTACTAGAAACATACCTGACACCATGTCGGGATCTGTCCTATCCTCCTCCCGAGTCATCGTGAAAGCTCGGGCGCTTTCCTTCTGCCCTTCTCCTCCGACCTTCTTCACCCCAGAACTCTCGGCCCTTGGCTTCTTGCACTCCCTACTCATGTGACCACTTCCCCCATAGTTGAAACACTTCACACCTCCACAGTCTCTAGCCATATGACCAGGCTTCCCACACTTGAAACAGATATTCGACCCCCATCTACACTCGCCACTGTGCTCCTTCCCGCACTTGCCACACTTCTCCAACCCAACACCAGCTGTGACCACACATCGGTCACCTACCCTCGCCACCTTATTGTTTGGAGCGGCTCTACCACGTCCAAACCGTCTCCCATTCCAGTTTCTCCCATCCCTACTCATCTTCTTCTCCTCAGCCACTACCACCTCATGCTCATCATATAGTCTACCAGCCAAATCAACCACCGACCTAAAAGTGCTCGGCCGGGCGGCGATCATATGCCTACAGATATCCGCCGGCATCCCCTGGATATATCTCTTAATCTTTCGTAACAGTGGTGTCACCTGATCGGGCACCAGTCGTGCCATTTCATTGAACTTTGTGGTGTACTCTTGGTGTGTCATAGTTTCCGCCTCCAGTTGCAGAAACTCTCTCTCGACCTTGTCCATTTCCTGGTGAGGACAAAAATCCTCGATCACCAACTTCTTCAACTCCGACCATCTCATTCTCCCGATCGCCTGACTACCCTTGGCTTGGACGATATTGTCCCACCAGCACAGAGCCGAGTCTACAAATGAGTGGGTAGCGAACTTAACCTTCTGGTCTTCTCACCACTCGCTGATATCAAGTACCACCTCTATTTCCCTCACCCACCGGTGAGCAGCAGCGGCAGTGCCGTTCCCATCGAAAGTAGGGGGTTTGCATCTCATAAACACCCCGTAATTGCAGCCTCGGGTCGCCTCTGGTGCAGGCTCTTCTTCCTCGTCCTCATCATCGGACGGAACCGTCTCAGTCTCGGGCTATCTTCTTTCGCCCGTAGGTCCACTCCTTTCCTTTCTCTCTCCCTCTCTAACTGCCTTTATCACTTCGGTCACCACAGACGGTAGGATCCTCTGCATGACTTGGTGCACTTCTTCCACAACCGCCTCCTTCACTAAGGCTCTCAGGTTAGCACTCTCATCTCCGCCCTCCGGATGAGGGGTTTCTGGTTCTTCATGTACCACTTTCTCGACTCTGGGTCTCCCCCTCTTGGGTCGCGGTTCAGCATCGTGACCTCCACCATGAGAGGCCTTCGAAGATCTACCCCCAGCCATCTACTAACACACTGAAAGATTCAAACACCAACATGGTCATTCAAGGGAACAACTCAGTTTATGACAAGTATAGTAAGTCCCTAATTATTGTGGCCAGTTGTGATTAGCCACTTATTTTACTCTTCATACCCCGAGCATTACCTATTCTGACTACATCAGTATTGAAATCTACATACAACACATAACCACATACCATGCGCACATAAACTGGTTAACATTACGAAAATACCTGATGGCACGCAGCTACCCAGATTGACATCCCATTCCTTTTCGTCCCATTCTGAGTTTAAGTTAAGGTTTATTTTGAAAATGTACCTATTTCACTTAAACTTTGGCTCTGATATCAACTTGTAAGGCCCCATTCCCGGGACGCTTACAGCTGGTGATTCATCGCACGTAAAACATATACTTTACAGTTATTCATCAAAACATTGCAGCGAAAAACATAAAAACACATGGCATTTCATTTCATTCTAAAAACTTTTGCAAAATAATGCATCGTTTGTTGGTTACAAAATTACATTGTTGTATTACATCACAAAAGCCTTAATTAAATGGATGCCATCCAAAAGAGCTGAGTAGCCGCCTCGTGCCATCCTCAGCAACGTTTACCTGCCAACTGAAAACGTATAAAAGTCAGCATCGCTGAGTGAGTTCTAGTTTTATAATAAAACATACATAAATCGTTATTTATTTCATTATATAGTCCATACTATACGTTTCATTCGTTCGTGGTCATACATCATACGTACATATAGATAATATCATTATTATCTTCCATTATGTTCGTTAACCTTCGTTCATTCGTTACATCTTGTGACATGTACAATACCCCGAACATTGTGCACGAAGCTGGTTACTGGGCTTGAGGTCTATCATAGACCCCGAACATTGTGCACGAAGCTGACTCCAGTACCTTGGGCAAGTAGATTCACCATTCATCTTTTCTTTTCATTCTGGATCAATGCCATGTGCTATACCCCGAACATTGTGCACGAAGCTGGTTATTGGGTCTGAGGTCTTTTATAGACCCCGAACATTATGCACAAAGTTGACTCCAGTACCTGGGGCAAGCGGCAAGGATCCTATACATATGGTCAATCACAAGGATTGGACCCCAGTGTGCATCCTTCTGGGGTAGCTAACCCGCACACAGTTGAGCTAACACCCTTCATTGGGTGTGGACCTCCATACATTTGCTTGCAAGAATTTTTATGTTCATTCATTTGTTAATGCATGCATTCATTCATCATGTTCCTCTTTCATTGTCTTTCACTTTACGTTACATAATACTTTCGGTTCATTTTCTAACATAAACACGTAAAGCCATGGAAAGATAAACATTCATCATCATAGGAACATATCAACATATCATTAATACATTGTTGGACCAAAAGTACCAATGAGCCAGATCAGAAAAACCTTTATGTCCCACAGACATCAAAACAACTGAAGTGGTCTACAACAGCTGAAGACAAAGTCTGAAGACAACAGCTGAAGACAAAGTCCGAAGACAACAGCTGAAGACAAAGTCTGAAGATAAAGTCTGAAGACAAAGTCTGAAGACAACAGCTGAAGACAAAGTTTGAAGATAAAGTCTGAAGACAACAGCTAAAGACAAAGTCTGAAGATAAAGTCTGAAGACAGTCTGAAGACAAAGTTCTCAGAAGTTGTCAAAATAGCTGAAGTAGTTCTCTTCAGTAGTTGTGATGGTTTACATTTCAGTAGTTTGTAATCAGTAGTTTTATATTATGTAAAACATCTGAAGTTCTTACACTTCAGATGTTATAACTTCAGTAGTTTAGTTTACTTTCAGTTGTTTGTATAAATTAGTTAGCTGTCACTATCAAGTGACGTCAGCTGATGTCACATTCCTTTATAAAAGGAATGTTGACCTAATTTCCTTGTACGGAAAGCATGTGCGTGAATGAAAACATTCTTTTTGCAGAAAACTTTCTCTCTCTATAACCGTTACTGTTTGATTGAATATTCGCATTATTCTTGCTAAAATTTCGTCTAATTCATGTGCTATTCCGCTGCAAATCTTAATCTAATTGTTCAAACTAGATCCCGATCCCTTTCAAATCATCACACAGGGCATCATACATACATAGTATACATCATGCATAGTCATGCAACATCATCATCATCATCATCATTATCATCATCATCATCATCATCCATAACGTGCCCTTCATACTATCTATGACCCCAAAAGTCAACTTATATAGTCCCCCAAAAATTTTCCCAAGTCAAAGCCTACTTTACACATTTTCCCCAAAAATCAGAAAAATATTCTAAATCCTAGGCGCATGGGCACTGTTCAGGTGCATGGCCACTATTCAGGCGCATGGGGTACACTTAGGCACATGGGCCACTTTCAGGCGCATGGGTATTATTCATGCGCATGGGTACTATTCAGGCGCATGGGGACTCCTGGACGTCTGAATACTTAGTAAATTCCTGCCCAATCTAGGTGCATGGATACTATTCAGACGCATGAGCACTTAGGCGCATGGGCCACTTTTAGGCGCATGGGTACTGTTCAGGTGCATGGGGACTCCTGGACGTCTAAACACTTAGTAGGTTCCAGCCCAATCTAGGCGCATGGATGCTATTCAGACGCATGAGCGCTTAGGCGCATGGGCCACTTGGGCGCATGGGCACTGTTGGGGCGCATGGCCCTACCCTTAGTCATCCAACTAACATTTCTAGGCGCATGAGCCACTGTTCAGGCGCATGACTTACACTTAATTCTTTCTAAGGCAATTTCAGACGTATGAACACTTATCTAGGCGCATGAGCATTCTTTAAAACATGTTTCTAGGATATTTTCAATCCTAATCATCGAACCCATCTGTTCTAAGCATAATGTGGCTATTCTAAACATGGGTAGCCTAAAACCATCAAGAACTAACATCCAACATACATACAGGTATTCACATATAAACTTTATAAAATCATTTTAATACGTTTTCAGCCCCAAAGATAGTTTAAAACATGTAAAAACCGGGTCAAGAACTCACCTGGTGCAACTTGGGTGTTCGTCCTTTTAACCCGCTTTCAAATAGTTCAAAACACCTAGACATAACATCCAAAAACACACACACACGAGCACAAACACAACCCATAAGCATACAACACATAACCGGGATAAAACCCGTCATAAACACATAAAAACCATGAATTCTTACCTTGAATTCGATTTCTTCTTCTTCTTCTTCTACAAAATCGAGAGTTACTCTGCTCTCTCTCTCTCTAAAACCGAAGAAGATGATGATGCGAAATGAGGGTGGGCGTCCATGCCCACCTTTACACCAACTTTTCAAAGATTTTTGTCCTTTTTACATTTTTAGTCCCTCCACTTGGACCTTATTGCCTTTCTTGCTTTTATTCTTCATATCTTGACTTTAAAAAAAATAACCGGGTGTTACAAGGAATCATATTGATGATAATAAAACTTGAATGATTCGATGCTAAATAATAATGATGATGAGCATGATGAACACAATGTGTTTAATGTTTGATGTTTATTGCATTGATGTTGAAATCATCATATATGGAGGATGATGATATAATGATATTGTTGATGGAACTAATTCCCACCCTTGGTGGAGAATTATTCACCTTTACATGGATGATATATGTTGCTATTTATACTAATCTAACAATTACAATAATTACAAAATAAACCCTAGACTAATATTTTTGTTGCTTTTGTTCTTCTAGACTTCAACTTTAATAATATTGGAAATCTTCAATTTCTTCTTAGGTAGAATACCTAACAATACTCCCCCTAATTTTAGATTTCCGATGTGAATTGAAGCTTGATGTTGATTTTGTTGAATAGTTGTTCAAAATTAAGAATGTTGTTGTTGATGCGGAAGCGAGATCTTCAAAACTTTAGAACAACAAATTTTTGTTTTTGATTTGTGGTTATAGCTTGCTTTCATAGCTTTAAGCTAAAACCCTAATCCATATTTTCTTTTTGATGTTAGCGGCCCAAATAATAAAATCTGAGTCCACTTTTCTTTTTGATGTTGGCGGCCCAAACAAATAAATCCGAGTCGACCTTTTCTTTTTGATGTTGGCGGCCCAAAAAAATAAATCCGAGCCCACCTTTTATTTTTGTTTTAATGATGGAGCCCAAGTAACAAACCCAATGGTGTTCACGAGTCCATTTGCAACCCTAGGTTGCAAACCCTAATTCGGCCGAGGAAGGCCTCCTACAGCTTCCCCTTCCATTCTTTCGCAAACCCTAACTAGGTAGCCCTAATTCGCACGAAGCTCTAATCGGATTTTGTATTGTTGAATTGATTGTTGAATTGCTTTCTTCAGATCTTCAATAATTTTAGCAATCTAATCATGAAATCTCATTAAAATCAATATGAATCCATCAACTTCAGCTCTAATACCAATTGTGTGTTCCTGATATGAACGGGAACACCGAGCTTGGATCTTAAGAATCATATTGATGATATAAAACTTGAATGATTCGATGCTAAATAATAATGATGATGAACATGATGAACATAATGTGTTTAATGTTTGATGTTTATTGCTTTGATGTGAAATCATCATACATGGAGGATGATGATATAATGATATTGTTGATGAAACTAATTTCCACCCTTGGTGGAGAATTATTCACCGTTACATGGATGATATATGTTGCTATTTATACTAATCTAGCAATTACAATAATTACAAAATAAACACTAGACTAATATTTTTGTTGCTTTTGTTCTTCTAGACTTCAACTTTAATATATTGGAAATCTTCAATTTCTTCTTAGGTAGAATACCTAACAATACTCCCCCTAAATTTTAGATTCCGATGTGAATTGAAGCTTGATGTTGATTTTGTTGAATAGTTGTTCAAAATAAGAATGTTGTTGTTGATGCGGAAGCGAGATCTTCAAAACTTTAGAACAACAAATTTTTGTTTTTGATTTGTGGTTATAGCTTCCTTTCATAGCTTTAAGCTAAAACCCTAATCCATATTTTCTTTTTGATGTTGGCGGCCCAAATAATAAAATCTGAGTCCACCTTTTCTTTTTGATGTTGGCGGCCCAAACAAATAAATCCGAGTCGACCTTTTCTTTTTGATGTTGGCGGCCCAAAAAAATAAATCCGAGCCCACCTTTTAGTTTTGTTTTAATGATGGAGCCCAAGTAACAAACCCAATGGTGTTCACGAGTCCATTTGCAACCCTAGGTTGCAAACCCTAATTCGGCCGAGGAAGGCCTCCTACAGCTTCCCCTTCCATTCTTTCGCAACCCTAACTAGGTAGCCCTAATTCGCACGAAGCTCTAATCGGATTTTGTATTGTTGAATTGATTGTTGAATTGCTTTCTTCAGATCTTCAATAATTTTAGCAATCTAATCATGAAATCTCATTAAAATCAATATGAATCCATCAACTTCAGCTCTAATACCAATTGTGTGTTCCTGATATGAACGGGAACACCGAGCTTGGATCTTAGGAATCATATTGATGATAATAAAAATTTAATGATTCGATGCTAAATAATAATGATGATGAACATGATGAACATAATGTGTTTAATGTTTGATATTTATTGCTTTGATGTTGAAATCATCATACATGGAGGATGATGATATAATGATATTGTTGATGAAACTAATTTCCACCCTTGGTGGAGAATTATTCACCGTTACATGGATGATATGTGTTGCTATTTATACTAATCTAGCAATTACAATAATTACAAAATAAACCCTAGACTAATATTTGTTGCTTTTGTTCTTCTAGACTTCAACTTTAATATATTGGAAATCTTCAATTTCTTCTTAGGTAAATACCTAACAATACTCCCCCTAAATTTTAGATTTCCGATGTGAATTGAAGCTTTATGTTGATTTTGTTGAATAGTTTTTCAAAATTAAGAATGTTGTTGTTGATGCGGAAGCGAGATCTTCAAAACTTTAGAACAAAAAATTTTTGTTTTTGATTTGTGGTTATAGCTTGCTTTCATAGCTTTTAGCTAAAACCCTAATCCATATTTTCTTTTTGATGTTGGCGGCCCAAATAATAAAATCTGAGTCCACCTTTTCTTTTTGATGTTGGCGGCCCAAACAAATAAATCCGAGTCCACCTTTTCTTTTTGATGTTGGCGGCCCAAAAAAATAAATCCGAGCCCACCTTTTATTTTTGTTTTAATGATGGAGCCCAAGTAACAAACCCAATGGTGTTCACGAGTCCATTTGCAACCCTAGGTTGCAAACCCTAATTCGGCCGAGGAAGGCCTCCTACAGCTTCCCCTTCCATTCTTTCGCAAACCCTAACTAGGTAGCCCTAATTCGCACGAAGCTCTAATCGGATTTTGTATTGTTGAATTGATTGTTGAATTGCTTTCTTCAGATCTTCAATAAATTTAGCAATCTAATCATGAAATCTCATAAAAATCAATATGATCCATCAACTTCAGCTCTAATACCAATTGTGTGTTCTTGATATGAACGGAACACCAAGCTTGGATCTTAGGAATCATATTGATGATAATAAAACTTGAATGATTCGATGCTAAATAATAATGATGATGAACATGATGAACATAATATGTTTAATGTTTGATGTTTATTGCTTTGATGTTGAAATCATCATACATGGAGGATGATGATATAACGATATTGCTCATGAAACTAATTCCACCCTTGGTGGAGAATTATTCACCGTTACATGGATGATATATGTTGTTATTATACTAATCTAGCAATTACAATAATTACACAATAAACCCTAGACTAATATTTTTGTTGCTTTTGTTCTTCTAGACTTCAACTTTAATAATATTGGAAATCTTCAATTCTTTTTAGGTAGAATACCTAACAATACTCCCCCTAAATTTTAGATTTCTGATGTGAATTGAAGCTTGATGTTGATTTTGCTGAATAGTTGTTCAAAATTAAGAATGTTGTTGTTGATGTGGAAGCGAGATCTTCAAAACTTTAGAACAACAAATTTTTGTTTTTGATTTGTGGTTATAGCTTGCTTTCATAGCTTTAAGCTAAAACCCTAATCCATATTTTCTTTTTGATGTTGGCGGCCCAAATAATAAAATCTGAGTCCACCTTTTCTTTTTGATGTTGGCGGCCCAAACAAATAAATCCGAGTCCACCTTTTCTTTTTGATGTGGCGGCCCAAAAAAATAAATCCGAGCCCACCTTTTATTTTTGTTTTAATGATGGAGCCCAAGTAACAAACCCAATGGTGTTCACGAGTCCATTTGCAACCCTAGGTTGCAAACCCTAATTCGGCCGAGGAAGGCCTCCTACAGCTTCCCCTTCCATTCTTTCGCAAACCTAACTAGGTAGCCCTAATTCGCACGAAGCTCTAATCGGATTTTGTATTGTTGAATTGATTGTTGAATTGCTTTCTTTAGATCTTCAATAATTTTAGCAATCTAATCATGAAATCTCATTAAAATCAATATGAATCCATCAACTTCAGCTCTAATACCAATTGTGTGTTCCTGATATGAACGGGAACACCGAGCTTGGATCTTAGGAATCATATTGATGATAATAAATCTTGAATGATTCGATGCTAAATAATAATGGTGATGAACATCATGAACATAATGTGTTTAATGTTTGATGTTTATTGCTTTGATGTTGAAATCATCATACATGAGGATGATGATATAATGATATTGCTGATGAAACTAATTTCCACCCTTGGTGGAGAATTATTCACCGTTACATGGATGATATATGTTACTATTTATACTAATCTAGCAATTACAATAATTACAAAATAAACCCTAGACTAATATTTTTGTTGCTTTTGTTCTTCTAGACTTCAACTTTAATAATATTGGAAATCTTCAATTTCTTCTTAGGTAGAATACCTAACAATACTCCCCCTAAATTTTAGATTTCCGATGTGATTGAAGCTTGATGTTGATTTTGTTGAATAGTTGTTCAAAATTAAGAATGTTGTTGTTGATGCGGAAGCGAGATCTTCAAAACTTTAGAACAACAAATTTTTGTTTTTGATTTGTGGTTATAGCTTCCTTTCATAGCTTTAAGCTAAAACCCTAATCCATATTTTCTTTTTGATGTTGGCGGCCCAAATAATAAAATCTGAGTCCACTTTTCTTTTTGATGTTGGCGGCCCAAACAAATAAATCCGAGTCCACCTTTTCTTTTTGATGTTGGCGGCCCAAAAAAATAATCCGAGCCCACCTTTTATTTTTGTTTTAATGATGGAGCCCAAGTAACAAACCCAATGGTGTTCACGAGTCCATTTGCAACCCTAGGTTGCAAACCCTAATTCGGCCGAGGAAGGCCTCCTACAGCTTCCCCTTCCATTCTTTCGCAAACCCTAACTAGGTAGCCCTAATTCGCACGAAGCTCTAATCGGATTTTGTATTGTTGAATTGATTGTTGAATTGCTTTCTTCAGATCTTCAATAATTTTAGCAATCTAATCATGAAATCTCATAAAAATCAATATGAATCCATCAACTTCAGCTCTAATACCAATTGTGTGTTCTTGATATGAACGGGAACACCGAGCTTGGATCTTAGGAATCATATTGATGATAATAAAACTTGAATGATTCGATGCTAAATAATAATGATGATGAACATGATGAACATAATATGTTTAATGTTTGATGTTTATTGCTTTGATGTTGAAATCATCATACATGGAGGATGATGATATAACGATATTGCTCATGAAACTAATTTCCACCCTTGGTGGAGAATTATTCACCGTTACATGGATGATATATGTTGTTATTTATACTAATCTAGCAATTACAATAATTACACAATAAACCCTAGACTAATATTTTTGTTGCTTTTGTTCTTCTAGACTTCAACTTTAATAATATTGGAAATCTTCAATTTCTTTTTAGGTAGAATACCTAACAATACTCCCCCTAAATTTTAGATTTCTGATGTGAATTGAAGCTTGATGTTGATTTTGCTGAATAGTTGTTCAAAATTAAGAATGTTGTTGTTGATGTGGAAGTGAGATCTTCAAAACTTTAGAACAACAAATTTTTGTTTTTGATTTGTGGTTATAGCTTGCTTTCATAGCTTTAAGCTAAAACCCTAATCCATATTTTCTTTTTGATGTTGGCGGCCCAAATAATAAAATCTGAGTCCACCTTTTCTTTTTGATGTTGGCGGCCCAAACAAATAAATCCGAGTCCACCTTTTCTTTTTGATGTTGGCGGCCCAAAAAAATAATCCGAGCCCACCTTTTATTTTTGTTTTAATGATGGAGCCCAAGTAACAAACCCAATGGTGTTCACGAGTCCATTTGCAACCCTAGGTTGCAAACCCTAATTCGGCCGAGGAAGGCCTCCTACAGCTTCCCCTTCCATTCTTTCGCAAACCCTAACTAGGTAGCCCCAATTCGCACGAAGCTCTAATCGGATTTTGTATTGTTGAATTGATTGTTGAATTGCTTTCTTTAGATCTTCAATAATTTTAGCAATCTAATCATGAAATCTCATTAAAATCATATGAATCCATCAACTTCAGCTCTAATACCAATTGTGTGTTCCTGATATGAACGGGAACACCGAGCTTGGATCTTAGGAATCATATTGATGATAATAAATCTTGAATGATTCGATGCTAAATAATAATGGTGATGAACATAATGAACATAATGTGTTTAATGTTTGATGTTTATTGCTTTGATGTTGAAATCATCATACATGGAGGATAATGATATAATGATATTGCTGATGAAACTAATTTCCACCCTTGGTGGAGAATTATTCACCGTTACATGGATGATATATGTTACTATTTATACTAATCTAGCAATTACAATAATTACAAAATAAACCCTAGACTAATATTTTTGTTGCTTTTGTTCTTCTAGACTTCAACTTTAATAATATTGGAAATCTTCAATTTCTTCTTAGGTAGAATACCTAACAATACTCCCCCTAAATTTTAGATTTCCGATGTGAATTGAAGCTTGATGTTGATTTTGTTGAATAGTTGTTCAAAATAAGAATGTTGTTGTTGATGCGGAAGCGAGATCTTCAAAACTTTAGAACAACAAATTTTTGTTTTTGATTTGTGGTTATAGCTTCCTTTCATAGCTTTAAGCTAAAACCCTAATCCATATTTTCTTTTTGATGTTGGCGGCCCAAATAATAAAATCTGAGTCCACCTTTTCTTTTTGATGTTGGCGGCCCAAACAAATAAATCCGAGTCCACCTTTTCTTTTTGATGTTGGCGGCCCAAAAAAATAAATCCGAGCCCACCTTTTATTTTTGTTTTAATGATGGAGCCCAAGTAACAAACCCAATGGTGTTCACGAGTCCATTTGCAACCCTAGGTTGCAAACCCTAATTCGGCCGAGGAAGGCCTCCTACAGCTTCCCCTTCCATTCTTTCGCAAACCCTAACTAGGTAGCCCTAATTCGCACGAAGCTCTAATCGGATCTTGTATTGTTGAATTGATTGTTGAATTGCTTTCTTCAGATCTTCAATAATTTTAGCAATCTAATCATGAAATCTCATTAAAATCAATATGAATCCATCAACTTCAGCTCTAATACCATTGTGTGTTCCTGATATGAACGGAACACCGAGCTTGGATCTTAGGAATCATATGATGATAATAATCTTGAATGATTCGATGCTAATAATAATGATGATGAACATGATGAACATAATGTGTTTAATGTTTGATGTTTATTGCTTTGATGTTGAAATCATCATACATGGAGGATGATGATATAATGATATTGCTGATGAAACTAATTTCCACCCTTGGTGGAGAATTATTCACCGTTACATGGATGATATATGTTGCTATTTATACTAATCTAGCAATTACAATAATTACAAAATAAACCCTAGACTAATATTTTTGTTGCTTTTGTTCTTCTAGACTTCAACTTTAATAATATTGGAAATCTTCAATTTCTTCTAAGGTAGAATACCTAACAATACTCCCCCTAAATTTTAGATTTCCGATGTGAATTGAAGCTTGATGTTGATTTTGTTGAATAGTTGTTCAAAATTAAGAATGTTGTTGTTGATGCGGAAGCGAGATCTTCAAAACTTTAGAACAACAAATTTTTGTTTTTGATTTGTGGTTATAGCTTGCTTTCATAGCTTTAAGCTAAAAACCTAATCCATATTTTTGTTTTTGATGTTGGCGGCCCAAATAATAAAATCTGAGTCCACCTTTTCTTTTTGATGTTGGCGGCCCAAACAAATAAATCCGAGTCCACCTTTTCTTTTTGATGTTGGCGGCCCAAAAAAATAATCCGAGCCCACCTTTTATTTTTGTTTTAATGATGGAGCCCAGTAACAAACCCAATGGTGTTCACGAGTCCATTTGCAACCCTAGGTTGCAAACCCTAATTAGGCCGAGGAAGGCCTCCTATAGCTTCCCCTTCCATTCTTTCGCAAACCCTACTAGGTAGCCCTAATTCGCATGAAGCTCTAATCGGATTTTGTATTGTTGAATTGATTGTTGAATTGCTTTCTTCAGATCTTCAATAATTTTAGCAATCTAATCATGAAATCTCATTAAAATCAATATGAATCCATCAACTTCAGCTCTAATACCAATTGTGTGTTCCTGATATGAATGGGAACCCGAGCTTGGATCTTAGGATCATATTGATGATAATAAAACTTGAATGATTCGATGCTAAATAATAATGATGATGAACATGATGAACATAATGTGTTTAATGTTTGATGTTTATTGCTTTGATGTGAAATCATCATACATGGAGGATGATGATATAATGATATGCTGATGAAACTAATTTCCACCCTTGGTGGAGAATTATTCACCGTTACATGGATGATATATGTTGCTATTTATACTAATCTAGCAATTACAATAATCACAAAATAAACCCTAGACTAATATTTTTGTTGCTTTTTTTCTTCAAGTCTTCAACTTTAATAATATTAAAAATCTTCAATTTCTTCTTAGGGATTAATACACGTACTTTCTTGGGTGGAAACAGTAGTGTTGGAAGAGATCTGGGTAATTCTAAGACCAATGCTGAAACTTCAATTCTATCAGAAACAATGGCTCTTTTTGGAATGTTCGTTCAAAGCTATGAAGCACTCGTAGCTGGAGAATTGAAAGGGAAAGGAATGATTATGGAAGACATGTATCAGGTGGATCCTGATGATCTTGAAGAAACTGATATCCAATGGCAAATGGCTATGTTGACCCTTAGAGCTCGAAGATTTATGGAAAGAACTGGACGAAAGAACTTTGGTGGTCAAACATCTAATTCAAAACTGGGATTTGATAAGTCCAAATTGAGATGCTTTAACTGTAAACAATTAGGACACTTCAAACTTGAATTGTCAGACCCCCGCTAAGAGCGGAAACACGAGGATGTAACGAGACGGGAATCGTCATAACACATGGTAAGCGATAGAGATGCAATAATAATGATGATGACAAGCGTGTCATGACGACACCCGACAACAAGGGGACTTGTGTCGTGTTTAGTTAGTAATCACGACCACATAGCCATAAGCATAAACATGATATAAGATAAACATAGATAATAACATTGTATGTAATTCCCACAACCCGGAACAAGTTACAAAGTTTAATGTTTTTTGAAACAGATAGAACAATTGTTTTCAAAATGACAAGTTTAGCCCGAAAATGCATCTAGGGTCTCCACTAAGGCAGCACACCTAGAACCTCAGCTAGCATGATCACCTGAAAATATATGTTCAAAATGGTCAACAAAATTGTTGGTGAGCTTGCAGGTTTAAAAGTAAATAAGTAATGATGCTGTATAAAGTTATTGCAGAATACCGTGCATACAGTTATAAGTAAGCAAAATCACATGACAAGAGCTTTACAACCAAACCTAACGACGTACACAAAGAATCTTGTTGGAATATATTCACCCAAGGCCCGTTCCTGGCTTTTGTTGGTACTAACTAGTATACCAACACGAGGGTGGGGGTGTCAACCAAATAGTACTACCAATACCTATCCCTCGGTTCCCACACTAGAATTAAATGGTTGTAAGAAAGAACCACAAAGCAGACTGAAGCATGTATCAGATAAGTACCCACAAAACAGTGGCACGTTGATTCCAAGTATGTAAATTGTATGTATGTTGTACAACATAGAAAACGGGCGAGCATACTTTTTCCCCCATGTTTGTAAATGTTTGTAAAGTAGTATAAGCATAAAAAGGGGCCACGAAACTCACATGTTAAGTGGTAAGTATGAATGATCAAGATTCCCAACAGTTGTATGCAATGAACAGTCAAACACCTATTGACAGTTATTGTTAAACATTAATGACGTGTATAAAGCATATAGTAATGTTTGGTCAGTTCGGGTTGTATCGGTTCGGTCGTGGGTAGTACACATACTAGCGGACACTAGTATCAGATCTTATGTAAATCCAAGTACTAAGAGTAGTCTTCATTGCTTATGACATCCATATAAAGATCCCATTGTTATAAAAGATAACACTTGTTAAATATTGGTAGTTCTAAATGGGTTGTCGATAATTGCAAAATGCTAGGTTGATTTCAATTGAAATAGTATGTGCATGTTGATAGCGTTGACTTTAATCTTTGTGGTCAGGCAATGACACTTTTACTGATGTTACCTTATCATCATCAGACGTTCAGGAAGGAACTTCACACTCAAACATCATCAGTCACACAACAGGACCACACACTCAACTCAACACTCCATTTGTACGAATCAACCTTCAATCGTACAAATCAGCTTCATTGGCACGATTGAACCTTCATTCGTACGACTGGCATTCAGTCGTACCACACAACACCTAATCACATGACTTAACCTCCATACTCACGAATCAACCTTCATTCGTACGAATCAGCTTCATTCGTACGAATGAACCTTCGTTCGTACGATTGGCCTTTAGTCGTGCGATACACTCACAGTGGCATGCATTCATTCGATCGTAAGACTCAATCGCACACTACATTCATCCGCATCGACTCAATTGCGCACAACATTCGATCACACAACTCAGTCGCATGACATCCGCAGTCGCAAAACTCAGTCGCCCGAATGACACAGTCGCATGACTCAGTCGCATGATTCACCCAGTCGCACGGCTCAGTCGCATAACAGACCCAGTTGCCTGAACTGCAGGTTCACTACTGGTGAAGTGCAGAGCACCCTTCGGCTGCCCCAAGCACGGGTTTTACACAACAAGGACTTCCAAAATCACACAACAAACACACACGAACAAGAAGCACACGCAGAAAGTCATCACACGTACCCACACGACCTCTTGTGTTTGAGTTGACCCGAACACCCAAGACCCAAGAAATGGACAGCAATAAAACGAGCAAGAAATGGACAACCAAGGTCGTCTACCTGCATGGATGGAGTAGACTAGGTTGTAGATGAAGTCTAGACGACGAAAACGTGACCAAACGGGGCGTTTTTGGTGCTAAGATGAAGATGTGAAGTGAAGAAGAAGATGATGAAGAAGAAATGGAGAGGATGAAGAAAATGGCTGGGAATGGGGTTTTTATACCCATCCCAGGTTTGCAAAATGTCAATTTTAGTCCCTACACTTAGCACCCGAGTTTCCAAAGTTTGCTTCGGTTGAAAAAGACTTTAGAATGTTCGCTATATTAATGTTAAAAGCGTGTTTAATGGTAATTGATAGCTTAAAATGGTTTTATTAATGACAATGGTTAAAATTAAAATTGATATATTTGGTGATAATGGTGATGAAATTTATAAAAGGTTTATGCTTAGTACACGTTCATGGAGGAAGTACATGCACACGGGTAATAAAGCAAACATGATTCCTTAAAACAGGAGTTCATGAAGAAGAGGAAGAATAACTAAAATAATTCTATGGTTAATTATGTCGTTAGATAGACCTTAAGGTGACGGATGTCACAATATCCCCCAGTTGAGAGAATTTCGTCCCGAAATTCAGCTGGAGTTAGGTCCAAGAGTATCATCCACGAATAGGTGTGGGTATTTGAGTTTCATTTGATCTTCCCGTTCCCATGTAAACTCTGGCCCTCACTTTGAATTCCACCTTACACGAACAATTGGTATTCTACTGCGCTTCAACTGTTTGACCTTACGATCCATGATCTCAATGGGTTCCTCAATAAAATGAAGCTTTTCATCGATTTTGATATCCTCAATTGGTACGTGAAGTGATTCGTCAGCCAAACATTTCTTGAGGTTCGACACATGGAAAGTATCATGCACACCGTTGAGTTCTTGTGGTAACCTTAATCGGTAAGCCACTGGACCAATTCTTTCTGTAATCTCGAATGGTCCAACGTATCTTGTGGCTAACTTCGCTTTCTTTCCAAACCGAACAACTCCTTTCCAGGAGAGACTTTGAGTAACACTTGGTCCCCAATGTTGAATTCTAGAGGCTTCCGACGATTGTCGGCATAGCTCTTTTGGCGATCTCTAGCGGCTTTCAGTCTATCTTTGATTTGGAAGATCTTGTCGGTTGTTTCCTGAATGATCTCTGGGCCTGTTAACTGACTTTCACCAATCTCGGCCCAACAAATGGGTGATCTACACTTCCTTCCGTACAACGCTTCGAACGGAGCACACCTAATGCTGGTATGGTAGCTGTTATTGTAAGAGAACTCAATCAATGGCAAATGAGTGTCCCAACTACCACCAAACTCGATTACACACGCTCTCAGCATGTCTTCCAGCGTTTGTATGGTTCATTCACTTTGGCCATCTGTTTGAGGGTGATAGGCGGTACTCATGTCTAATCGAGTGCCCATCGCTTTCTGTAGTGTCTGCCAAAATCGTGAAGTGAATCGGCTGTCACGGTCGGATCTGATTGACACCGGCACTCTGTGTCTTGTCACGACCTCTTTTATGTAAAGTCTCGCCAACTTGCCCATTTTGTAGTCTTCTCGGATTGGCAAGAAATGTGCTGATTTCGTCATTCAATCCACTACGACCCATATCGAGTCATGCCCGTTGCTCGCTCGAGGGAGTTTGGTAATGAAATCCATGGCTATGTATTCCATTTCCATTCGGGAATCTCAGGTTGTTGTAACAGTCCCGATGGTTTCTGATGTTCAGCTTTAATTTCGAGCATGTCAAGCATCTGCTGACGTACGTGACAATGTCTTTCTTCATGCCTGGCCACTAATACAAATCTTTGAGATCATGGTACATCTTGTCTGTGCCAGGATGAATAGAATATCGTGTCTTGTGTGCTTCATCCATGACCAAGGTACGTACACCTCCCCACTTGGGTACCCATATACGGTCCACGAAGTACTGTACACCATCGTCCTTGCACCTTAGTTGTTTATCCAACCCTTGGAATTCTTCTCCCACAAGGTTTTCTTCTTTCAACACCTCACTTTGTGCAATTTGGATCTGAGCTTTCAAATTTGTTTGAATGGTCAATCCCAAAGCTCGAGCACGTAGTGGTTTCACGCGTTCTTTGCGGCTTAAAGCATCAGCCACCACATTAGCTTTCCCCGGATGATACCGGATTTCACAATCATAGTCGCTAAAAAGCTCTACCCAGCGTCGCTGTCGCATATTGAGTTCCTTTTGATCCAGGATATGTTGAAGGCTTTTATGATCTGTGTAGATGATGCATTTGGTTCCATACAGGTAATGCCTTCATATTTTGAGTGCGAATACTACAACGCCCAACTCAAGATCATGAGTTGTGTAGTTCTTCTCGTGCACCTTAAGTTGTCGCGAAGCATAGGCAATCACCTTATCTTTCTGCATTAGTACACATCCCAACTCTTGATGCGAAGCATCACAGTATACCACAAAATCATCAGTTTCGTCTGGGAGGGACAATATCGGTGCATTACACGACTTACCTTTCAGCGTTTGGAACGTTTGTTCTTGTGCATGTCCCCAATCAAACTTCTTGTCTTTCTGGGTCAGCAGTGTTAACGGCTGGGCGATCTTTGAAAAGTTCGCAATGAAACGAAGATAGTATCTGGATAATCCTAAGAATTGCCGTAACTCTGAAGGTGTCTGGGGCGCATCCCATTTCTTCACTGCTTCGATCTTGCCGGGATCTACATGAATCCGGTCCTTGTTAACCACATGACCCAATAACTTCACCTCTCGCAGCCAGAATTCACACTTCGAGAACTTGGCGAAAAGTTTCTCTTCCCTTAACAGTTCCAGTATTGCCCGAAGGTGTTCTTCATGATCCTCTTTCGATCGGGAGTAGATAAGTATGTCGTCTATGAATACGATCACAAACTTATCCAACTAAGGTTTACACACCCGATTCATTAGATCCATAAAGACAACTAGTGCGTTAGTCAATCCAAACGGCATGACCAAGAACTCATAGTGCCCATAACGAGTTCTAAACGCTGTATTCGGTACGTCCTCCTCGAAAACCCTTAGTTGATGATATCCAGATCGAAGGTTGATCTTGGAAAAATACGAAGCTCTTTGTAACTGATCAAACAGGTCGTCGATCCTGGGGAGAGGATACCGCTAATTCACAGTTAATTTGTTCAACTCACGGTAGTCGATGCACATACGGAACGACCCATCCTTCTTCTTGACAAATAACATCGTGCTCCCCAAGGCGAGTGACTCGGCCGAATAAAACCTTCTCCAGTAGTTCCTGTAACTGGCTAGATAACTCTTGCATTTCATATGGTGCCAACCGATACGGTGTCTTTGCTACGGTGTGGCTCCAGGAACCAACTCAATACGAAATTCCACCTGCCGTGGAGGAGGCAAACTAGACAAGTCATCAGGAAATACATCTGGGTAATCCCGCACTACAGGGATATCTACCAATTTCTGCTCCTCTTCCTTCTTTTCTACCACATGAGCCAAGAAAGCGTAGCACTGTTTTCGTAAACTCCGGCGTGCTTTCATGCAGGAGATAAGCTTTAAGTTTCTTCCCGGTCGTTCTCCTTGAATTCTGAGCACTCCTCCGTCTACATAGGGATTCGTACTACCTTGTCCCGACAGACAATCTCGACTATGTGTTTCGACAATCAATCCATTCCCACAATTACGTCGAAACTTCCCAACTCAAAGGGGATCAAGTCTATATCGAAGGCTTGGTTCTCCAATATTATCGAGCACTTTCTAATAATCTCGTCGGCCTGAACAACCCTACCATTGGCCATTTCTACAGAGTAGCTAGTTTCTAGCCTACTAGGACTCAAATCAAGTAATTGCACAAACTTAGAAGATATAAAGCTATTGTCGGCTCCAGTGTCAAATAGTACAGATGCAAAGTGATTATTGAGTAAGTGCGTACCCATGACAACATTCGGGTCCTGACGGGCATCGTTGGCTCCAATGACAAAAGCGCGTCCCCGAGCCGCATTCCCTTGGTTTGCCGGGCCTTGATTTCCAGCTATAGCCATCGTTTGATGCTGGTTGTTCCCTTGTTGGCTCGGTGCCCGATTCAATTTGGGGCACATGTTCCTGCAGTGATCAAGGCTTCCACACTCGTAACAGCCCCTGGCATTCCCGGCGGGGTTAACCGCGTTGACCGGTGCGACCATATTCGGCGCCGTTCTGCAGTCTCTTGCTAAAGGCCCCGGGCGTCTATAGTTTGCGCACACCCGACACGGCATAGATAGGGGATGATGAAAGTTGCACCTATCGCATCTGGGGTGCGGACCCATATTCTCTCGCCTGCCCTGGGTCACGGCCACAAATTTTCTGGTTGTCTTGGCCCTTTTCTCGAATTTCCCAGCACTCGACCGACTCGTGTCCCCAACATCTTTCCTTTTCTCTGCTCCCCTGCCCAATACCCCTGTTCTCACCATCTCATTAGTTAGCACGCCAGCCTTCAGAATTGCACTGGATAGTAGGAGGAGAAGCTGTGGTTACCATTGCCCGGATTTGAGGCGCAAGTCCCCAATATACCTCTCTATCCTTTTTGATTGCGGGCTGACCAGATGCGGAACCAACTTGCTAGCTCGTGAAACGATCGTGTAAGCTGCGTGCGCAGCCCCCACCATAGCATGATTCCAGAACTCATTCTCAAGTTTTTGCATCTCGTTGAGAGGACGGTACTCCTCGGATTAGGGCTTTGAACTCATCCCACGACATTTGCATCGCCGATTCTCTTTCCCTAGCCTGAATCTGAGTGTTCCACCACGTTAGTGCATTGCCCTGTAGTGAGCACGTGGCATACTTAATCCTTTGACTGTCGAGGCATTCACTGATGTCGATCACGGCCTCCATCTTTTCAAGCATCTGGTCAGGGCTATGGCTCCACCTTTGCCATCAAACTCTCTTGGTTTACAAGCCACAAATTCCTTGTATGAACATCCCCGTCTAGCATTCATAACCCCGGTCTCATTAACGATTCCAGTTTCATTACGGTTGTACCACCATTCCCGGTCTCCTGATTGCTTTCGTTCGCAGTCGGTTTCCCGTTATCTTTATTATCATTGCCACCCCTGTGGGGGTGAGATTCTGAAGAGCATCGCTCACTTGGGCCACAATAGTTGGAATCAGTGGGCCAGCTGTTGAGCGATTAAGGCTGCCACATCAGCGTTTCCTGTTTCCGGAGTGACATTGGTAGGACCATCACTTGTTCTCAGTGCTCTACCTCTGCCTTTGCCTCTGCCCCTCGGGCTTCACTTCCACCACTGTTGCTGCGGGTAACTCTTCGAGGCGGCATGTTCTAATAATAAGAATAGTAAACGCATAAGTTTTAACAATTGCAGGGCACATTATCCAGGTCATATTAAGGTCTAACTTTCCGGGTTAATGCCATACTTATGGTTGTCACACATCGCATACAAATCGTATAATTCTCACGCCATGTATAGGTAATGTCCAAACACTAGTCCATCATATTAATGACATATCCATGCATGAAATCAAGTTTATTCTGGCGGAGGTTGCCTATATCCTCCTCTCTCGAGGTCTCAGACATAACCTCCTCGGGGTAAATCCCAGTGTCTAAGGTCAAGCGCAATAGCATGATATATGAGGTTCTCTTCGGGTCCAATACCCGGATTGATAAAACAACTCGGTGCGTAGAGGGAAACGGAAGATCCAATAGAAGTATCCTGTAAAGAGCGAGCACAAGGGCTCCCTCACGAAACAGATAGATAAACGAACAAGTAATGAGGAACACGTATGAGATATAAAATGCACACAACACTGGCATGTAAATCTACATGAAGGTTCCTAGGTTATAGTCTAGGTCAAGTGTATTGCCTAATTCTCTATAACCAATGGCTCTGATACCAGTCTGTCACACCCCCACTAAAAGCGGAAACATGGGGATGTAACGAGACGGGAATCGTCATAACACATGGTAAGTGATAGAGATGAATAATAATAATGATGACAAGCGTGTCATGACGACACCGACAACAAGGGGACTTGTGTCGTGTTTAGTCAGTAATCACGACCACATAGCCATAAGCATAAACATGATATAAGATAAACATAGATAATAACATTGTATGCAATTCCCACAACCCGGGAACAAGTTACAAAGTGTAATGTTATTTGAAATAGATACAACAATTGTTTTCAAAATGACAAGTTTAGCCCGAAAATGCATCTAGGGTCTCCCCTAAGGCAGCACACCTAGAACCTCAGCTAGCATGATCACTTGAAAAGATATGCTCAAAATGGTCAACAAAATTGTTGGTGAGCTCGCAGGTTTAAAAGTAAATAAGTAATGATGCTGTATAAAGTTGTTGTAGAATACCGTGCATACAGTTATAAGTAAGCAAAATCACATGACAAGAGCTTTACAACCAAGCCTAATGACGTACACAAAGAATCTTGTCGGAATATATTCACCCAAGGCCCGTTCCTGGCTTTTGTTGGTACTAACTAGTATACCAACACGAGGGTGGGGGTGTCAACCTAAGTAGTACTACCAATACCTATCCATCGGTTCCCACACTGGAATTAAATGGTTGTAAGAAAGAACCACAAAGCAGGCTTAAGCATGTATCAGATAAGTATCCACAAAACAGTGGCACGTTGATTCCAAGTATGTAAATTGTATGTATGTTGTACAGCATAGAAAACGGGCGAGCATACTTTTCCCCCATGTTTGTAAATGTTTGTAAGTAGTATAAGCATAAAAAGGGGCCACGAAACTCACATGTTAAGTGGTAAGTATGAATGATCAAGATTCCCAATAGTTGTATGCAATGAACAATCAAACACCTATTGACAGTTATTGTTAAACATTAATGATGTGTATAAAGCATATAGTAATTTTTGGTCGGTTCGGGTTGTATCGGTTCGGTCGTGGGTAGCGCACACACAAGCGGACACAAGTATCAGATCTTATGTAGATCCAAGTACTAAGAGTAGTCGTCATTGCTTATGACATCGATATAAAGATCCCATTGTTATAAAAGATAACACTTGTTAAATATTTGTAGTTCCAAATGGGTTGTTGATAATTGCAAAATGTTAGGTTGATTTCAATTGAAATAGTATGTGCATGTTGATAGCGTTGACTTTAATCTTTGTGGTCAGGCAATGACATTTTTCTAATGTTACCTTATCATCATCAGACATTTAGGAAGGAAATTCACACTCAAACATCATCAGTCACACAACAGGACCAGACGCTCAACTCAACAGTTCATTCGTACGAATCAACATTCAATCGTACAAATCAGCTTCATTGGCACGATTGAACCTTCATTTGTATGACTGGCATTCAGTCGTACCACACAACACCTAATCACACGACTTAACCTCCATACGCACGAATCAACCTTCATTCGTACGAATCAGCTTCATTCATACGACTGAATCTTCGTTCGTACGATTGGCCTTCAGTCGTGCGATACACGCACAGTCGCATGCATTCATTCGATCGTAGGACTCAATCGCACCCTACATTCATCCGCATTGACTCAATCGCACACAACATTCGATCGCACGACTCAGTCGCATGACATCCCTAGTCGCACAACTCAGTCGCCCGAATGACACAGTCGCATGACTCAGTCGCACGACTCACCCAGTCGCACGGCTCAGTCGCATGACAGACCCAGTCGCCTGAACTGGAGGTTTGCGACTGCTGAAGTGTAGAGCACCCTTTGGCTGCCCCAAGCATGGGTTTTACACAACAAGGACTTCCCGAATCACA
The DNA here is from genome assembly GCA_025506515.1 of Flaveria trinervia. Taxonomy (NCBI): domain Eukaryota; kingdom Viridiplantae; phylum Streptophyta; class Magnoliopsida; order Asterales; family Asteraceae; genus Flaveria; species Flaveria trinervia. The sequence goes on along the minus strand of CM046456.1, from coordinate 62,661,208 downwards.
CAACAAACACACACGAAGAAGAAGCACACGCAGAAAGTCATCACACGCACCCACACAACCTCTTGTGTTCGAGTTGACCCGAACACCCGAAACCCTAGAAATGGACAACAGTAAAACAAGCAAGAAATGGACAACCAAGGTCATCTACCTGCAAGGATGGAGTAGACTAGGTTGTAGATGAAGTCTAGACGACGAAAACATGACCGAACGGGGTGTTTTTGGTGCTAAGATGAAGATGTGAAGTGAAGAAGAAGATGATGAAGAAGAAATGGAGAGGATGAAGAAAATGGCTGGGAATGGGGTTTTTATACCCATCCCAGGTTTGCAAAATGTCAATTTTAGTCCCTGTACTTCGCCCCCGAGTTTCCAAAGTTTGCTTCGGTTGAAAACGACTTTAGAATGTTCGCTATATTAATGTTAAAAGCGTGTTAATGGTAATTGATAGCTTAAAATGGTTTTATTAATGACAATGGTTATAATTAAAAAGATATATTTGGTGATAATGGTGATGAATTTATAAAAGGTTTATGCTTAGTACACGTTCACGGAGGAAGTACAGGCACACGGGTAATAAAGCAAACATGATTCCTTAAAACAGGAGTTCATGAAGAAGAGGAAGAATAACTAAAATAATTCTATGGTTAATTATGTCGTTCGATGGACCTTAAGGTGACGGATGTCACATGAATGTCCATTACCAATTGTTACCGATCCTAGTAATTCTGGAGTCCCAAAAGTAACAGCTGAGAAAGAGAAGGAAGATATGAATCACAAAAAGGAGACTGCTTTGATTTCTAACTTTGATTGGAGTGCTGAGGTTGAGGAAACAAGAACTAAGATAAATCATGCTTTAGTTGTTGAGTTTGTTGAAAAGAGTGAGTAGGAAGATGGTAAAGATGGATTTGATTTTTTCGAGGAATTCAAAAGAGAAGATGTGTCATCTGTAAATGAGGAAGAAGAAAAAGATGCTGGAATTGGGGAAGATAAAACTGCAAGTTTAAGTGAGAAAGGAAGTTCATGCACTGGGCAAAGAAAGGATAATGATGATGTTGTTGCTACTGTGGAGGAAAAGAAGTCAAGTACTCCAGGATACCAATGTGACAAAGCCTTAGCTGTTGAAAGGATGGTAATGGGACTTCCATATGAGGTAATACAGGATATGTGCTCATCTGCTTGTGAAATTAGATTATTTGGGATTTGTAAAGCTAATCGTCTTTTAATTGATAACGAAAAGGATTTAAAGCGTATTAATGATGAACTTAAAATCAATGAATCAAAAATATTTTGTTAAATTAAATGAGGCTTTAAAAGAAAATGATCACTTAAAATGAATCGTTTTGAAAAGAAATGTCAAGATTAACACTTTGACTGAAAAGGTTGCCCTTGCTGAATTTGAAGCAAGCAAACTTCAGTCAAAGTTAGACAAATGGACTATATCAGGGATGAAACATGATGATCTATGTAACTCTCAACGGGGAGCGAGGATTAAAACAGGATTGGGTTATGAAAATGTTAAGGTTTATCCTCCGCCTAGTACATACTGTTATTCTCCTATGCCTGCTCCTTATCCTTCTAATGATTTAATCAAAACAGATACTGATAGTATGTGTGCAGGTTTAGAGGGGATTAACTCTAAGCACGTTCGTGAAGACTACGACTATGGACCAACTAGTGGGCTTGGATGCCTAGTATTAGTACACCTGATTGTCAGCAATCTGCTTTAGATCACAAGTCTAGTTTAAATTCTGTTTTTGTTTCTAGTTTGCCTATAATAGACTCTGTTGTCTCATGTTCTCATGTTAGTTCTATTACATCTTGTAATTTAGTTCATGGTTGTGATATCTTTTGTTCTGGTAATGATTATGATGCAACTGATCTTTCTTCAAAACCTATTGAGCAAATTAAAACTAATTGTTTTGAAAAGTTCTTTTCTCACCCTATTCCATCTTTCACTCCATTAAATATGACTTTATCTGATGAACGAATTACTTCTTCATCTGACACCAGTACCAGTGGAACTAGTTCTACTACGTCAAACTCATGGCTTGTATGAGTCATTTAGTGACATTGATTCTAGTTTATCTCAATATGATGAGGAAATTATCATTGTCTTATGTTTACCTCATCACATCACAGAACTAGACTCAAACCTCATTGCTTCAGGTGTGGTTAAGAGGACCATCTTTTCAAGAAGTTTCCTACTTTGATTCATGGTCCTTCTAATAGGAACTGCTTTGGAAATAAATTAAAAAAATTAGTCAATAATTTCTTCTGTAAAAAATCTGTTTCATCAAAAGATAAAGTTGTTCAATCCTGGGTTCCTATTAACCTAGTTAACTGATTTATTCATTCTTTTCAGGAGTCATCCACTAAGATTGTAAACAGCTTGTGGCATGTAGATAGTGGGTGTTCCAAACATATGACCGGCTGAAAGATTTGCTGACAAAATATCAGATTATTAATGGAGGATATGTTGCTTTTGCTGGTGACAAAAAAGGTGGAAAGATGATCGAACAAGGAGAAGTTACCAATAGTTCTCTAACTTTGGAAAAAGTCAACTATGTTCCTGAGCTGGCATTCAAACTTCTGAGTGTTTCTCAAATCTGTGATAAAGACATTCCCGTTCTGTTTAAATCTGATGAATGTCTATTTTTATAATCAGAGATTGATATTCCAGACGATTTGATTCTTATGCTGCTCCAAGAAAACATGATACATATCTTCTTGATATGAATTCAAGCGAGTCAGAGGCTACTGCAACTTGTCTTCTTTCTAAAGCTTCAACTTTTGAGTCTCTCTTATGGTATCATCGATTAGGCCATGTTAATTTTAAAATAATTAACAAATTAGTAAAGAACAATCTCGTTAGAGGACTCCCTTCAAAAGATTTTTCTGTTAACAAAAATGTATGGCTTGTGCCAAGGGCAAACAACACAAGAAACCTCATAAGCCCAAACTTATAAATAGCATATCTTGTCCTCTCGAGTTGTTACATACCGATTTGTTTGGCCCAATTAGTGTTAAATCTATTGCTAAAAATCATTTTGTCTTGTTGTTACAGATTATTTCTCCAGATATTCATGGGTGAGGTTTCTTGCTCACAAAGGCAAGGTTGCTGAGGAATTGCAGAATTAATTCTTTCTATCGAAACTATCAGCAAAAGAAAGGTTATGGGTCTGAGAAGTGATAACGAAACTGAATTCAAAAATAAGATTCTTGATTCATTTTGTGCTCAAGGGGGATTGTGAGACAATTTAGTACTGCAAGAACTTCTCAACAAAATGGTATTGCAGAACGAAAGAATCGCACTCTTATTGAAGCTGCTCGTACAATGCTGATAGAATCTTCATTACCCATTATTTTTTGGGCTGAAGCTGTAAAATGTGCTTCATATGTTCTAAACCAAGTGTTGATTGTGAAAGATAAAATGAAGAGTCCTTATGAACTTTTTCATAAGAGGAAACATCTAATCGATTTCTTTCGGCCATTTGGTTGCTCTTGCACTCTTCTGAATACTCAATCTCAAAAGACTATGTTTGGTGTCGTATCTGATGAGTGTTACTTTGTTGGTTACTCTTCTTCTCGAAAGGCATATCGGGTTTATAACAAAAGAACACGTATTGTTCAAGAGTCGTTCTATGTTGATTGGCAGGAATCAAACTCTTCTGAAGTTCGATCTGAACCAGCATGGTTCTTTGACTCCGATACTGTGTTTATTTGTCCAATCTTCCAATTTTTGATGATGATGCGTCCACTCCAAATGCTCAAACCAATATTATTTCAGCTGATGTTCAATCACCTACATCAACATCTTCTCAAAATGCTGGGTCAATAAATGAAGCTATTCAGCTGATGTTAGTTCATCTTCTCCAGTGCTTGATCCAGCATCAACATTTGATTCTTCATCACCTACATCTTCTCCATTACTTGACCTAGCATCAACACCTGATTCTCCCTCATCTAATCTTTCACCATCTATGGGTGAAATTTCACCAAGCATCTTTCCCTCTGCCACAGACTACAAAATCATGAAAGATCATCCTCTTGATAACATTATTGGATCCATCACTGATGGCGTTCGAACGTGGAGTCAATCTGGTTTGATTAATATTTGTCTCTTCTCGTGGCTTCATTTCTCAAACTGTCCCAAAAAATGTACATGCTGCTCTACTAGATCCATGTTGGGTGGAGTCAATGCAATTGGAGCTTCAACAATTCAAAAAACTTAAAGTTTGGACTTTGGTTGGCTTACCTCCTAACAAATGCCCAATCGGTACAAAATGGGTGTTCAAGAACAAACCGGATGATTGTGGTGTAGTGGTGCGTAACAAGTCTAGACTCGTTGCGCAAGGTTTTGCTTAAGAAGATGGGATTGGCTATACTGAAGTCTTTGCTCCAGTCGCTCGTCTTGAAGCAATTAGAATTTTTCTCGCTCATGCTGCGCATAAACAGTTCAAGGTCTATCAGATGGATGTGAAGTGTGCTTTTCTCTATGGAGACATTGATGAGGAGATATATGTATGTCAACCACCAGGTTTTGAGGATCCTGACTTTCCCGATAAAGTCTTTAAGCTTGACAAATCTCTGTATGGTCTTCATCAAGCACCTAGGATCTAGTATGAGACCCTCACACAGTATCTTCTAAGCAATGGTTTCTCTCGTGGTACCATCGATATGACTCTCTTCAAAAAGGAAGTGAATAGTAAAATGCTTTTTGTCCAAGTTTATGTTGATGATATTATTTTTGGATCTACCAATTCTCTTTTATGTAAAGAGTTCGAAGAGGTGATGCGCCAAAGGTTTGAAATGAGTATGATGGGAGAAATGTGTTTCTTTCTTGGTTTACAAGTTGAACAACAGCAAGAAGGAATTCTTATTCATCAGGAGAAGTATATTAAAGATATCTTAAAGAAATTCAAGATGGATGATGCCTCTCCTGAGATGACTCCATTTACTGCTCAGACTTGTCTCACTCCTAACGAGAAAGGGAAACTAGTTGATCCTCATCTTTATAGATCCATGATTGGTTCCCTCATGTATCTTACAGCAAGTCATCCTGATATTACTTTTGCTGTTGGATACTGTGCTCGATATCAGTCGGCCCCAAAGAATCTCGTGATAAAGCTGTCAAGAGAATATTCGTTATCTCAAAGGATCATCCCGTTTAGGTTTATGGTATCCATATGGAGGGAATTTTGATTTACATGCTTATTCTGATAGTGATTCCAATGGTTGCAGGCTAAACAGAAAATCGGTGTCTCGAGGGTGTCATATTTGGGAAATTGTTTGGTGTCCTGGCAGAGCAAGAAACAGACCACTGTCTCTCTTTCTACAGGAGAAGCAGAATACATTGCTGCCTCTAGCTGCTGCTCTCAAGTTCTTTGGATACAACACCAAATGATTGACTACGGAATTAATTTTCTCCATACGCCATTATTTTGCGACAACGAAGTAGCCATTGGGATTGCAAAAAAATCCTATTCATCATTCCCGAACCAAGCACATCGAGACACGAATTCATGCAATTCGTGATGCTCAAGAAAGGGTTTCATTGATATTATACCCATTGATACAAATATCAAAAAGCTGATCTTTTCACAAAAACCTTTGATAAACCCCGCTTTTATGAATTGATCTCTATGCTCGGTTAATATCCTTTTAAACCTTCTTTCCATTCATTAATATATATATATATAAATTAATAATAATAATTAATTTTAATAATTGAAATAAATTTTAAATCCTTTGAAATAAAATTTAGGGGGAGGGTATATGTAAATAAAAATAAAAATGAAAACAGAACTGAGAACTTGATTTGAGATGATTGAGAAATGATTGTATATCTTCTTGAAATACTTGTTTTTGCATGACTTGCATTTTTAAAATGAGAAATGATAGTAACTGAAGCTGTTATCTGATTTACATCTTATTTTCAAGTGCAAATTATAGAAAAACCAACAGATGCTTTAATGATATGCTTGGTAGACTTAGCTTGAAGAATAAAATAGTCAGCAGCATCATGATTTCAATTAAAATATACGTTTAAGGATGTCTGGATTTACGCAATCATTTTTGGCCTGCACAAAAACTGAGTCCCGACAAAAATTGGATTGATAATTGATCTTTCACCCACCATGATACAATCTTATATGTCATATCTTTGAGCCATGTCTGGTGTATTTATGCATCTTGTGTTTGTGCTAATCTCCTTTGTTGTATGGTAGTACTGACCTGGAGTGATGATCTCCTCTGATGTATGGTAGTACTGACTTGGACCTCTCATCGACACATGATTAAATGGTCATCTCCTTTGTTATATGTGAGTATAGACCTGGAGCTCTCATCATTTTAATCTAAGTTGTGTCAAATCATCTAAATGATGAATTCATCACAGAATGCAATATTCTATTGATAATCACTTACACACTCATGCACAAACCTTGTTCTATAAAGATCGTAACAAAATTCAAGAAATCCTGAGGTTGGGTGAGGGTTTTTGCCAAGTGATTGTGGGGTCCTAACATTCTAAAGCATCTAATCAAACCTTAACAAATCATATGTTGTTTGTTGAAAAAGATAAGGCATGGGTTTAAGTCGATAAATATATCAGCAATCGTTATCGGTCTGTTTAAGAATTTCAAATCATTCAAATACTGTGATCAGATTCAGTTTTTAGTATGATCTCATTGCTTGTCGATGATTAAATTCATCTTTGTGCTAAGTATATCTTGAGGATGTGATCTCATGACCAATTTAGCTCTAGCTTTATAAAAAAGGGGGGGGGGGCGAAACTACTCTTTCGCTCCTTGTATCGCTGGACAAAATTGCAATTTCGCTCAACTTTCTCATCATTTTTATCTGTAAATTCATTGGGCGAAACTGTAATTTCGTCGGGCGAAACTGTAAATTCGTCTGGGCGAATCTATAGTTTTGTCGTCTGCGAAACTATTTGTTATATAAGTCATTTTGCGAAATTATTCTCTCATTTTCGCACAATCGACCTGTGTTGTCTTTTAGGGTTTACCCGTGACTTTTTTGGCGATTTTGCATACTTGTGTGGTTTTGTACTGATTAAGTGTTGATTCGTGTTCGCCAGTGAGTTTCGTTCATTAAACGGTCTTCTAATCATGTTAATATTAACTCTTTTTAAGACTATTGTATTTTGACTCTTCGGTGTCTTCGCTATTCATCCCGCGAAACTACTGATTATCTTGCGAAACTGAATGAAAGTTCTTCACTTTTCAGCGAAATTGTGAGGTTATGCTGTCCGTGCGAATCTAACAGTTTTGCTAACCTATTTTCAGTTTCGCTGGATTTGAACAAAAGTTTGTACAGTTTCGCCTGGTCGAAACTATCTTTATTGGGCCGCGAAATTGATACGTTTTAGTTAGCGAAACTAAGTTTTCGCTTGCCAAAACTGTTAGCGAATCTATTTTTAAAATATTTTCACCTGGTCAAAACTAATTTTTTTGGTTAGCGAAACTAATATGTTTCAGTTAGCGAAACTAGTTTTTCGCCTGCCGAAATTGTCAATAATTTTTATTATTATTATTCTTTTCTCTTCTTAACTCCTTAATTTCTTATTCATTTTATCTGATCTCTTCTTCAGGATATCATGGCTAATTTAAATTTCGACGAGCGGAACAATATTACAGGTATTCTGGATGATTCACATCCCTAAGCTGTTAGATTTAGAGATTGTATCAGATGGCTACAAAGATCACCCATAGCCCATGCCATATCTCATACGACTACCATTTATGATCTTCATACCAGAGACTTCTGGCGATCTACAGAGTATGATACTCGAGGAAATTCACAGAGGATTACTGCTAAGGTCATTAATCAAGAAGTGACCATCACTGCTGAGACTGTCTCTAGGATACTGAGACTAGACGAGGATTCTAGAGAGGAAGTCACCATGACAGATCCCGAGGTGTTCCAGGCCTTCAGAAGCATGGGATATGAGGGACCAGCTTTTGGTTCAAGCAAGGAGATAAAGAAGTCATTTCTGTCGAAGGAGTGGAGATATATTGCTCATATTTTTATCATGTGTCTTGATCACCGTAAAGGTGAATCAGACGGTCTAAACATTAATTGGAAAGGAAATGGTTTTATGTTGTAAAGGAGAAAGGCAAACATTGCAAAACTGATTTTTGCTTGCATGGCTGAGAACGTGATGGCCTTGAAGAAGACAAATGGCTGCTATATCCCCGTTTTCTTCAGATGATATTTGATGATCTTATACCTAATGTACCAAAACATGGAGAGATAAAGAGGTTGGTACAAATGAATCCTCGCATATTTGCTGATTGTTGTGCCATTCGCCACGATTCAGTGGAAAGATCACCCACCTTTGGGAAAATATGTATCCTCCAAAATGCTGGAACTATATTAAACGGGTGGATGAATCTGAAAATAAAAGGGCTGAAGAAACTAGAGTACAGCAAACTGAAGCCACAAAGAAACAAAGAGACATGCCAAAAAAAGACTATGACTTCGAGGAAGATATTGCTGAACAAGCTGAAGAATAAGAATTGAAAAAGAAAGAAGGTCGAAGAAGAAGCCGATACTGTTGTACCTGAAAGACGATCCAAACATAGACATGAAGGATTCACGAAAAAAAGAGAGGAAAGAGGAAATCTTGATGAAGATATGATTCGAAATCTGAATTCTCCTCTGGCAAATGAACTGAGTATGATCAAGACCAAACTCACAAACCAAGAAATCAGAGAAAAGAAAAAGGATGAAGTAATAGAAGGTATGCAAAGATGCTTGTTGATCAAAACCGATTATTGAAAAAGTTATTTGAAGAGATTAACCTTCTGAATGCTGCAGCGGGCCTGCCTGATCAACTAACTCAATCTGAGTTAGATTATCTGACTGACATAACAAAGTACCCATTTTTGAATGTGGGTACTTCATCCAAGGCAGGAGAGGGCACATCTGGTGCAGCAACCACTGATGCTGGAGATTGTGAAGCTAGAGGAGAGGATGTTGGAAGGGAAATGAGGAGGATATTATAGAAGCTGGGTTTGTTAATATGCATTTTGACTTTGAGAAGGATTTAGTCGGGAAGAAGTAATATTACGAAAACTACTGAAGAAGCTTCTGAGAAAGGAAAAGGATTAGTTGATGAGGAAGAGGATGATGAACAACTTGTAGACTATGATTCAGAACTTGAGTTTTATGAAGTTGATGAGCGACCATTGATCTACATAGCTAAGAAGGGAGAGGATGCGGCAGATGTGTTTGAGATGGATAAAGATGACTGGTTTATAAAAGAGAAGGAGCCAGAAGAAATCACTCCTCTTTTCCAACATATGAAGGGGCTGAGTAGGAAGGAGGCTGACAAGAAAATTATAAGTTGATGCTATAACTCCGGCCTAAAGATATTCATGATAAAGAGAAGGGGAGGTAGTATCAGTTACTTGCACAGGAGGAAGGATTTTAATACCTTGCCTAAATGGGATTTAAGGCGATTGGCAGCTCTACCACTTCTTAATGCACATCTAAGTGAAAGAGCCACTCTTCTAGAAAAAGAGATAAAAACGGGCTTAATGATACTTTGCAGAAAGGAGGAGGTCAAAGAAAGATAAAGATTGGGAAACAGGAAAGGGAAGAGTTGTTCTAAAGGTTAAACCACCAAAGACCGTAAACAGAGTGAGATTGGCTGATCCCCTTCCCCGACAATTACAGGATTTCAAGAATGGTTTATGATAGCAACATTGGAGAAGCTGTGCTTAGGGTGAAAAATGGCAAAGAGTTTAAGGTTTTTGATCCTATGGAATTGTTAAGTTTCTGTGATGAAGATATATTGGTGTTACGAGAGAATCACATAAAGGCTGGAGCAGAGAAGAGACTCGGAATGAAGCTAGTCTGTTTATGAATGTTGCCAACAAGATTAGAGGAGTGAGGTATGAAGTGAAGAAGTTAGCTGAAAGGGTAAGGGATCAAGACGACCTTCACATGGATATTCAAGATTTGGCAAAGCAATTTGAGAGAGATAGTGCTCATCCTGAGGGAGCTAGTGAAGCAGGAAGAGACCATGGAGAATCACGTGCTGAAGCTTCTGAGGAAGTAACTGCAGGAGGTAACGAAGACAAGTCAAATGCTGCAGAGGAAACCGGAGCTGACAAGATAAATCAAGAAGAGTGAAGATGGTGAGTTCCAACCTAGGGGGAGTATTGAAGATCATGTATAGGTTGGACTCACCTTAGTTTAGATTGTTTACTTTACTTGTAATAGGACTCTTGTTAGTTTCCTTTTGTATGTACTTAGATTTTTGTATGTTAGCAATCTAGCAAAACTGTAAGTTCGCTCACAGTTTGTTGTTTTGTTTTCCTGGCAAATTTAATGTTTTGTCGGGCGAATCTATAGTTTCTGCAGGACAGTTTTGCTGATAGTGAAACTGTCTGCGAATCTAAGACTGCTATATATACTCATGTTAATTTTCATTGTTGGGTAAGCTTGCAAAACCCTAATCGTGAATCATTGTGGCAAGCTACCTTTTCAAAGCAGTTATTTTATAGAAATATCATTGTGCTTTTTGTTATTGATTGTTATTGATGATTGTCTTATCTTGAATGAGTTATTATTTTGTTCAATCCTCTCTATTATCGTTGTTTATCATGTTTTTTGGATATTGAACGATTCTTTATATCATTTGCACTATAATTCGATCAAATCGACCAACACTACCGCAAGAAGTTCTTTTTCCATGGTGGTGTAGTTTTCGTGTGCGTCGTTTAGGATTTTGATCGCACAATGAATTGGATGAAATTTCTTGTCTTTCCTTTGTCCTAATACGGCTCCTACGGTGAAATCGCTTGCGTCGCACATGAGTTCAAATGGTAGCATTCAGTCTGGAAAACCATGATTGGAACGGTTACCAGTCTCTCCTTAAGCAATTTGAATTCACTAATACATTCGTCAGAAAATACGAATTGAGCATCTTTATCAAGAAGTTGAGTCATTGGTCGAGCGAATTTTGAGAAGTTTTTGATGAAACGACAATACAATCCTGCATGACCTAGGAAACTTCTAATATCTTTCACTGTTATGGGATGCGGAAGTTTAGAAATAGTGTCGACTTTGGCTTGATCGACTTCAAGCCCTGCTCGAGAGATTTTGTGTCCTAACACTATTCGTTCCGTAACCATGACGTGACACTTTTCCAAATTTAAAACAAGGTTAGAATCTTCACATCTAACTAACATCTTTCCCAGATATTCAATACATTGCTCAAATGAGTTCCCAAAGATGGAGAATTCATCCATGAAAACTTCCATTGAGTGTTCAATCATGTCATGAAAGATTGCTACCATGCACCTTTGAAATGTAGCAGGAGCATTACACAATCCAAAGGGCATTCGCCGATAAGCAAATGTGCCATATGGACAGGTGAATGTCGTATTCTCTTGATCTTCGGGAGAAATAGGAATTTGAAAATAACTTGAGAAACCGTCCAGGAAACAATAGAACATTTTTCCAGATAATCTTTCAAGCATTTCGTCGATGAAAGGAAGAGGGAAGTGATCTTTCCTTGTGGCGTCATTGAGTTTGCGATAGTCTATGCAAACTCTCCATCCTGTAAGCGTACGAGTGGGAATAAGCTTATTCTTCTTATTAGTTACAACAATCATTCCTCCTTTATTTGGAACAACTTGGACGGGACTGACCCAAGGTGAATCAGAAATAGGGTAAATCAAACCAACATCTAGCAGTTTGATTACTTCTTTCTTCACCACCTCTTGCATGCTCGGGTTTAAACATCTTTGAGGTTGAATGATGGATTTGAAGTTCTTCTCCATCAATATTTTGTGAGTGCAAAAGGATGGATTGATTCCCTTGATGTCCATGATTTTTAATGCAATTGCTCGTTTATATGCCTTAAGCACATTGAGCAACTTGTTCTTCTCATCAATTGTTAAGGCGGATGAGATTATGACAGGAAGTTGAGATGTGTTTTCAAGAAAAGCGTATTCAAGATAAGATGAAAGTTCTTTGAGCTCTAAAACTAGAGGGTCTTTGATAGAAGGTTTGGCTTTAGGTTCTAGATCTTGTTCAATGATCTCAAATGCTTCTTGATGAAATGATGTTTCAACAACTTCTAGTTCTGGAATGATTTGGTTCTCACAGATGGGTTCGGTGATTTGGACTTCTATTAATTGAGTGTTGCAAGCTTCATTTTGAAGAATTTTCTTTAAATGATAGCTTATGATCGAATTGCAAGCATCAACGTAATAGAGTGAGTCATCATTATGTTGAAGGTGTTTCATGGATTGGCCTATATCGAAAGTTACTTCCTCCTCATCTACTCTAAGCATGAGTTTGCCTGTACAAACATCAATGAGGGCTCGAGCAATCGCTAAGAAAGGTCGACCTAGGATAAGAGGAACTTTTTTTGTCCTCATCCATGTCAAGGATCACAAAATCAATGGGAAATACGAATTTATCGATTTTAACTAAGAGATTTTCAACGATGCCCCTCGGATATTTGACAGAATGGTCAGCTAACTGGATGCTCATACGGGTATGTCTAGGTTCACCTAAGTTTAATTTTCAAAATCTGCAAGGCTTAAGGTTAATGCTTGCACCTAAATCAGCTAACACGCTACTGACAGAAAGATTTCCTATTAGGCAAGGTATGGTGAAACTTCCTAGATTAGTCATCTTTTGAGGTAGTTTGTTTTGAAGAACCGCAGAGCATTCCTCATTCAAAACTACGTGTGATAACTATTCCAGTTTCTTTTTGTTCGTCAAGAGACCTTTTAGAAAGTTAGCATAGTTGGCATTTGGGCTAAGGCTTCCACCAAGGGCAGATTGATGTGCAGTTGCTTGAACAACCAAAGGAATTTTTCATATTGTGCCTCCTTTTGTTGTTGTCTCAAACAACCTGGATATGGAGGTGGTGGAACATAGGGTGATGGTGGAACGTATCTCTTGGCTGGTTCTTCAATAACAATAGGTTGGTTCTGCTTATCACTCAAATTACTTGGAGTTTCAGTTTCTACTTCTTCAAGGATGGGTTGTAATGCGGGTGCATCACCTTAGGGTTTGTCATAGTGTTGCTGGGCAAAGCCCCTTGAGGTCTTTCAAATAGTTGTTATGCTATTTGATCTACTTGGTGCTCTATGGTTTTCAGTGATGCTTTGTTGCTTTTGATGTCAGCTTCATTTCTTTGGAACCACTCCTCCTTTCTTTGATCAGATTTCTGGATGTACTCATCTATGGCTTGTGTGGTTAATAACAACTGCTGCAATAAGTCTTCCATTGATGATGCTCCACGGTCTTGGCTACTACTGTTTGGACCTTGGTATGGTGGTTTCTATTGTTAGTATGCTGACCTACGGTTGAATCCAAATGATGGTGGTTATTACCAACATCTCTGTAATTCAAGTTGCTTCTTCAATTTTAGTTGTTGTTATACGAGTTCTTTGGGCCCCTGCGTAGTCAACATCTTCAACCATCATAATGCCTTGTGGGCATTCATTGGTCTTGTGTGAATTTCCACATGTGTTGTATCGTGTTGGAGTTTTCTTTAGCTCGCTTTGCAATTGCTTGAATTGTTTGGTTAGAGCTTCTAATTGGGCTGCAATTAGGGTTTCAGAGTCTAGTTGACGAATACCTTTAGAACTAGGTTTGGTTCTTAAGGTATTGTAAGCAAAGCTCTTCTTAGCTACTCTTTCTAAGGCTTGGTATGCTTCTATTGGTGTGACACTTCCGAAATCTCCTCCCGCACTTTGGTCTACCGCTTGCTTGTGGACTCCGCTGATTGCATCGTAAAAGGTTTGACACTGTAGCCATAGATCAAGTCCATGATGTGGGCATCTCCGAAGGAGACTTTTATATCTCTCCCATGCCGCATGTAATAATTCATCGTCGTCTTGGCGAAAGCTGGTGATGATGCTTCTTAGTTTGGCAGTGCGATCGGGTGGAAAGTATTTTAAAAGGAATTTTTCAACCATTTCCGCCCATATGGTGATAGAACCAGTCGGAAGTGAATCAAGCCAGTCGATGGCTCGACCTCGAAGTGAAAATGGAAAAAGTCTTAGTCGAATGTCGTCGTCTGAATAGTTATTGATTTTGATGGTCATACAAATACGAAGGAATTGTGAGATGTGAGCATTAGGATATTCGTCTTGCAATCCATGGAACTGAACAAATTTTTCTACGAGTTGGATAATACTAGACTTAATCTTGACGGTATTGCTGGTTGGACAACACTGGACTTGTAACCATATATTGACAGTATGGCATAGTGTGTCATCTTCATTTCCTCGTCTTAGTTAGCCATGTCTTCTTTGGATGGTGTACCTTCCAAAATGTCTTCTTCAATGATTGCTACTGCTTGTTGTGGTCTTTCGCGCAATCTTTGATGGAAAAGTCCTTCGGTTTCCAAAAAGGGCGAAACAAGTTTAGGACTAGACGAGTTGGACATACACTAACTTAAGGAAGCATAAACTAACTAAGGCTTAAAATGAATCAGGTAAATGTAGCTAAACTAACTAAGGAAAACTATCTAACAAAAATAAAAAATATTTGAACAAAACTATATTAACAAGTTATATACAAGATAGTCAAAAATTTAGTTTGTCTTTCAAACTGTTGTGTGTTGTCAGGACCGTGTACGTACGGAAACTAACTGAAAATGTGTGAAACCAGATCAAATAGTGGGGAATCCTATTTGATTGGCGATCCAATCAGTGAGAACGTTAACTAAATCAATATAAGAATAAACTAAACGTTAAGAATGAGTAGGAAATGATCAAGAATAGACTTTGAAGTTGGACTGGCTTTCTTGGACGTTCTGGATGGCTAGGGTTTGTGTATTCGAAGTATTCTCTCAATGGTTATCGAAATCTTATGAATTGTTATGTTTTTACATGAATTAAGTGGTATTTATAGGTTTGTAGTTTCATTCGTACGACTGAACCATTAGCATTGTTTAGTCGTGCGACTGAATCATGCGATTGAGTCATATGCACGACTAAAGCTTCAGTCGTTTGACTGAGTCAATCTTATGTCTCAATCATACGACTGATCCACTCTCCTGGTTCAGTCGTGCGACTGGTCCATAAGCATGATGTATTCATGCGTATGGTCTGTTAGGATCGTGTACTGGACGATGTACTAACTGATTAACGTGTATACCAAATCAAATAGTGCGGAATCCTATTTGATTGGCGATCCAATCAGTGAGAACGCACGTAGAAACAATTATGTATTGAATCTAGCGTTAAGAATCGATTAGGAATCGATCTACTTCGATCTATGAACTTGGAGTATGATCTTAGAGGTCTCTGGATGGCTAGGGTACGTCTGGAGTCGAAGTGTGTTCAATACTTACATTTTTCCACGAATTAGGTGGTATTTATAGGTTAGGGTTGCTCATTCGGGCGACTGAACCATTAGCATGGTTCAGTCGTGCGATTGAGCCATGTGGTTGATCCATTCGCACGACTAAGTCATTCGCATGAAGTTGTTCATGAGTATGGTCCATTAGCATGGGCCATTCGCATGATAACTTCATGTTATTAAGTTTGAATGTATTAATTATCATTACATTATTTATATTAGTTCAATCAACCACAAACCTATATAATCAAGTCAATATGCGTTAAACAACTCTTTAAGCAAATATTAAACATTATAAGCACAACCAAACATTTACATTTCATTAAGTACCCAACTATTACAAAAGTGTAAGACACTAAAAGCATATTACATTAAGTTCAGAAATTAGGGACACATGTACCTACATGGTCCATAAGTATGGTCCATTAGCATGAAGACTCATCCGACTCGGTTGAACACATTTCTCAATCATTATTGACTAAGAACTATGTACAATAACTTCAAACCTATATAATAAGTTCACACATATGAATTATACTCAACACAATAATAATATGAAATAAATAAACATTAATAAGCATCAACCACATATTATATTTCATTGAATCATTTAATTACATATGTGTAAGACATGAAAGACTATTACATTAAGGCTCATAAATAAGGAACATGATATATCTACAAACTCCCCCTTGGTCCTAGTTTACTCTATTGTGCAACATTCTTTACATGTTCTTCAAATTTCTTGTACTTCTCTTCTCTTGTAACTCCTTCATGTATTTCAAATGCAAAGCAGAGTCTTATGACGTGTTGAAACTGGAGAGCTTGTACAATATCCTACGTGTCATAGAACAATGACCACTTTTATGATGTGTAGACATCTTCAGCGGACAAGTTTGTAAGCCACATTGGGTCGAATACCCTGATTGTGACAACTAACTCGATTTCGTTATGCCAATGCAGTAAACCAGGGATGTAACACAACCATGAAAGGCAATTTTCGAGATGGAAATTCTTTCAACATGGGGATAATGTGACTCCTGGTAATTTTTCCGTTACCAAACTCCGTTAGTTCCGTTAAGTCTTGCATACACGTGTCGTGGGCACACACTAGTTGTCGTTGAACGTTCGTGACTTAATAATAATAATCTATGATAAACAATAATAATCTAATTAATAATGTTGATTATTAGTTGTGATTATGTGGTTCGTGAGTTTATAGAATTGTAAATGTTTATTTTATAAATTCTACCAATAACGTGACAGCGTGTTATATATATATTCTATGTGTTATATGACTAGTTGTAAATGTTTAGGATTATTATTATTGGTTAATAATACTTGTGCTTAGTAGTTAAAAACTATTTAAAAAGTATTAGAAAGATTGGTTTTTATAAAATATAATTAAATGGGTTTACTTTGTAATTTTCTAAACCTAAAACTTACCTAAAATACAACCCTAATCCCCCCCAAACCCCAATTTCGGCTGCAACTCTTCCAAACACCTTCATCCATTATGATTTTGATCCAAGAACACATACACAAGTCGAATTCCAAGTGGTTTCAAGTAGTACAATTGTTTACACGTGATAATCATCATCAAAGCAAATCTAAAGGTTAGTTTTGATTGGTTGTTCATAGTTTTTGATGAAGATGAACCCTAATCCACGATATTTTGATGAAAACCTGAAATTGATGATTGTTAGATGATTATATGATGTTTGTTAGGTTGTATGAATGTTGAATGATGTTGATTATGCAAGAAATCTAGGGTTTGATCATCTAGTTCATACATTGCCCTAAGAGGAAACTTTTTGTTCTTGGAATTCATGATTTGATGATGCTAAGATGTTAGATGTAATGCTTAGATGTTAGTTTAATTGAATTGTGCAAGAAAATCCATGAAATGTGATGTTGATCATGACTTACTAAAAGTAGAAACTTTTGTGTATGATGTTTAGGAGATTGGATGTTTTTGAGATGATTAACATGTAAGAATGAATGTTATGAACTTTATTAGGTATAATATTGATGAAATTGTCATTGGATTGGATGCTAGAACACTTTTGGGTGTTACTTTCCCAAAAGGGAAACTTTATTTTTATAGAACTTTGGATGTGATGATTTGGGCATGCTTATGATGTTAGGATCATGTTAGAATGATTGTGGATGATGTTTGTTGTGTTAGAATGTGTAATTGAGTTGTTATGGATGTTTGGTTGATCATGTAGGAAGTATAGGCTTTGTTGATCATGCATGAGAATGGATTATGGTTAGTGATTAGGAGATCATGTTTGGGATTGAAACTGGTGGTCAATGTGTATGTTGGTTGGAATGAACTCTATGAATGAATGTGATTATGATTGTCATACACGCGTGCGAATCTGAGGCCCCTACTTAGTAGGATTGGCATGGTTTAGGATGTGAAGTTGTGAGTGGCTTTACATGGCATGTGGTGCATGATCAGTCTTCGCGTACGAATTATTTGTTGTGATGTATTTATATATATATAATATATATATATATATATATTATATATATATATATATATATATATGTATGTATATATTAAGCATAGTGATTGTTGAGATTTGCATAAGTGTATGATGATCTAATATGGCATGATGACTTAGGTAGAACCTAGGTTGTTGATGTGATATACATAGATAAATTACATGATACTCTTGTATGTTGAGTTATCATATATGATTAAATCAACTAATATGTCACCAACGGGTCAAACGGGTCAACTAGGTTAACCTAGGATTATTGAGGTTCTATGTGTACACGTACTTGTGTACTTGTGTGTTCTAGGTAACCTTTGAAGGGTTTTCTTTGCATCTATCACGAGTCTCTTTATTCATTATCATTACACACTAGGTGAGTTCATGCCCCTTTAATTTATAAACTCTCTTCTCGGGGAGGTAGCATACTTGTACTCAAACTCTATTTTATTATTATAGGTTGTGTATGTATTAACATAGTGCTTCATACCTTGAAAAGTCCTCACACTTTCGGATCATTAATAATGGTAACTAGCGGGAAATCTTGGGTAGTACTACTAGGTGTGACGAGCCCCACCTGTGCGACTCGAGGTCAAACGGGTGTAATATTGTCCTAAACACAAACATTGTCATGACCTGGTAAGTCGTGACGAGAGGCAACAAACAAAACACAGTCAGCTTCGATCGTGAAATCACTATTGTTATTACTTATGAATATAGACTAGCTATCTTATTCAATACACTTCTTATGTTATACAACTGTTAATATTTATGTTAAACGCAAACTCTTGAACTCACCAACCATTATGTTGACATTTTTAGTATGCTATTCTCAGGTCGTTAACTCAGCTTGCCAATAGGAGCACAACACGGGTCCAGCATGCATCCTAAGGCTTTATTTCATAGACAAATTCTTTATCTTTTATATATGGGTTTTAAACATTGGGATGGCACGTGTTTGCCATATTATGCATTCATTTACTCTGGGTTTGTCTTGTTTTGCAAAATGCTTCCACATGATTTTTAAACTTTTGAATTTTGGTTGGTTTTGTTTTGAATGTGGCATATAGTGTCGTTCTAAGTAACTAGTGACTGTGATCCTGGTTTGTTCACATGCCTCGCGGTAAAACTCCGTGCGTGGATTTTGAGGGTGTGACACTGATAGTCTCTATTTTCCTTCACTGTTCAGAACTATGACCGCTTCACCCATCCTCCAATCGTAATACCACCATTTGAAGTGTGGAGTGAAGTCCTGAGGCATTTCCCGTAAGGAATCTTTGACATCGTACGCGGAGGACTCCACTTCAGCATAACGTTAGGTCTTCTAGATATGGGGTCCACTTCAGACTTTCAGATGTACCTCTTCGGTTGTTGAGGTCAGAAGTTTAACCACCTGGTGTGGTATTCC
The DNA here is from genome assembly GCA_025506515.1 of Flaveria trinervia. Lineage (NCBI taxonomy): Eukaryota > Viridiplantae > Streptophyta > Magnoliopsida > Asterales > Asteraceae > Flaveria > Flaveria trinervia. The sequence continues at coordinate 62,641,936 of CM046456.1, read as the reverse complement.
TTCTTTGATGCAGCCTCAAACCAACCTGACATCTTTCTTGGATTAGCATACAGCAGATCTAAGCATGCCAGTTGGTTGAGCTCAAAACCAGGAAGAGTCTTCAGATCATGTGGATATCTGAAGTACTCGATTCCTTTCTCCCTTTTTCAAAGCATATACATCTAAATCTTAAAAATACGCCCACGCGATAATCTTTCCTGACACTTTCTGATGTCTTTTGACTTTGTAGAGCTTTGTGTAGGCATTCTGCTTGGCGGCGTGCATTGGGCTTTCATTTCTGCAAAACAAGCTGCCCATTCAGCTTTCTTGATATCAATGTTTGCGTTTGAAGCTCGGGCTATGCTTTCTTCTTTCTCCCTTTCTTTCTCTACTTCTTCCAACTTCTCAAAAGTATCACTGTCAAATGTTTCACCCAAGTTGGGGATAACATGTCCTTCCGGATCAGTGTACTGTGGATAATGTTCAACAGTGACATCCTCTATCTCTATTTCATCATTCAGCTCATCATCACTTGCTATGACATCCGTCACCTAAAGGTCCGTCAATTAACGTGATTTCCGTTAACTTTTCTCGAACGTTCATTCCTCATCCTTATAAACTCTTCGTGTGGATATCATTCTTGCTTTATCATCTTTATGCTTGTGCTCTCATCGTAAGCATATGCTATCTTTAAAACTTTTACAATTTTCATCATCGTTATCACTAGATACACCATTTTTACATAATATTATTGTCATTAATAAAACCATTTTTAAGTTACCAATATCATTAATTACATCTTTTACCATTAATATAATTAGCCTATTAAGGTCGTTTTCAACCGAAACAAATTTGGGAAACTCGAGGGCTAAGTGTGGGGACGAAATGTGACATTTTACCAAACTAGGGCTGGGTATAAATACTCATATTCCAGCCATATCCTCATTTACTCCATCTTCTTCTTCATCTCCTTCTTCTTCACTTTTCTCCTCCTCCTTGCACCAAACCGCCCCATTTCTTTGCGTTTTCACCAGCAAGACCTCGGCTACAGCTGAGTCTACTCCATTCTTGCAGGTAGACGACCTTGGTTGTCCCTTTTCTTGCTCGTTTACTGCTGTCCTTTTAGGGTTCCGGGTGTTTGGGGCCAACCCGAGCACATGAGGTCGTGCGGGTGCGTGTGATGTCTTTTTTCATGTTCTTCTTGTTTAGGTGTGTGCAAAATATTTTTCTAGAAGTGCTTGTGGTGTAAATCTCGTGCACGGGGCAGCCGCAGGCTGCACTACACTCCTGTAGTCGCGATTCTGCTGTTCTGCCGGCTGGGTCGATCATGTGACTGAGCCGTGCGGCTGGGTGAGTCATGCGACTGAGTCATGCGATTGAGTCTTCGTACGAATGGGTTGTGCGACTGAGTGTGTCGTGCGATTGAGTCGTGCGACTGTGTGCATGTGTGCGATTGAGTCATGCGGATGAGTGTATGCATGTGATTGAGTCTCGCGAACGAATGATTGTGTGCGATTGTGCGTGTATCGCACGACTGAATGCCAGTCGCATGAATGGAGGTTCAATCATACGAATGAAGCTGATTCGTACGAATGAAGGTTGATTCGTGCGTATGGATGCTGAGTCGTGCGATTGGGTGCTCTGTGGTATGACTAAATGCTGAGTCGCATGAATGAATGTTCAACCGTACGAATGAAGCTAATTCGTACGAATGAGGGTTGATTCGTGCGGATGGAGTGTTGAGTCGTGCGTCTGGTCCTGTCGTGCGACTGAATTTGATGTGTGAGAATACCTTTTTGTGTATGGTGTATGTATGTCGTGTGATGTTAAGGTAACATCGACATGGTTGCCATTGCTAATGACAATGTTAAAGTCAACATTACCAAACTTACTAATGCTATTCCAAATCAAATCAACTTAACATTTTACAATTATCAACAACCGATTTGTAACTACTAATATTCACCAAATACTTCTCTAATAACAATGGAACTTTTACACAAATATCACTGGGAATGGCGACGAATTCTAGTACTTGGATCTACATAAGATCTAATACGTATGTCTGCTTGTGTGTGTTACACGCGACCGAACCGATACAATCCAAACAGACCAAATGTTACTATTTACTTCATACATATCATTAATGCTTAACAATAATTGTCAATAGGTGTTTGATCGTTCATTGCATACAACATTTGGAAACTTTGATCATTCATACTTACCATTTAACAAGTGAGTTTCGTGGCCCCTTTTTATGCTTATACTATACTTCAACATTTACAAACATGGGGGAAAAGTATGCTCACCCATTTTCTTTATGCTGTACAACTTACATACAATTTACATACTTGGAATCAACATGATACTGCTTTGTGAATACTTATCTGATACATGCTTGAGTTTGTTGTGTGGTACTTTCTTTACAACCATTTAATTCCAGTATGGGAACCGACGGATAGGTATTGGTAGTACTACTGGGTTGACACCTCCACCCTTGTTTGTTGGTATACTAGTTGGTACCAACAGTGGCCAGGAACGGGCCCTTGGGTGAATATATTCCGACAAGATTTTGTGTGTACGTCGTTAGGCTTGGATGTAAAGCTTATTGTCATGTGATTTTGCTTACTTATAATTGTATACATGGTATTCCACAACATTTACTATACAGCATCAATTACTTATTTACTATTTAAACCTGCGAGCTCACCAACAATTTTGTTGACCATTTTGAGCATATCTTTTCAGGTGACAATGCTAATTGAAGATCTAGGTGTGCTGCCTTAGTAGAGACCATAGGATGCATTTTTGAGACTAAACATACTTGACAAACATTCATTTTGGAACATTGTTTTAGTCTGATTAAACAACTCCATTCTTTTGATACTTGTCCCAGGTTGTGGAATTACATTACAATTGTTAGTACTTTGACTATGTGAATCATTTAACATGTTTATGCTTATGGCTATGTTGTCGTGAATATTGACTAAACACGACACAAGTCTCCTTTGTGTCGGGTGTCGTCATGACACGCTTTGTCATCATTACTTTTATTGCATCTCTATTGTCTACCATGTGTTATGCCGATCCCGTCTTGTTACATCCCCGTGTTTCCGCTTTTAGCGGGGGTGTGATAGACTGTTATCAAAGCCATTGGTTATAGAGAATTAGGCAATTCATTTGACCTAGACTATAACCTAGGAACCTTCATGTAGATTTGCACGCTAGGGTTGTGTGCATTTTATATCTCATGTGTGTTCCTCTTTACTGGTTCGTTTATCTAGATGCCTTGTGATCTTTTCACCTTGTGAGGGAGCCCTTATGCTCACTCTTTATGGGATGCTTCTATTGGATCTTCCATTCCCTCTACGCGTCGAGTTGGGTTATCAAACCGGGTATTAAACCCGAAGAGATCTTCATAGATCATGCTATTGCGCTTGACCTTGGACATTGAGATTGACCCTTAGGAGGTTATGTCTGACACCTCAAAAGAGGAGGAGATAGACAACCTTCGCTAGACTAAACGTGATTATATGTATGGAGTTGCCATTATTATGAGGACTATTGTTGGAACATTACCAATTCATGGTGTGAGAACTACACGACTTGTATGTGATGTGTGGTAACAACAAGTGTGATATTAACTTGGAATGCTAGACTTTGATGAGTGGTATGGATAATATACTTTGAAATGGTTAAAGCTTATGTGTTTATTACTTTTATGGTTAGAAAATGCCGCCTCGAAGAGTTACCCGCAACAACGAAGGTGGAAGTGAAGCCCCGAGGGGTAGATACAGAGGTAGAGAACCAAGAACAAGTGATGGCCCTGCCAGTAACAATCAGGGAACAGGAAACTTTGACATGGCAGCTCTGATCGCTCAACAGCTGGCCGCACTAATTCCGACTATTATGGCCCAAGTGAGCGATGCACTTCAGCAATACCACCCCCACGGGGATGGTGGAAATGATAATGAGAATGGTGGAGAAAGAGGTCAAGGTGGGATTGAAACTGAAGTAGATAATGGGAACCCGACTTGGAATTGGAGTAACTAGGAAACCGGGAATGGTGGAACGGCCGGTAATGAGAATGGGGTTGTTAATGCTAGAAGGGGATGTTCGTACAAGGAGTTTATGTCCTACAAACTGAAAGAGTTTGATCGAAAAGGTGGAGCGATAGCCCTGACCAGGTGGCTGGAGAAAATGGAGGTAGTAATTGACATCAGTGAGTGCCTCGATAGCCAGAAGATCAAGTATGCCATGTGTTCACTACAGGGCAAAGCACTAACTTGGTGGAACACCCAGGTTCAGGCTAGGGGAAGAGAATCAACAATGCAAATGTCATGGATGAGTTTAAAGCACTGATCACCGAAGAATATTTCCCCCTCAATGGAGCATGAATTCTGGAATCATGCTATGGTGGGAGCTGGGCACGCAGCTTACACTGGCCGTTTTCACGAGTTGGCAAGATTGGTTCCACATCTGGTCACTCTAGAATAAAAAAGGATCGAGAGGTACATTTGGGGACTTGCGCCTCAAATCCGGGCGATGGTAACAACAGCTGCTCCTCCTACGATTCAGAGCGTAGTTCTGAAGGCTGGCGCTCTAATTGATGAGATGGTGAGGACAGGGTTGTTAGGAAGAGGAGCAGAGAAAAGAAAGGATGTTGGGGAAACGAGCCGGTCGAGTGTCGGGAAATTTGACAAAAGGGCCAAGACAACCAGAAACTTTGTGGCCGTGACGCAGGGCAAGAGAGAGTATATAGGGCCGCACCCCAAGTGTGATAGGAGCAACTTCCATCATCCCCCAACAATGTCGTGCCGGGTGTGCCTGAACTGTAGACGCTCGGGGCATCTAGCAAAAGATTGCAGAGTGGCGCTGAATCTGGTGGCACCAGTCAACGCGGTTAACCCCGCCGGGAATGCTAGGGCCTGTTATCAGTGTGGATGCCTGATCACTATAGAAATATGTGCCCCAGACTGAATCGGGTGTCGGGTCAACAAGGGAACAACCAGCAGCAGGTGATGGCCATAGCTGGAAATCAAGGTCCGGCGAATCAAGGAAATACATCTCGGGGACGTGCATTTCTCATTGGAGCCAACGATGCCCGTCAGGACCCGAATGTCATCACGGGTACACATTTACTTAATTATCACTTTGCATCTATATTATTTGATACTGGAGCAGACAATAGCTTTATATCTTCTCAGTTTGTGCAATTGCTTGATTTGAGTCCTCGTAGGCTAGAAACTAGCTACTCTGTAGAAATGGCCAATGGTAGGGTTGTTTAGGCTGATGAGATTATTAGGAAGTGCTTGATGATATTGGAGAACCATGCCTTCGATATAGATTTGATACCCTTTGAGTTAGGAAGTTTTGACGTGATCGTGGGAATGGATTGGTTGTGGAAACACGGAGCTGAGATTGTCTGTCGGGACAAAGTAGTACGAATCCCCATGCTAAATGGGGAGGTGCTCAAAATTCAAGGAGAACGACCGGGAAGAAATCTAAATCTTATCTCCTGCATGAAAACACGCCGAAGTTTACGAATGCAGTGCTATGCGTTTCTGGCTCACGTAGTAGAAAAGAAGGAAGAGGAGAGGAAATTAGTAGAAATTCCAGTGGTATGGGACTACCCAGATGTATTCCCTGATGACTTGTCCGGTTTTCTTCCTCCACGACAGGTGGAATTTCATATAGAGTTGGTTCCTGGAGACACCGGTAGCAAAGACTCAATATCGGTTAGCGCATTCTGAAATGCAAGAGTTATTTAGTCGGTTACAAGAACTACTGGAGAAGGGTTTTATTCGGCCGAGTCACTCACCATGGGGAGCACCGGTATTATTTGTCAAAAAGAAGGATGGGTCGTCCCGCATGTGTATCGATTACCGTGAGTTGAACAAGTTAACCGTGAAAAATCGGTATCCTCTCCCCAGGATCGATGATATGTTTGACCAACTACAAGGAGCTTCATATTTCTCAAAGATCGATCTTCGATCTAGATACCATCAACTAAGGGTTTTCGAGGACGACATACCGAAAACAACGTTTAGAGCCCGTTATGGGCACTATAAGTTCTTCGTCATGCCGTTCGGGTTGACTAACGCACCAACAGTGTTTATGGACCTAATGAATTGGGTGTGTAAACCTTATTTGGATAAGTTTGTGATCATATTCATAGACGATATACTTATCTACTGCCGATCGAAAGAGGATCATGAAGAACACCTTCGAGCAATACTGAACTGTTACGGGAAGAGAAACTTTTCGCCAAGTTCTCGAAGTGTGAATTTTGGTTGCGGGAAGTGAAGTTTTTGGGTCATGTGGTTAATAAGGATGGAATTCATGTAGATCCCGGTAAGATTGAAGCGGTGAAGAAATGGGATGCACCCCAAACACCATCAGAAATACGACAATTCTTAGGATTATCGTCGCTTCACCAGCTCATTTTGACTTGTAAGAGCATGGTGGGCTCAGCCTAATGCTCTCTCATACTGAGTGCTCTTTTCACTCAGATGCACGCTCTGCTTAGCTTGGGCTGCATTCACCTCCATCATCTTGTTTAGTTGAGTAGCCCTTAGCACAATGTTGTTGTGTTTAGCAAGCTATTCTTCTAACCCAATGTGGGGTAGAGTGGGTCCAGCTGTGAATGTAGAGTGGGTGGAGGGACCTACTTGGTGACTGGTGGTGGTAGTAGTGGATGTGGTGAATATGGGAGGTGGAATCGGAGTAGGATGTGGTGCAGTGGTTGTGGAAGTGGTGATGGGTGGAGTGATAGTAGTGATGGGAGAAGTGGTGGGGGTAGTAGTAGTTGTGGTGGTGGTGGTGGTGGCTGTGGCAGAGGTGGTGGTTGTGGCAGAAGATGTAATCAAAGTAAACCTTGGCCTTTTACTCTTTTTGCCATGGGGTTGAGCCATTCTCTTCTTCCTGGAGCCCTTTGCCATAGGCGCTTCCTCTTGGCTACTGGGTTGGTCAGGGGTAAGAAGGATTACTGACATCAGCAGCATCACCCCTTGACTCAGCCTGACATCCACTAACCGCCTTGATCCCTCTGTCGGTGGCCACAACCCGCTCCGGACGGTCCTTACCAGAGGCTCATTTTCTGACTCTTCTTCTTCATCTATCAGAAAGTTCGTGCGGATAACAACCTGCTCAGATCCACCTAGTTCAGAAGAAGTACTAGGTGGAGGTGGTGAAGATATAGTAGAAGTGTCGGTGGCCCGTGAAAGACTAGGACCTGCATCTCGCCCATCTTGACCGTCATCATGGTCATCGTCGTCGTCGTCGTCTTCGGTTGTGGCTGCCATGATGGGCTCAGTATCAGAATCACTGTCGTCATGACGCTACCCCTTACGAGAGGGCGCCACGTAGTCCTCATAGGCCAGATGGCCAAACAGTCTCCTGACCGGGGACTTGACCTGTTTCCCCCGATACACCTTCATGCGACCCAGTGTCGTATCATCCATAATCTCTAAAATAACCACATCCTCCCTCTCTTTCAGTAGGGAAGGAAGCTTCTGATCAATGATCATCTGTAGAAATCTCGAGTACATGTAGAACCCTTCCTTCCCCTTGGCCTCTATGTTCTCGACCATGTATGAGAATATCATCTGAGAGAAACTGAACGGATGGTTCAGCACCAGTGCAACATATGCCTTATGGATTTGATCTAACATCTTATCAAATCCCCCCTCCTTGATGCTATACACTTCAGGATGACGTGAGCTAAGTACTTAAACTGGGGACACAGGTTGCTTTTGTTAAGCACACCTGTGTTGATGTCCCCATGTACTTCATCCAGATAAAACAACTCCTAACTGTCAGAGGGTGTCACTTGGTCGGGTGGTCTCCATCTTTACCTATGTCCAAGAGCTGCCTAAGATCGGCTACTGTAACACTGATCTCTTGACCAAAGATAGAGCTCTGGATGCTATAGGGCTCAGTGGACCTATCAACAATGGCCCTTCACAGAATGTCTGCTGAATAGATCTATACGGGGTGCATGGGGTAGAAATGGCCTTGTAGATCCTCGGTCTCCTTAGAAATGCAATGATCCCCGTAAACTCGGAAGCATTCTGAGATGTAGCATCCAGATGAGCACAGATTTTGTGCTTAGTGCTCATAGTCCATCACTCAGCCATGTTGCTATAACACAAGAAACATAAACATTAGATTTGAGCATAAGAGATGCTAATTGGAAGTAAAACTTTTTTTGATCAATCTGGTTCAATCATGCGATTGAACCATACAACTGAGTTCTGTCGTGCGATTGAGCCTGCGACTGTGTTCAGTCGTGCAATTGAGCCTGCGACTGTGTTCAGTCGTGCGATTGAGCCTGCGACTATGTTCAGTCGTGCGATTGAGCTTGCGACTGAACTTAGTCATATATTAAGCCATGCGGTTGAGTCATTCGTGTGACTGAGTCACCAAATGATTCATCCGTGCAATTGAATCGCACACCTGGCTCAATCGTGCGACTGAAGTTCATTTGGAGTGTCCATTCGCATATGACTCTATTCGACACTCCAACATTGAATATTGGTCAAAACTGGATGTTAAACGTCGTGTTTAGACTCATTTGATTCGCAGGGACTTTGAATATCATTTAATGTCCTTCATTTCAATGATTATGTGCATTTAAGTGGTCTATTTGAAGAGTTTTACACATTTCTTGATTTTAATCAATTTGGTCAATTAGGGTTTGATTTCACTGTTCATTCTGTTCGATTTCCCTCTCACAATACTTGTAGATGATTAGCACAACTGTTAGAATCAAAATCAGCAAGTAATCGATGTAAAGGAGATTTGGACAGAGTGTCTATGTATGAGTGAAGTTTGAAAGCTTTGAAGTGTGGTGAGAAATGCGACCGACTCACCCCTCTATTTATATTGTTTTAATGTTCAGTCGTGCGACTGGACCCATACGCATGCTCCATTCGTGCGACTGGGGTTCAGTCATGCGAAAGGCTTTGACTTCCTCATCTAGTCGTGCGATTGGTTCTATCTTAAGGTCCAATCGCATGGATGCCCCATACTCATGGTCCAGTCATGTGATCGGGTCCATACTTATGGTTCAATCGTGCGATTGGCTCATACTTATGATCCAATCGTGCGATTGGCTCATACTTATGGTTTTGACCTTATACACTTTCACACCCTTAAACTTTTACCTTTTGATATATAACATTATGAACACAGATCATCTTAGACATGACCTTTTCAATTGAAGACAGTTTGATCACCTTAGACGTGATCCTTTTAATTTGAAACCGTTTGATCACCTCAGACATGATCCTTTTAATTTGAACTGATTGGTCACCTCAAACATGAACCTTTAAGTGAGTGATTCATAGATTAAATCTAGTTATATAGTCCAACTTTTACCTAACAAAAGAAAAACTAGAGAAATAGAAAAACAACTTGAAATTAAAAACAAAATAGGATATGTTTTTGTGTTTTTGACTAGAGATGGATTGAAATCTTTTAGAAATACGTCTAACAAATTTTAATTTCTGGATAGCACAACTTTAACTTAATTTTATCATTTCTAGAACGATTCATTATGGAATCAAACAGGTATATCAGAATCATTTAGCACATTTTAATAAACCATTTTGATACTAGACTCTTGTTTTGACCGAGAGTCAATAGCAATTTTAGAAAATTATACTAGAGCTATAAGATGCACACAATAATTTTGACTGTCAAGAATTGCAGCTCTCGATGATTGTCAGTATATTTGTCCACTTAAATCCATACACAGATTTTTGACTCACATTAGTGATGAGTTAAGGTTTAATTATTTCAACAAACATTTGTGGATCCCACACTTATATGATAACCAACATTCCTCATGAGATTTTTTAACGGTCTACGGGTATATTTCAAGAAGAGGCTATTCTAAGAGCTTTCAAAGAGATGCCAAGCCTCAGGTCAGTGCCATCGCACAACAAAGATGCGCAAACAACAATGAATTCTAGAATATTTAGGTTATGCTTATCCTTAGGTCAGTGTCACCGCACAGCAGAGAGGCACACAACCTATCTTCTTGTTAGATTATTTATTTTTCTTTTAGCACATAACGCACCAACAACATAAGTTATTAGCTTGATTGCATTTAGCATTTTTCCAAATGCTTTGCTCATTTTTTATGGTCAACACATTTGTTGCATTTATTTTGCTCGTCGCCCCTTATTGGAAATGCGTTGATTGTGTTGACCAGGATGGGATGGGAACCCACAGCAAGTTGAACAACTTAGTTTGAATTTAAACCACCAATGAGATCTACTCATCTATTATGTTGATTCTACCGACACATCATATAGTGAACAAGCAACATTTAGGTCTACTTTCTCTATGTTACCTCAGTAGCATACTAGTTTTACTATCATTTATCCTTTTATTTTGCTTAGACTTCTCAGAATTATACTTTGAATTTTGAATCTCAATCATTTAAAATCTTCTAAATCCTAAACAATTTGTTCCCTATGTACTATCATTTTCTATAAACATTGAATCAAAATCACAGATTTGATTTCATTTCTTTTAGCTAAGCTGCCCTCCTCCTTGCTTTTTTTAAGTAAATCAATACTGCACTAATTAAATACTAGATTAAACTATTCTCCCCCTAAAATTCTAAAACCAAAAATCTTTTTGTGTTTTTGGATTTTTAATAAAAAGGAAAATAAATAAAGAAAAAATAAAACAAACTAAAACTTGTCGGACTACGCACATTCGTCTTCTAGAATCACGTAACTTTTCTTTTTCATGCTATTAATCTCTAAAAGATATAAGAACCTTGGTTTATCAAATGCTTTTGTGTAGAGGTCGGCGCGTTGAAAATCCGTATTAGTTTTAACAACATCGATTAATTTCTTTTCAAAACAGTCATGTATAAAGTGATATTTAATACCAATATGTTTTGTTTTAGGGTGTTGGACCAGATTTTTGGTGACAACAATAGCAGCAAAATTATCAAAAATAATAGGGGTGTTAGAAAATTGCAAACCGTAGTCGCGCATTTGTTGTTGAATCCAGATGATTTGTGAACAGCAACTTGCAGCAGCAATGTATTCAGCTTCGCATGTTGAAAGAGCAACTGATGTCTGCTTCTTACAATGCCAGGTGACTAACGTCTACCAAATAACTGAAAACCCGCAGATATTAACTTTTAGTTCATCTTGCAACCACCATAGTCCGAGTCAATATACGTTATAAGCTCAAATTCATCATCATGAGGATACCACAACCCGAGTGTTGGAGTACACTTTAGATATCGAAAAATCTGTTTAACGCCAATGAGATGATTTACTTTTAGTTTGGCCTAATATCTTGAACATAGACACATGGCGTACATAATATCAGGATGAGACGCTGTGAGATACATAAGGGATCCGATCATTCCTCTGTACATAGTAGCATCAACCAGATCACCATTTTCGTCGGGTGCCACATCATGGTTCGTGGCAAGTGGAGTTCCAACAACAGAGGCGTTCTCCATGTTGAACCGACTGAGGATATCACCTACATATTTGGACTAATGTAGGAAGATTCCTTTTGGTGTCTGATCCACTTGTAATCTGAGAAAGAACTTCATCTCCCCCATAGCACTCATCTCAAACTCTGCTTTCATTACAGATTCAAATTCTTTACATACTTCTTCGTTCTTGGAACCGAAGATTATATCGTCCACATATATCTGTACCAGCAGTAAATCACCTTCTTTTTCTTTGATAAATAACGTACAGTCAATCACCCCTCTACGAAAGCCATGTTTCACTAGATGAGTTGAGAACTTCTCATACCAGGCTCTAGGGGCCTGATGGAGCCCGTAGAGAGCCTTGTCCAGATTGTAAACTCTATCCTGATGATAAGGATCCTCAAATCCTTCGGGTTGACTGACGTAGACTAGCACATGGATTTCACCATGAAGGAATGCACTTTTCACATCTAGTTGATAGACTTTAATCTTCATGTAGGATGCATAGGATAGGCAGATATGGATTGCTTCCATCCGAGCCACAGGTGCACACACTTCATTGTAGCCAATGCCTTCGACTTGTTTGAACCCTTGAACCACAAGCCTAGCCTTGTTTCTGATTATGACTCCTTGGTCACCTTTGTTACACTTCAAGACCCATTTCGTGCCAATCACTTTAGCACCTGTTGGTTTGTCCATAAGGGTTCATACTCCTAACTTTTTGAACTATAGGAGTTCTTCTTGCATAGCATTGACCCATGCCTCATCGTTTAAGGCTTCATACATATTTTGGCCCAAATTGAGACACAAAACATCGATAAGCACCATCATGAAGATAGCCTTTTTCCATGACTGAGGCATAATCAGCCGAGTATAGCTGATTTCTTGTTTGTACTCCTGATCAAACATCTCCAATGATGTTGTCCAAGGGATGATAAACATTTATCCAGGATCCATGAGTGGTGGGAACAACTACCTCATTATCCAGATTGTGAAACCCAGATTCAGTATCTGAGGCTGTTGAGTATGAGGTTCAGATGTGTCCAAGGCATCAGGATCTGATGCTTGTGTACTTCTATTAGCAGGAACCTATTCCTCTTGTTCCACATTTTAAATCTTCACTGATTCATCATCAGAGGAGGAGTCGCTTACATCAAGTGCTCCCCCTAAAGGATTAGAAGAATCGTCTAGTGGAACCTATGCTGTCGAGTCTTGTGGTGGTGTGTTCAGAACATCATACGTCATCCTTGAAGACAGCTCATCATCAGTGGGAGAAGGCTTTAAATTGAAGGATTTAAAGAATCCCTCATAGTCGAAGAAGAAAGAGGGTCCTTTTCCAGCAAGGGGTGGTGTATCTTTGAACATCAACGCTGCACCACACTTCTACCTGACCCGTTGAGTTGTTATAAACTCTCTTGTCTAGTATGTTGTATCCGGGAAAGATACCTTCTTCTGCCTTCTCACTAAATTTCTGTATCTGAGTTTTCTTCAGCAGCATGCACGGTGCGCCATACGGTTCTAGGTACTCCAGGTTGGGTTTACGTTGTTGAAGCAGTTCATAACATGTTTTCCCATGTTGTTTGACCACTAAGACTCGATTAAGTGTGTAACAAGCATTAGCCACTGCCTCGTTCCAGAATTGAATAGGCAGTTTCGAGTCAGATAGCATTGTCCTGGCAGTCTCTATCAAGCTCCAATTTTTCCTTTCAGCAACTCCATTCATCTGTGGAGTGTAGGCAGAGGTAAATTGGTGTACAATTCCTCTCTTTCTACAATATGCCTCCATCCACTGATTCTTGAACTCAGTTCCGTTGTCTGATCGAATCTGCCTTACTTTCAGCTTGTAGAGCGATTCCAAAGTAGTAACTAGATGTTTGAGTGATTCAAAAGTTTCTGATTTGTCTTTTAGAAACATCACCCAAGAGAACCTCGAGTAATCATCCATTACTACAAAGCAATACAGTTCTCCAGTAATGCTCTTTGTACTGACAGGGCCAAACAGATCCATGTGTAGAAGCTCAAGAGGAAGATCAATTGAATGAACTTTTTTTGCTTTTGAGCCTTCTTGTCTGTTTCCCTTTCTTGCAGGCTAGGGAAAAATTAGCAAGTTGGAAGTTTTTGACAGTTACTCCATTCACTAAATCATTTTGGACTAAATGATTCATCTTCCTTGGATTAATGTGTCCCATTCTCAAGGACATTAAGTCTTTCCTGCATGCTACACAAGTATATTAAAGAAGAATGCTTAGGAAGTTTCACACATAAAACAGAAAATACTCTAAGTGTGAAATCTTCCGAAGCCAAGACCAATATCTTCTGAAGCCAAACATGAAGTCTTCCGAAGCCTCAGAGATAAAGTCTTTTGAAGCTTCAATTCATGAAGACAGATTTCTTCTGAAGACTTTTAGTAACATGCTTTATCTGATGAACTATTCCATAAAGCTGGACACATTTCCGCTGCATCTCTGCAAGTCACCAACTTACATGAGTTGGTGAAAAGGTTCATGCTTTTGGTAACTGTACATTGAGGTCTTGAGTCTGTAACTTTCTACTTTATGTCCTTTATCCTTTTTGTAATAGATAAGAATGTGAGCTATGGCATGTCATAGTCATAAGTCAAAAAGCAATCTGCCTTTTGACTCTACAATTGATTTTGTTTGTGTCTAGTCAATTGTATCCAGTTGGCTTACAAAGTATAGCCGGCTGTAGGATGTAGTATGAGTATCTCATGTTCTTGTATATTTCGATTATGCTTTGTAGCACTTGTAATAGAACATAGAGAAGGCAATATACTGCATTCTTGAAAACCATACACTTGTGTTCTTTGTGTTTTGTTTCTTACATTACTTATGTTCCTAGTGTCTTAACTTGGTTAATCCAGTTTACTGTTTGATTAAAGTTTAGTTAATCTCCTCTTTGTATTGTTGTGTTGTAACTGACCCCCTTCAACGATCCTGCATTTGGTATCAGAGCATTTCAGGCTCTTGATATAAAATCTCACCATCTTAAGATCCCTCACACACACAAATACTAAACTTTTCAAATGGCAGCCATTTCCAAAACTGATATGGAAACTAGAACCATGAACAAGTCCCCACTAATCACTCTTGATGAGTTTGACACATGGTGTTTAAGAATGGAAGGTTTCATCAGGTCTCTTGATTCAAGAATGTGGGAGTCTATTGAGAATGGACCTTTCGTACCTAGCACACCTTCTGCTACTGGTGCTGGTATGATCCCCAAAGATGTGGCTAACTACTCTGATGAAGATAGGAAGAGAGTAGTGATTGACAGAAAAGCCATGACTGCTCTTCAAACTGCCCTTCCAAACTCTGTGTACAGAGGTTTCAAGAAGTGCAAAACAGCCAAGCAGCTATGGGATGCACTGAAACTGATGTATGAGGGTTCCTCTGAAGCCTAGGAGAACAAGAAGGATCTCCTGAAGCAGTAGTTTGAAAACTTCACCTTCAAAACAGGTGAAACCATGACTCAGCAGTACTTCAGGTATGTTGAGATTGTGGATACCCTAGTGGATGGAGGAGTTTCTCTTGAGAATAGAGACATTGTAAAGAAGTTCATGTCCTCACTTCCTAGGCAATGGACACACTATTGTGTGGTGATCAAGAGAACTAAAAATCTCAAACTCTTACTCTGACAGAGTTATATGGGATTCTCAGTGGCTACCAGATGGAGATGAACATGCAAGGTTCATCTGGCAACTCTAACAATCAAATGGGTTCAGCCCTACATGTGGTTTAAAGGGATAGCATAGAACCCAAACATCATCTCATATGCTACCCTGACAACTCACCAAAGGGTCCTTTCATCACCTTTCCAGAGACACCAAGAGAGAACTACACTCAAGGAAGCTCATTCCAAGAGACAAGCTCTTCTCAAGCATTTGTGTCTTCTGATGAAAGTTGTGGCAACTCTCTTTTCACTCTTGAAGACCTAGACTGTATCCATACAGATGATCTGGAATACATGGAAATAGTCCAGCAGATGGCTCTTCTCACTCACAGAGCCAAGAAGTTCTACAAGAGGACTAGAAGGAAGTTTCCAAGCAATGCAACCAGTTAAAAGTTTAGACTGGACAAAGGCAAAGTCAAGTGTTACAAATGTAACTTGATGGGCCACTTTGCTAGAGAGTGTAAGGAACCTAGAACAAATGGTGGCCAAACACAATCCAGACCAAACTACACTAACAAAGCTCTCCAGAATGAGAAGTCAAAGCAGCAGGCTCCTGTTGCTGTTGAAGAAAGAGGCTTTGACTGGAGCTTTCAGGTGGAAGATTCTTCTCCAAACCAAGCACTAATGGCAGATCATGATGAAGCCAACGTATTGGAACATCTCTGTACTCCTGAATGCATTGCTAAAGTTAACAGATACAAGTCCTGTAACTTGGAAATGAGATATGATCTTGAGTCCTTAAACAATATTTAAAATCTTATTTTAGAAAATCTGAAATTGATTATAAATTGAAGATAGAGGACTTAAGAAAAGCATTTCAGTTCTAAAACATGAACACACAGATTTAGGACTCAAATCAAAGATCTCATAACCAAGTTAACTGAGTGCCAGGCTGAGCTTGTGATCAGCAAAGCCAAGGCAGAAAAGAGTGTTCTTGAAGAAGAGACCTTCAAGAACATGATATCCTCATCCCTGCACAACAAAGTGTGCTATCAAGACAGGCAGGGACTGGGATCCAATGAGATAGCTCGTCCACACACAATCTTGTCAGTAAGATATCCTAGGTGTGGAACTTGTGAAGATGAGCTTCCCCTCATAGATCCTATGAGTGAGAGGATGAAGAAGAGATAGTGAAGAATTCCTCTGAGAAGAGTGAAGAGGATGATTCCAAGAAGGGCCACTATCCTTCTGAGGAGAAAAAGAAGACTATGATGACCAAGTCCATGAGAAAGAACTTGATCAGAAAGAGCAAAACAAAGGCAAAGAAGGCTCAAGAGATCAAGGCTACTTTTGACTCTAAGCAGAAACAAGTTTTTATCTCTGCAGGGTTTAAAGTGGTAGGGACTAAAGATATCAACCAAAACTCTTCTGCTAAGAGTTCAGGTTCTTGTTCAACTCATCTCAGTAGCAAGAAGAAGACGGATCTGCTGTGTACCACTGCTGCACAGTTTGGACCATCAAACTCCAAGCATAGTTCTCAACCCAAGAGGACTGTCTCAGCATCTACAAAGATGAAGGTGGAGAAGGGATGTGACCAAAGACAGTCCTATTCCAAGGAAAAAGCTCTTGTGAAGAAGAAGATGAATTGTGTCATGTGTGAAAGTACCACTCACATTGCTAAGGATTGTCCCTTCAATCCTAAAGGTATTGTCCATATGACCAAAACAAATACTTCAAAGGGTTTGAAGAAGATTCAAGCTTTGGAAGGAAAATCTATTTTCTTCGGAAGCTCTATATCTAAAAAGAAGGGAAGTGGAAAATTGCCCTCGGAAGAGAAGTTGGTCTCGGAAGAAAGGAGTTCTTCCGAAGCACTGAAGTCTGTTGCAGTGTCTGCAGAATCTTCTGAAGGTTCAGTCATCAAAACTTCCGAAGTTCCAAAGGCTTCCGAAGTTTTGAAGGTCAAGTCCAAGACTCCAAAGGTGGTGTGGATGTCTAAGAAAGACCAAGTGACTGAGATTTCTCCATCAACAACAGCTCAGGATCCTCTTAGTACAACCATAGGATCTATTACTGTTGAATTACCTTCTGTTAATGAGCCCAAGACAAGCAAGGCTTGGGTTTCCAAATGTAACTAATCATTTTCTTTGTGCAGGGACAGCTGAAGACAAACAAAAATGTCTGGACCATAGATAATGGTTGTTCCAGACACATGACAGGCAATAGGTCACTACTCCAGAACTTTGAAAGGATTGATGGAGGACCAGTTGCTTTCGGAGGAAATGAAGGTGGTTACATTTCTAGAAGGGGCAAGGTCACAAATGGTAAGCTCAACATAGAAAAGGTAAACTTTGTTAAGGATCTTGGATACATTCTTCTGAGTGTATCTCCATTTTGTGATCAGAGTCATAACATGTTCTTTACTGAACATGAGTACATTGTTCTTAAGCCTGGTGTGGTCATTCCTCATGACCATAACCTGCTTAGAGCCCCCAGGAAGGAAACATGTACAAGATGGACTTGCAAGAAACCTCTTCCTCTGGAGAAGGTTCATGCTTTTTGTCTAAAGCAAATAGTGATGAGTCTTTCCTATGGCATAAAATAATGTGCCATGTAAACTTTAAGAACATGAATAAGTTAATTAAGCATGATTTGGTAACTAGAATGCCAAAGAAAGAGTTTACAAGTGATGACCATTGTATTGCATGCCAGAAAGGGAAGCAACATAAGGTATCTCACAAGCCTAAGGAAAAGAACTCCATCACTACACCCCTACACTTG
Source organism: Flaveria trinervia (assembly GCA_025506515.1). NCBI lineage: Eukaryota > Viridiplantae > Streptophyta > Magnoliopsida > Asterales > Asteraceae > Flaveria > Flaveria trinervia. The sequence goes on along the minus strand of CM046456.1, from coordinate 62,624,073 downwards.
TTACATATGGATCTCTTTGGCCCCACCAATGTAATGAGTTTAGGAAGGACCTTATACTGTCTGGTGATCATAGATGACTTTACAAGATTCATTGGGTCTTCTTCCTTAGAATTAAGGATGAGACTCCTCAGATTCTAAAGAATTTCATCTTAAAGATTGAGAATCAGTCTGATCACAAGGTCAAAATCATAAGATGTGATCAAGGAACTGATTTTAAGAACCAAATCCTTGATAGATTTTGTGATGAAAAGGGTATTACAAGACAATTCAGTGCTCCCAGGACTCCTCAGCAAAATGGTGTTGCTGAGAGGAGAAACAGGACACTGACTAAAGCTGCTAGAACCATGTTGTCTGACTCTAAGCTGCCCATCACCTTCTAGGCGGAGGCAGTCAACGCTGCTTGCTATGTGCAGAACAGAGTTTTAGTAGTTAAGACTCATGGAAAAATTCCGTATGAACTTTGGCACAAGAGGAAACCTTTTATTGGTTTTCTAAGGTCATTTGGGTGTCCCCGCACCATCTTGAATACTAAAGATCAAATTGCCAAGTTTGCTGTGAAATCAGATGATGGACACTTTATTAGATACTCTTCCCAAGCTCAAGCTTATAGAGTGTACAATCTCAGAACTAGAATTGTTGAGGAGTTAGTCAATGTGACTATCAATGAACACACACCCTATGTTGCTGGTTCTGGTCCAGATTGGTTATTTGATCTTGATTTTGTTACTAACTGTTTTAACAAATCTTGTGAGAATGTTTCAGGATCTGGGGAAAATTTAAATACAGGTGATCCTGATCCAAGATTTGAGCTAGGAAGACCTTCAAGTCATACATCTTCAGCTCCAGTTGGAACTACTTCTGTAAATGAGGTTTCTATGAGCACAATAATGACAAACTCAGTTCATACATCTGGTATGCCTTCAAATTCCAGCTCAGAAGCTCTATAACTAGATAAGAATACCTCAATTGTGGAAGAAAACAATGGTGGTGGTGACAGTGACCAAGAATTTTTTATGCCACTAACCACACCATAGATGAGAACATCAATGATGTCACACACTGCTTAGATCAAGTTTCACTTGAAAAGTGTGCTGATGTGGTGGGAGAAACATCTATGCCAGATCTAAATTTCTCTACTTTAGATCTCTCTCAACAACTTGTTGTGATCCCTCAGCTTAGGATCCACAAGTCTCACCCTACTACAAACATCATTGGAGATGTTATCTCAGGGGTAAGGACAAAAGGACAAACCCATGAAGCAAATGTTTGTCTTCACTCTTGTTTCTTATCATAGATAGAGCCAAAGAAAGTTGATGAAGCTCTAAAGGATGGAAGTTGGGTTGAAGCTATGCAACAGGAGCTGCTTCAATTCAAAAGGCAGAAAGTTTGGAACCTTCACCCTCTTCCTTCCAGAAGACTACCATTGGAACCAATGGGTGTTTAGGAACAAGAAAGATGATAAAGGCATCATCATCAAGAACAAAGCTAGACTAGTTGTTCAAAGATACACACAAGAAGAAGGGATTGATTACACTGATGTCTTTGCTCCAGTGGCAAGATTAGAAGCTGTTAGGATATTCCTGGCATTTGCTGCATCCAAGAACTTCAAGGTCTTTCAACTTGATGTGAAGTGTGCTTTTTTATATCGAGTGATAGATGAAGAGGTTTATGTCAAACAACCACCTGGTTTTGTAGATCCTGATCATCCTGATTATGTCTGCAAGCTTGACAAAGTTCTCTATGGGCTACATCAGGAACCCAAGAAATGGTATGAGACACTGTCTGAGTATCTTTGTAAACATGGATACAGGAGAGGTACTATAGATGGAACTCTCTTCATAAAAGGATTTGGAAGAGATATATTGCTAGTCCAAGTATATGTGGATGACATCATCTTTGGTTCAACTAATCCAAAGCTCTGCAAAGACTTTGAGAAGCTGATGAAAGACAGATTTGAAATGAGTGCCATGGGGGAACTCAATTTCGTTCTGGGAATTCAAGTGAAGCAAGTTGAAGATGGCATCTTCATAAGTCAGTCAAAGTATGTTCAGGACATACTCAAGAGGTTCAATATGACTGACTGTAAGATTGTTAAGACACCCATAGCCAGAAACCACTCTCTTGGTCCTGATCTGGAGGGGGAGTGTGTAGATGAACACTTATATAGGGCTATGATTGGGTCTCTTATGTATCTTACTGCTAGCAGGCCTGATATCATGTTTACTACATGCATCTGTGCAAGATATCAAGCCAACCCTAAGATGTCTCACCGTATCACTGTCAAGAGTATTCTAAGATACCTCAAAGGTGCATCAACACTTGCTTATGGTATCCTAAGAATTCTGACTTCAATCTGTATGCCTATACAGATAGTGATTATTGTGGTTGCAATATAACTACAAAGTCTACATCTGGGGGATGTCAATTTCTTGGTGGAAGGGTTGTCTCATGGCAATGCAAGAAACAATCCTATGTCTCTGCATCAACTGCTAAAGCTGAATACATTGCTGTTGTTAGCTGCTGTGCTCAAGTGCTTTGGATTCAGAATCAAATGCTAGACTATGGGTTAAACTTCAAGGAGACTCCCATTCACATAGACAATAACAGTGCTATCTCAATCACATAGAATCTTGTGCAGCACTCAAGGACAAAGCACATCAATATCAGGTATCATTTAATAAGAGATAACTATGAAAAGGGATTAATTAAACTAGTCAAGGTTCACACAGATGAACAATATGTTGATTTGTTTACAAAGGCTTTTGATGAACAAAGATTTAAATATCTTATATCAGCTATTGGGATGATCAACCTTGAGTAGGTTTTTCTTAAAACTAATTCTTATTATTTCTTAAAATATGTGTGTCCTAAGTTGTCTAGTCCACGAATTAAGTGGTATTTATATGTTTGTAGTTTTTATTGTACGGCTGAACCATTAGCATGGATCACTCGTGTGACTGAATCATGCGATTGAGGCATACGCACGACTAAAGCTTCAGTCGTGCAACTGACTCAATCTTATGTCTCAATCATACAACTGATCCAGTTTTCTAGTTCAGTCGTGCGACTGGTCTATAAACATGATGTATTCATGCGTATGGTCCATAAGTATGATCCATTAGCATGTAACAATCGGTTATTTTTCTAAAAGACAAGAAATTAAGAATAAAAGAAAGAAAAGCTATAAGGTTCAAGTGGAGGGACCAAAAGTGTCCAAAAAGGACAAAACTTTGAAAAGTTGGTGTAAAGGTGGGCATGGCCGCCCACCCTCACTTCACATCACCATTTCTTTGGTTCTAGAGAGAGAAAGCAGAAGAGAACTCTCGGTTTGTGGAAGAAGAAGAAGAAGAAGAAGTGAACGAAATCAAGGTAAGAATTCATGGTTTTTACATATTTATGACGGGTTTTATCCCGGTTAATGCTTATGTGCTTATGTGTTTGTGTTCATGCTCGGGTGTACATGTGTGGTGTTGTTTTTAGGTGCTTGAACTCACTTGCAAGCGGGTTAGAAAGGAAGAAACACCCAAGTTGCATCAGGTGAGTTCTAGACCCTGGTTTTTACTTGTTCTCAAATATCTTTGGGGCTGAAAATATATGTAAAAGATTTTCAAATATTTGAGTACGTATGCCCGTATGTTTCGTGCATGAATAAATGTGATCCTTGAATGCTTATAGGTTATTCCTGTTTAGAATAGCCACCTTAAGCTTAGAACTGATGGATTTGATGATTTGGGTTGAAAGCTGACAGGATTAGTGATCTCAAGTTTGATGGATTAGAGTGTAACGCAGCGGAATAAGAACAAGAATTAGACAAATTATAGCAAGAATTTGATATTCGTATGCATTAAGAACAAATACGGTTGTAAAGAGAGAATAGATTTCTATGAAAAGGAATGTTTCAATAATATCAAATGTTTCTGCTCAATCATTCACAGATTACAATTAGGTTGACACTCCTTATATAGAGTGCAATCACTACTGATATCACGGGATATTGACATCTGGCAGATTTATTACAAAAATAACTAAAACTTAACAAACTACTGAAATGTTCACAACTACTGAGAACATATCAGAGTGCTAAGTATAAAACATAAAACTACTGATACGAAACTACTGAAACTACAACGACTGAAGAACAAGCTCTTTAGTCGTTTTACAAAACTACTGAAAGGAAAAACATAAAACTAATCAAAGAAAACCGTCACAACTACTGAAGAAGACCTCTTCAGCTGTTGTGACAACGACTGATACTGGTCTTCAGCACTTGTCTTCAGACTTTGTCTTCAGCACTTGTGTCTTCAGACTTTGTCTTCAGCACTTGTGTCTTCAGACTTTGTCTTCAGCACTTGTCTTCAGACTTTGTCTTCAGTACTTGTGTCTTCAGACTTTGTCTTCAGCACTTGTGTCTTCAGACTTGTCTTCAGCACTTGTGTCTTCAGACTTTGTCTTCAGCACTTGTGTCTTCAGACTTTGTCTTAGCACTTGTGTCTTCAGACTTTGTCTTCAGCACTTGTCTTCAGACTTTGTCTTCAGTACTTGTGTCTTCAGACTTTGTCTTCAGCACTTGTGTCTTCAGCTGTTGTGGACTTCAGCAGTTGTTGTGACGTCTGTGGGACTTAAGGTTTTTCTGATCCGCTCATTGGTTCTTTTGGTCCAACAAACTCCCCCTTAACCAATGCAGCTAAAACCTTAACTTTTTGAGGTCCCACTTATTGTTGGCAATAAGATTGGTCTTTTTCCTTCTTGATCAGCTAAGAAGATGACCCAATTAAGCACTGGCCTGGGAATAGATTTCTGAAATTTGGTTGGCATAGTATGGATAGGAGTCCTGACTTTGGGGAACTGGACACATGGTTGTGGTCCTATCCATGAAATCTACTTCCCATGTATAAGCCTGTAGGATTCTCTGGTGTATGCTCTGAGAAACATAATTTGTTCTTCCATGGTAAGATTTTCAGCTCCACCATCAAACAATCCTTCACGCCCATACACTCTGAAATGTACTTAGCCTGTTTGCCATTTTTGAGCTCAACTGTTGTGATCTGTCTGTATGCAAACTCATCTGGGTGAGTCCCTTCAAGTAACAGACTGAGCTCATTTTGTTTGAAGTTCTCAAGCCTCTTGTAGACTAACCCCTTTTTAATTACTCTGTTCTCTAACATCTTTTGGGGTGGCTGTTTAGTTTCATAGGCCTTCTTGAAATCTTCTACAATTTCCCAGGGTGATACTACAAGGACCACTGTGATCTCTTCATCTATGATCCTTTTTACTTGGCCCTTGTATCTCAAAGGAATGTCTTTCTTCACAATTCTGTGAGCCACCCTAGGATCAGGCCATATTCTCACCTTTTCCTTTTGATATTGAAATGTGTTAGCAAGGGTGTACAATCTCAGAGCTTGTTTCTTCATACTGATTATTGATGAAGAAGCAGCATAAGTTTTGTCTATGCTTTTCAGCATCTCATCATCATGAAGCTTTTGCTGCTGTTCTTCTTCTATCTTTACTCTCACAGCTTCCATCTATGAGGTGGGAGTGATGGGCATAGGTTTGGCTTTAGGCAAAGTTAGGACTGCGGAAGAGGCAGCCTATCTTCTTCCTCATCATCCTCTTCTTCTTCTTCTTCTAGCCTCAACACTCTTCTCTTCTTCTTCTTGGGTGCATCATCGGCTGTTGGTTTTGAGGGTAAGGAGTTGATTTAGTGGGTTGTGGTAGTGGTGATTTTGAAGTGGGAGGTTTTGCAGGTTGTTCTAGCATTCTTGTAGTGAGTGAGGCTTTTGAGTGTTTTGCTAGTTCCTTTCTGTTCCCAGCACCTGCCTCATTTAGTGCTTCAATCACCAATCCCTTAGTGTATGCTTCAGACGAACAGATCTTGGTGTTATTGCCAAGATACTGTCCCTGTCCATGACTTAATCTTGATCAATGATCTCCAAGGTACTTTGCAATGAATCTGATCATGATCTCTAGTCTTTCTCTTTCTAATGCATCATAACTTGCCCATCTTGAGTTAATTTCTTCAACTTCAAGTCTCCTAATCTCTATGTCAAGCTGTGCAGTATCGAACCCCTGTCTATACAGTTGATCAATAATGGAGTCCATTGATTTACTGTGTGTAGCATCCGTCATTTTGATCATCTCATCGAGTTCGAGTTCTTTTTCTTTTCCTTCAACCTTCCTCTTCTTATATGTGACATGAAAGTCTTTGTGACTTTCACCCACTTGATCAATGTCAGCTCCCTTCACAAACTCCTCTTCCTTCTCAGTCTCCTTTTCTTTCTTCCCTTCTATGCTCTTCCTCTTTGCTTTCACTGACTGACTCTCCCCCTTTTTGGTTGCATTGGTTGCAAGGGTTTGAGTAGCAGAAAGCCTTGTGCTCAAAATCTCCTCCACCAGGGGTTGTATGATTGAGGGAAACCTCTCATCCATGGTTTTGATCACAATGTCTGTGATCATTGGGGTGATGAGAGGTAGGGATTGCTGAAAGATAGCAACTGTTTGCTCAGAGGGGTTCTGTCCCTGAGAAGCAGTGCCAGAAATAGAAGCTGGTGGCTCGGAAGTTTTGAGTGGCTGAGTGTGTGGGAGACCTTCAGGTGAAGGTGCCATCTGTGGGTTATGTTGGTGGCAGATGGACTTGCTTTTTGAGAGAATTGGTCAAGTAGTCTTTGTAGTCTACTGACTTCTTCCTCAAGAATTGTGTTCTGGGCCAGAACATCATAAAAGAAGCCCAGGTCATCATCAGCAGATGCTGAATCCCCTTACCTCCTGCTTGTAGCAGGATGTACATGCACTGGGTGTAGACCAGTTTTAGCATGTGCCCCTTTTTCTTGGAACTGGGGACTTCCAGCCTCAGGATGATGTCCTTGGTGAGGTCTTAGCAATGTTACCAGCCTCAGTCTGATCATGTGATGATTCAGAAGAGGTGGCAGCCTCACCAGATGTTCTGGTCTCCATATCCACACTAGGAGATAAAACAGTTAAACCCTTGTGTTATGGGCTGTCAGAATCATGTTGATCCTCTTCCTCAATTGCTGTGGTTTTCCCTTTGTTGGTGTTTGTGGGGAGGAGGAGAGGCATGCAGCTGAGTCAGCACGTTTGCAATAATGAGAGTAGGACTTTGTGGGGCAGTTGCAGTGGGAGATGGGGTAAAAGCAGTATGCACCTGGGGAGAATGGTGCTCTTCAATGGCAATCTCCTCAAATGAGGAAGATCCCAGATTAGTGGGTACCCCTTCTTTGGTTGCTGCAGGCTCCTTTTGAGAGGAATCCTGAGCGGCTGTGGCTGGTGAAGTCCTTGTATCCACTAGGGGTTATAACCAGTGGATATAGCCTGCGTTTGTGTTGCAGGGGCATCCTCAGGGGACTCATTTCCCTGAGTAGCCTTTTTTGTCTTCTTTTTAGTGGGTTTGGTGGGGACTTTGGAGTTGGAGGTGGTGGCTGTGGGTTCCAGCTGCGTGGGTTTGCGCAGCTTGGCAGCCATTTTTAGTGATTGGTCAGAGTTGTGCCGGGAGTATACTTCAGGCAATACAGTCGTAGCAGGGACTCCCAGGCCAACAAGTCCCTCAGCTTGAAGCTGGTTTTCAATTATGGCCATTATGAACCGAGGATATAATATCCAACGGTTAGAAAGTTTTTTTTGGGCCATATCCTTGAGCTCTAAAAATAGTATTTCAGAAAAATTTAAAGGTTGCTGCTCAAGGATGGAGTACATTACCTGTTGCCACCTTGTGGACATTTGATCCCATGATGAAGTCTTGGGGGCAAGGCAACATTTACCAGGTGAAAGATGAGACGTTCGGCATCCTGGAAATGTTTTCTCAATATGGTAGATGCACTCAGGTTACCCTGGTATCCATGCTGGGCAAATGATTGATCGATTATGCCCTTTGGATAACCAGTTGGGAAAGTGGCATCATCCAGATTGAAGGTTTGGCGAAGAATGTCTGGAGTAATGACCACTTTTTGACGATGGAAAACGATTGAAGAGACTCTGTGTCATTCTCCTCAGAGACAAGAGTGACGTTTGTCCAGAATTGGTTAAGAGATTCGGCATATATGGTGGGATTTAACAGAAAAGCCGTTTTGTAAGGTGACTGAACCATTAAATCAATGGTGTTGTGAAACTTGGTCCAGTATGGCGATTTTGTGAGATGTGCGACACAGTTGTGTCGAGGTTTTAGTTGCATGGTCGCCATGGATGAAGAGAGGTTACAGAGTTTTTTGAACGTTAGGTTTGAGAAGAGAAAGTAAACTCTGAAGGTGGGATAAGGTATTTAAAGGGTAGGGTTAGAAAACGACTGAAGGTTTTGGTGTTCGTCATCAGTTGTTGAAACTACTGATGACGTGGTATTAGCTTTTAGAGGTTTGGAATGACTGACCGTATTGGTGTGATCAGCAGTTGTTAAAAACAACTGAAGACTTGGTTTAACCGTCAGACGTTGAAACAGCTGAAGTCTCTGATTTAGTCATCATAGTTTAAAACTACTGAAGATTTAGTCATCAGTAGTTATAAAACTACTGAAGACAGTTTTGACTTCAAGTGATGAAACAACTGAGGACTTGGTATTAGTCATCAGTAGTTGGAAACTACTAAAGACTTGGTTTTTCCTCATCATTGTTGTAAACAACTGAAGACTTGGTGTTAGTCATCAGTAGTTGTGAAACTACTGAAGACATGGTTTTGCTTCAGTTGTTTAGAAAGAAACAGCAGTTGGGAAACTACTGAAGACAAAAAGGCTCATGAGTAGTTGTCGTCAATTCATTGCTTTTCAGCTGTTTCATACTGTCCTCAACACGTACTCATCAGACGTTTTCATCTGTGTTCAGATGTTTCATAGGACGTCAGTACGTATTTGTATTTCTGACAAAAGTTTTGTAGCTACATCAGTTGTTGTAACTACATCAATTGTTTTAACAAATAAAGTACTTGAAACTGAGAAGTTAAGCTCTAGTATTTTAAAGAAAACTTCCGGAGAGAAAATAACGTCAGTACTTATATATATGACAATATAAACTAATGATAATCAGTACTTGTGAGCTGAGATCACAGTAGTTGTCACTATTCTAGCTCCAGCATACCAAGCCTTAACACTAGGTTTTGGAAAGTTGTGCTATCCAAGGCTTAGTGAAAATGTCTGCAAGCTCATCAGCACTAGGAACAATTTTGGATCAATCAGACCTTTTTCAAAACAATCTCTAATAAAATGGTGTCTGATTTCAATATGTTAGTCCTAGAGTGCTGGACAGGATTCTTGACAATACAAAGAGCTGAAGAGCTGTCCATTAACAATGGGGTCTTAGTCTCTGTTATGCCATAATCCAATAATTTGTTTTGAAGCCAGAGTACCTGAGATGTACAGCTTGTAGCAGCAATGTACTCTGCTTCAGCTTTGATGTAGCAACTGAGGTCTGCTTCTTACTCTGCCAAGAATCAAGCAGTTGCCTAAGATTGGCATCCTCCAGAAGTGGACTTTCTTGTCAACTTACACCCTGCATAGTCACTGTCAGAAAAAACAACTAATTTACCAGAATGTCTATAGAATACCATAAACCTAGAGATGAGTGCCTTGCAAATATCTAAAGATCCTCTTGACTGCAATCAAATGAGACTCCTTAGGTGCAACCTGAAATCTAGCACAAACACATGTAGCAACATAATATCTGGTCTAGAAGTTGTTAAGTACATCAAGGACCCAATCATACATCTTTAAAGTGTTTCATCAACCCTTTTTACCTTTCTGATCTGTATCCAGTTGTGTGGTGGTTGCACATGGGAGTAGAACAGGGCTTACACTTTTGTAAATCAAACTTTTCCAAAAGATCTTTTGTGTATTTGGACTGATGAATGAAAATTCCATCAGCCTTTTGTTTGATTTGCAAACCCAGAAAGAACTGTAATTCTCCCATGGCACTCATTTTAAACTTCTGTTTCATCAACTTTGTAAAGGCATCACACAACTGTGGATCAGAGGATGCAAAAATAATATCATCTACATAAATTTGAACAAGTAGATTATGTTGCCCAACTTTCTTAATGAATAAAGTCTTATCTATGGAGCCTCTAGTGAAATTATTTTCCAGAAAAAGTTTGATAATGTCTCATACCAGGCTCTAGGAGCTTGTTTCAACCCATAGAGAGCCTTATCGAGCTTATACACCCAATTAGGATGTTTATTGTCCTCAAAACCTGGTGGTTGATACATAAACCTCTTCTTTAATTTTCCCATACAAAAATGCACGTTTGACATCCATTTGAAAAACTTTAAGGTTGTGATAAGCAGCATAAGCTAAAAACAATCGAATTGCTTCCAGTCTGGCTACAGGGGCAAAGGTTTCATTATAATCAATGCCTTCCTCTTGTGAAAACCCCTGTACAACCAGTCTGGCCTTGTTCTTAACAATAAGCCCATTTTCATCAGTTTTGTTCCTAAACCCCATTTAGTGCCTATTGCACACTTACCTGGAGGTAGAGGAACCAGTTCCCACACTTGCTGTTTCTTGAACTGAAGAAGCTCAAGCTGCATGGCTTCAACCCATCCATTGTCCCTTAAAGCAATGTGATAGTTCTTTGGCTCTTGCTGACTAATGAAGAGAGCATAGAACAGAAATTTGACAATTGACTTCTTGTTGAAACACCAACATTGATATCACCAATGATTTGAGACATAGGGTGATTCTTCATATCTTGGTACACAATAAGATCTGTGCAAGTGTTTGTAGCAGGCTTAGCAGCAACAGATGGTGATGGTGAAGCATTTCCTTGAAACCAATCAGTAGATGGTAATTCAAAGGAAGTTGAAGTTGTAGAAATCTCATCAGCATTTGTTGTGGATTGTGCTACTAAAGCTACAGGAACATCAGGTCTAGCTGAATCAGGCGGTTGATCACTAAAGTTGAAAAGGTGATTACTGATATCGTCTCATCATCAGTAACACCAGATGGATTGACTAGCTACAGAAGATGATGGATTCATATGATCTGTAACAGCAGGTGGTTGATAAGGAAGATATGTGCAGAATGTCCAGATCAAACAACTCCATAGGTTTTGTGGAATTGTACCTTAGGGGATTCATTGAACTTCACATGCAAGGTTTCTTCAACTATCTTTGTCCGACAGTTGAATACTCTATAAGCCTTGCAAGTGGATGAATACCCCACAAAATACCCCGCATCCACCTTAGAATCAAACTTTTGGAGTTATCCTTTGTGTTGAGAATGTAACAGGGACACCCAAATGCTCTAAAGAATGAAATCACGGGGCTAAATGATGTAAAACTTCATAAGGAGTTTTCATCAACCTCTAATTTACTAAGGCTCTATTCTGTACATAGCAGGTTGTATTGACAGCTTCAGCCCAAAAGGTCAGTGGCAGACCAGAATCAGCCAACATGGACCTTGCAGCTTCAATGAGGGTCCTGTCTTTCTCTCCACTACTCATTTTGCTCTGGAGTCCTTGGGATGCTATACTGCCTCTTGATTCCCTTTGACAAGTAAAACTCATCAAGAGTGTGGTTTCTGAATTCAGTACCATTGTCATTCCTCACACACTACTGGTAGGGAATACTGCTTCTCAACGAGTAACACAAAGTTCATAATGGACTGAGCAGCCTCATCCTTTGAATGCAAGAAGAAGGTCCATACATATCTAGAGTAATCATCCACAATTACCAGACAGTATTTCTTTTTGCCATACTCATTACCTTCACAGGACCAAAAGATCCATGTGCAGTAGTTGTAAGCAGGCATTAGACTTGGATTCTTCTATGGTTGGGAATGAAAACTTTATGTGTTTCCCTTTTAAGCATGCAGTGCAGATTTCATCATCACAATTGAACTCCTTTATGGAGACCTCTCACTAAACTCTTGTGGATCAGTTGATTCATGTTTTTGAGATTAACATGACCCAGCCTTCTATGCCACAGTTTAGATTCTTGGAGAACAAGCATGGATGGCCTCTCAACTCAATTTTCTTTGACAGATCCAAGGCATATACTCTTCCTATCCTGTTAGCCTTCAGGAGAGTATTATCAGCCAGTACTTTGTCAATCAGGCTCAGAACCTTGGAAGACAGAATCCTACAGTTCTGGCTTGTGAAAAGAGCAAATGTCCTTTGTCACACATCTGACTGACACTCAACAGATTATATTTGAGATTCTCCACATGGTTGACATCATCAAATCTAATATCTCCATTAGACACAAATCCTTTCCATGATGTAACCTTTAGCATCATTTCCAAATGAGACAAATCCCTTCTTTCCCTAAGAGTAATCATGAAAGAGAGCTGCTCCCAGTCATGTGCATGGATCCTCCACTGTCCCCACATACCAGATGCTTCTTTGGCATGCTGAAGAACCCTGCACAATCATAAGAAACTAGTTAGCTTTGAGACCCAAACCTTTTTGGTTTGGGACTGACTTTATCAACAAATTTAACCATAGATGGTTTCTCATGATTAACAGCTGATGAAGATGAGATGGTTCTGAAATGGATTTGGACCTGGAATTCCTCTCCAGTGGTTTGATCACATGGCTTCAAGTTGTTAACTCTCCCCAACAGATGCTGAACCATCATAACAAGCTGTGTCTGATTTGAAGCTCGAGCGTTCATTTCATTTGACACTCCAAGCTTGTTTTTGATGAGTTCCTGTGACCCACTTTCCCCCCTCCTTCTTAGACTTCACAGACTTAGTCTTATGTTTATCATGAGGAACAATATCAGCTGTCTTCTGATAAACCGCATCCTTCTAGTTTTGGGTAAGGCCTTGGGTTTATCAGGTTGAGATGATTGTGGTACAAACTTGGTCTCAAACTCAGTTTTCATTTTATTTATTTCTAGTTTAATGAGCTCATCCCTTTGGAGCTTTAAACCCTTTGTACCAACATTCATCAGATAGGTGATTGATTTACCACAAATTTCACACATGGTTTATTCTTCATCTTGGACATCTTTACTGCTGATGGAAACTACTAAGGTGTGATCTTCAGTACTTTCCTCCTATCAGTACTAGCACTAAAGGATTTGTAACAGCTGAAGACTGGTAATTCAACAGTTTTTCCATCCGTCCTAATAGACTGTTTGATGGATTCCTCAGCAGTTGTTAGTCCTGTATTTCAACTGATTTGAATGCTTTTCAAATGTTGGGTCTCTTTCAGTACTTGGGGTACATTGAGGAACACATCTGAAGTACTCAGCTTCATATGAGTCTCAGTAGTTAGATCATCAGTCAATTTATTTGTTGAGATCTTAACACTGGTTTCATTCTCTGATCTTAGATTATCATTGGAGAATGACTCACACGATAATGTGGTTTGAGATTGCTTTCACTTTTAGACTTAACTATAGTGTTAGGAAAAAGTAAAGTCTGTTGGTGGAGCATATGGTGTTAACCAATGCCAAACTTCACATTTGAAGCAGTTTGCTTGCTAAGAAGCATTTCAAATCCCTTGCATGATGAGACCCACGCGTTCACACTCAACTTGGGTCACTGTAAGTTTTTCTTTGAGACTCCTGTGGTCTTCCAGAATACCTCTAGCTTGGCCTTTTCGTCATTTAATTGGCATGTTAAGCTTATAAAATCGCATCACTTTTACTGTTAAAAGCAGACTCATACTCACTTTTTCTTTTGAAAATGGTTTTCCTCAAGCTCAATTTTTTTTATTAATGCTACATTTGCCTCTCTAATAGAGACAAAGGCACTATGCATGATTCAGAAATAACTTAGCTTTAGCCTCTGAGATACCTGAGTTACCTGTGAAGATGATGCATTTGAACAGGAACCCTCAGTAGACTCCAGGGCCATGAGAGCAAGATTCCAAAAGGGTGTTCCCCACCATGTGACTAGCACCAACATAGTATTACTCAGTGTGACCAGACAAGTTATCAGGTACTACTCCAGTCCACGACTCCAGGTGTGAAGAAGCTGTGATGAGGTTGTGATTGAGATTGGAAGGGTTGAGTTCTGGTAGTGCTGAGATTGTGGTACTATAGGAGCTTGAGCTTGATTTGACTGTGGCATATATAGCAGGGATAAGGATATGGCAATTTGACCCTGAGGAACAAAATATGCAGGAGATTGAGGTGTATGAATGACCTAGAACCAGCAGAATGTTCCCTTTGAATTGTGAAGGTGTTATTTGGAAAAGTCAAAAAGGGTGCAGAAGTGTTAGATCCAGTTGATCTACCCTCTCTTGCAAAAGTGTCCAAGCCTGTTGCATTTGTGCACTTTAACTTTGCTCTTGTCAAAACCGACTTTGGTTTTGTCAGGAGTCCGGGAAATTTCCTGCCAGTTCTCTTGTAGATTCTGAGATCTATATTGATCAAGGCATTTGGCTCAAAATATCCATCTCTTAAAAATTCTAATCATCATCAATGCCCTTCAATCATCCTGATCAAGCCTAGATTGTCACTATATTACCAGATGACAATCAACCTCACAAGGCATGATTAAATTGTTTGAGGTGAAATCAATATGCTCCTCATAGTGGCATTCTGATCCTGCATACTCTGACTCATGACTTACCAAGGCCTGTTTCCTGTTACAAAATCATCAGTGAGCTTTCTAGATGATACAGTTTTCGTTTCTGTTCTTTCTGTTCTAAATCCGCCTCAATGTGAGCATTTCCCATGGAGTTGGGTTGAGGAGATAGTTTGTCCAAATTTGCACTGAGCTAGGACATAGTATATGTGTCCCATCTCTTAGGCAAGTGATCTGAGAAATCTGTTGTTGGACCAAAAGAACCATGAGCCAAGATCAGAAAACCTCTAAGTCCCACATGGTATCACAACAACTGCTGAAGCTTCATCCAGTTGACAAGTGCTGAAGACTTCAACAGCGAAGATCAAGTGCTGAAGACTTCAACAGCTGAAAACTAAAGTGCTGAAGTACAACAGCTGAAAAACACAAGTACTGAAGCTGAACAGCTGAAGAACACAAGTACTAAGCTGAACAGCTGAAGAACACAAGTACTGAAGCTAACAGCTGAAGAACACAAGTGCTGAAGCTGAAAGACCAAAGTACTGAAGTACAACAGCTGAAGAGTTTACAAGTGCTGAAGATCAACAACTGATGTACAAAGTCTGAAGACAAAGACTGAAGACATCAGCTGATGATATCTACTGAAGTCATCAGCTGATGAACATCTGAAGGTCAAAGTCTGAAGATCAAGTACTGAAGCCTCAGTAGTTTGTCACAACTGCTGAAGAGTACTTCTTCAGTAGTTGTGATATCAGTAGTTTTATATTTCTAGTTTCAGTAGTTTTGTAAAACGACTGAAGAGCTTGTTCTTCAGTCGTTGTAGTTTCAGTAGTTTTATATTTCAGTAGTTATAACAACTGATAACACTTAGAACTTTTTGTAAGAAGATGTCAGCTGTTTTGACATCTTCAGTAGTTGTGTTTCAGTTGTAATAAATCTGTTAGATGTCACTATCAAGTGACATCAGCAGACGTCACATCTCTTATAAAGAGGTGTCGACCTAATCATAATTATGACATTCTGTTACCACGAAAGCGAATATTGAATGAAATATATTTGCAGATATTCTCTCTCTCTATAACCGTCTTGTTCTTCATTGAATATCGTTTTGTTCTTGTGAATCGACTAATTCATTGTTTGAATTCCGCTGCAATACTCTTCAATCAATCAAACATAGATCACTGATCCTAACAAGTGGTATCAGAGCAAGGTTAATCATTGATCGATCTAACAATTGATCATTGAAACTGCTAATTGATATCTGTGTTTGATTGAATTAGCGTATTTGCAAGAACTGGTTATAGATTATTGAATTTCTGCCGCTTTCGTTCATTTATTTTGAGATCTTCTGGTTCAATTGGTTGTTGCGTTGTTGTTCTAAATCTGTTTTAGCTTAACTGAATTTGATTGAATCCGAGATGACGACTCCTTCTAATGATCCTCACAATACCGGTTCCTCAACCAAGCCTCCGATGCTGGTTAGGACCGAGTATAACATATGGCAACGAAGAATGCTTCATCACCTGTCTGTTAACAGTTCAGGTTGTTGGACATCTGTGGTACATGGACCACATAAGCCTATGGTGAACAATCCGGAAACCAATCAAATGGTTCCGAAGAAGAAGGAACAATACTCTGATGAAGATCGGAAACTATTTGAGATTGATGCTAAAGCCCATGGAATTCTGGCCATGGCACTGCCTAATGAAATCTATTCAGGGCTTATGCATCATGAAACTGCTCATGATCTCTGGAATGCCCTGAAGGAACAATTCGGTGGCACTGATGAGGTCTTAGCAAACAATAGAGAATCCTTGCCCAACAATATGAGACATTCTCTCATAGAAAGGGTGAGACACTGACTCAACAGTTGAGCGTTTTTCCTGCTTGATATCTGAGCTGAAAATGGTGAAACAGGAATACACCAATAGCCAGATGAACAACAGATTCCTCAGATCACTGCCTGAGAGATGGGACACATACACTATTGTCCTACGCTCCAGTGCAAATCTAGAAGGCCTATCTCTCACCCAACTTCATGGGAACTGCTTACATTTGAAAGAGAGATAGAGCAGAAGAGGAAACTGTCCTCATCAGGAAAGCTCACTGATGACTTTGTACCAGGCAATACTGCCTTGGTTGGTCATGAGTCAGAATATGCTGCATCTGAAAGCAATTATGATGAGCATATAGATTTCTCTTCAAATAGTTCTGATCATGCATTGTTGGTATTGAGAGTCATTCTGGCAGTAATAGTGACAATTTATGCTTCATCATGGATGATCTGAAAGGAATAGCTGATGATGATCTAGAAGAGATGGATATTCTGAGCCAGATGGCACTGATTAATATCAGATCTCAGAAGTTCTACAAGAGAACTGGCAGGAAATTTCCTGGACTCTCTGGCAAAACCAAAGTTGGTTTTGACAAGAGTAAGTTGAGGTGTCACAAATGCCAAAGGCTAGGACACTTTGCAAGAGAGTGTAGATCAACTGGATCTAACTCTTCTGCACCCTTTGTGACTTTTCCTAGTACTAGTCCACAAAACAGAGGGCAACATCCTGCTGGTTCTGGTCATTATTCACATCCTAGATCTCCTGCATACTTTGTTCCCCAGGGTCAAATGTCATATCCTTATCCCTGCTATTATGTGCCTCAACCAAATTCTGTTCAAGCTCCAATTGCACAACAACCACAAGCATTGCCTGAACCACAGCCTTCCCAATCTCATCAACAAACTCAACCTCAACAACACAGCTTCTTCACCCCAGGAGTTGTTGACTGGAGCAGTTTACCAGATGACATGTCTGGTCATGAACAACTGTTCTCAGGTGCTGGTCAACATGGTGGTGACAGTCCATTTGGAAATCTAGCTCTTATGGCTTTGGATTCTGCTGATACTTCATCCTCTAATGCCTCTACACCAAAGGTATCACAGGTATCCTCTGAGGCAAAAGCCAATTATGTTCTGACACATGCATAGCAGCATTTGCATCTATTAGAGAAGCAAATGTAGCTTTAATCACAAGAACATTGAGCTAGAACAAATAATTTCCAAAAACAAAGCTGAATTTGAGTCTGTGCTTAATGATAAAAATGATGAGATTTACAAACTGAAATGCCAAATAACTGATGATAAGGCTAGGGAAGAGATACTTCTAGAGAAGTATAAAGATCTCAAAGAAACCCTTGCAGTTACCCAGGTAGAGTGTGATAGATGGGTACAATCATGCAAAGGTTTTGAAATGCTTCTTAGTAAGCAATCTGCTTCCAATGTGAAGTTTGGCATTGGTTACAATCACACTGCTCCACCTACAGATTTTACTCCAAGAGCAGAGGTAGAATCTGATGGTGAGAGTGATAACCAATCCATCTCATCATGTGATCTACTTTTTGATACAGCACAATCAGAAGTAGAAGTCAGCATCAAGCCCTCTCTGAACCTATCAGCTGATGTTGATGGTTCAAATGCTGACACTCACATGATCAATGAGTTGATCAACTCAGGAGTTAATTCTGAAAGTCCTGAAAGGACTAGAGAGCAGGATTTAACACCTGAAGTTCAAACTCCAACTGCTGTCAGTACTGAAGAGAAGAAAACTGTCAGTAGAAAGAGTTTGAAGACTACTAAAGAGGCAGTCAAGAAAGCAAACAATGCTTCCAAAGCATTGAAGAGCAAGTCTCTAGTTGCTTCACCCTCTTTAGTTGATGATCAACCTAAGATGAAGAAGAAACCATGTGAAGTATGTGGTTTGTTCAATCATCTTACAGATGATTGCTGGTACAAAAGAGGTTCCAAACTCAAACAAAAAGAAGAAATTAAAGAGAAAATGGTAAAAAAAAAACTGAGTTTGAGACCACATTTGTATCAGCAACATCAAATCCTGTAACCCTTAAGTCCTCAAAGAAATCCAAAAAGGAAGGGGTTAAACAGGTGACAGCTGAGAGTGCTCAGAAGAAGAAGGTGCAACATAGGAACTTATCAAACTCCACTGGCAATGTGTCTGATGAGCTGAAAGCTTTATCACAAAATCAGACACAGCTGGTTATGATGGTTCAACATCTGTTGGGTAGAGTTAACCAACTAGATGCTCCTATGTTGAAACCACAGAAAAGGAGATCCAAGCCAAAGGATTCCTCTTCTTCACCATCTTCTTCCTCTCAGGCTGTTGTTTCAAATAAACCTGTTAGTTTACCATCTATTGATGAGACCAGGCCCAAACCAAAAAGGTTTGGGTCTCTAAAACTAACTGATTGTTTATTTTTGCAGGGTTCTCCAACATGCCAAAGTAGCATCTGGTATGTAGACAGTGGGGGATCTATGCACATGACTGGGAACAGCTCTCTTCTTCATGACTACTCTCAAGGAAAGAAGGGATTTGTTTCTTTTGGCAATGATGCTAGGGGTTACATCATTGGTAATGGCTTTGTCTCCAATGGAGAAATCAAATTTGATGATGTTAATCATGTGGAAAATCTCAAGTACAATCTCTTGAGTGTCAGTCAAATGTGTGATAAAGGCCATGTTGCTCTTTTCACCAGTCAGAACTGTAGGATTCTGTCATCCAAAGTTTTGCACTTGATTGACAAGGTGTTGGATGATCACACTCTCCTGAGAGCCAACAGGACAGGAAGAGTGTATGCCTTAGATCTTTCCAAGAAAATAGATCTCAAAGGCAATCCTTGCCTATTTTCCAAAGCCTCTTCTCAAGAATCTAAACTGTGGCACAGAAGGCTGGGTCATGTTAATTTCAAAAACATGAATCAGCTTATCCACAATAGTTTAGTCAGAGGCTTACCAATAAAGGAGTTCCACTGTGATGAAACCTGCACTGCTTGTTTAAAAGGAAAACAGCACAAAGTCTCATTCCCTCCTATTGAAGAGCCTAAGTCCACTGCCTGCTTGCAATTACTGCATATGGATCTATTTGGTCCTGTGAGAGTGATGAGCATGGCAAAGAAGAAATACTGTCTGGTAATTGTGGATGATTACTCCAGATTTGTATGGACTTTCTTTCTACATTCAAAGGATGAGGTTGCTCAGAAAGTTATTAACTTTGTGTTGTATATTGAGAAGCAGTATTCCCTTCCAGTCAAGTGTATCAGGAGTGATAATGGAACTGAATTCAGGAATCATACACTTGATGAATTCTATCTCTCAAAGGAATCAAAAGGCAGTTTAGCATCCCAGGACTCCAGAACAAAATGGAGTAGTGGAGAGAAAGAACAGGACCCTCATTGAAGCTGCAAGGTCCATGCTGGCTGACTCTGGTTTGCCACTGACCTTTTGGGCTGAAGCTGTCAACACAGCTTGCTATGTGCAGAATAGAGTTTTAGTAAATCAGAGGTTGATGAAGACTCCATATGAAGTTCTCCATCATTTGGCTCCTCTGATTTCATTTTTCAAAGCATTTGGATGTCCCTGTTTTATTCTCAACACAAAGGATCAACTCCATAAATTTGATCCTAAGGTGGATGCAGGGTATTTTGTTGGTTATTCATCTACTTGCAAGGCATACAGAGTCTTCAACTGCAGAACAAAGATAGTTGAAGAGACTCTGCATGTGAAGTTTAATGAATCTCCTTTGGACAAGATTCCACAAAACCCTGTGGAGTTTTTTGATTTGGACATACTGCAATATGTTCCTTATCAACCTCCAGCTGTTGCAGATCCTGTGGCTCAATCATCTTCTGCAGCATGTCTTCCACCTGGTGGTATTGATGATGATGATGATAATATCAATACTCACCTATTCAAGTTTAGTGACCAACTGCCTGTGTCTGCTAAACTTGATGTTCCTGTAGCTTCAGCAGTTCCATCCACAACAAATGCTGATGATCTCTGTTTCCTCTACATCTTTTGAGTTACCATCAAATTCTTGGTTTCAAGAGTCTACATCACATCTGCTGCTGCTGCTGAAGGTTCTACAAACACTTGCACAGATCTCATTGTTTATCAAGAACTGAAGAATCACCCCATGTCTCAGATTATTGGTGATATCAATGCTGGTGTTTCAACCAGAAGTCAATTGTCTAACTTCTGCTTCTATGCTCTCTTCATCAGTCAGCTAGAGCCAAAGAACTACCATGTTGCTTTGAGAGACAATGGATGGGTTGAAGCTATGCAGCTTGAGCTACTTCAGTTCAAGAAACAGCAAGTGTGGGAACTTGTTCCTCTTCCCCCAGGTAAGTGTGCAATAGGCACTAAATGGGTGTTTAGGAATAAAACCGATGAAAATGGATTATTGTTAAGAACAAGGCTAGACTGGTTGTACAGGGTTTTTCACAAGAAGAAGGTATTGATTATGATGAAACCTTTGCCCCTGTAGCCAGACTAGAGGCAATCAGATTGTTCTTAGCCTATGCTGCATTCCACAATCTTAAAGTTTTTCAAATGGATGTTAAAAGTGCATTTTTATATGGTAAAATAAAGGAAGAAGTTTATGTGTGTCAACCACCAGGCTTTGAGGATAATAAACATCCTGAATGGGTGTACAAACTTGATAAGGCTCTTTATGGGTTGAAACAAGCTCCTAGAGCCTGGTATGAGACACTCTCTACTTTTCTTCTTAAGAATAATTTCACTAGAGGCTCCATTGATAAAACTTTGTTTATTAAGAAGGTGGATCAGCATAAGCTACTTGTTCAGATTTATGTTGATGATATTATTTTTGCATCCTCTGATCCCCAGTTGTGTGATGATTTTACAACATTAATGAAAAAGAGGTTTGAAATGAGTGCAATGGGAGAATACAGTTCTTTCTAGGCTTGCAAATCAAACAAAAGGCTGATGGAACCTTTATTCATCAGTCAAAATATACAAAAGATCTTTTGAATAAGTTTGATTTACAAAACTGTAAGCCCTGTTCTACTCCCATGTGCAACACCACACAACTGGATGCTGATCAGAAAGGTAAAGCTGTTGATGAAACGCTTTACAGATGTATGATTGGGTCCTTGATGTATCTAACAGCTTCTAGACCAGATATTATGTTTGCTACATGTGTTTGTGCTAGATTTCAGGCTGCTCCTAAAGAGTCTCATTTGATTGCAGTCAAGAGAATCTTTAGATATTTGCAAGGTACACAATCTCTGGGTTTATGGTATTCCACTGGACACTCTTGCAAATTAGTTGCTTTTTCAGATAGTGACTATGCAGGGTGCAAGTTAACTAGAAAGTCAACTTCTGGTGGTTGTCAATTCCTAGGCAACTGTTTGATTTCTTGGCAGAGTAAGAAACAAACATCTGTTGCTACATCAACTGCTGAGGCCGAGTACATTGCTGCTGCAAGTTGCACCTCTCAGGTACTCTGGCTTCAGAACCAACTTCTGGATTGGCATTACAGAGACTAAGACTCCATTGTTAATGGATAGTGCTTCAGCTCTGTGTATTGTCAAAAATCCAGTCCAGCACTCTAGGACCAAACATATAGAGATCAGACATCATTTTATTCGGGATTGTTTTGAAAAAGGTCTGATTGATCCTAAGTTTGTGCCTAGTGCTGATGAGCTTGCAGATATTTTTACTAAGCCTTTGGATAGTTCTACTTTCCAAAACCTTGTGTTAAGGCTTGGTATGCTGCAGCTAGAATAAGTGACAACTACTGATGATTTCAGTAGTAATTACTGGTGATCATTGGTACCCATGTCACATATAAGTACTGATGAGTCCTTTCCCTTCAGTAGTTTTTATAACTACTGATGGCTAAATGCCTCACAAGTACTGAAGTACTTTATCTGTTCCAAACTACTGATGTAGTTACAACTACTGAAATCAGTCAAACAGATAAGTACTGATGTCCTATGAAACACCTGAAAATCAGATGCAAAGTCTGATGAGTAAGTGTTGAGGACAGCATGAAACAGCTGAAAGGCTATGAATTGACGACACTACTGAAGAGAACTTTCTCTTCAGTTGTTCAACAACTGCTGTTTCATTCTAAACAACTGAAGCAAAACCATGTCTTCAGTAGTTTTATAACTACTGATGACTAATACCAAGTCTTCAGTTGTTTACAACAACTGATGACAAAACCACTGTCTTCAGTAGTTTCACAACTACTGATGACAAACACCAAGTCCTCAGTTGTTTCAATCATCTGAAGTCAAAACCACGGTCTTCAGTAGTTTTCTAACTTCTGATGCCTAACACCACGACTTCAGCTGTTTCAACGTCTGAAAGGATAATACCATGTCAACAGTCGTTTAAAACTACTGATGACTAACACCACATCCTTCAGTCGTTTTCTTACCCGTACCCTATAAATATCCCTGACCTAATCCTTCAATGCTTCATCTTCTTCAAACCTAACGTTCCTCTCCAAAACTTCTCTCTTCTCAATGGCGTCCATGCAAATTAAACCGCGACACAACTGTGTTGCCTACCTTACTAAATCGCCTGTCTGGGCTAAGTTCGATACTGCTATCGATCTTATGGTTCAGTCCCAATACAAAACGGCATTTCTTCTGAATCCCATACTACATGCCGAATCCCTCCAACATTTTGGATGAACGTTACTATTACACTGGGAGAACAACACACCATCTCTCCAGTCGGTCGTAACAACAAAGAAGTGGTCATCACTCCTGCAATAATCCGCCAATTCTTTCTCTGGATGATGCTATTTCTCCTGCTGGATATCCCAAGGGCACCACAGATCTATCCTTTGCCCAACATGGATATCAAGGCAATCTCAGTGCCTCCACTATCATGAAGAAACACTTCCATGACGCTGAACGCCTAATTTTTCACATGGTGAATGTATGTTTGGCTCCTAAGACTTCGTCTTGGGATCAAATGTCGACAAAGTGGCAGCAGGTAATGTATTCTATTCTTGAGCAACAACCGTTAAACTTTTCAGAAATAATATTTTCGGAGCTCAAGGATATGGCTCAAAAACTAACTGTTAACCGTTGGATACTATATCCACGGTTCATAATGGCCATCATTACAAACCAGCTTAATGCTGAGGGACTTGTTGGCTTGGGAGTCCCTGCTACGGCTGTTCTGCCGGAAGTATACTCCCGGCACAACTCTGACCAGACACTCAAATTGGCTGCCAAGCTGCCAAACCCACGCAGCTGGAACCCACAGCCACAACCTCCAAATCAAAAGTCCCCACCAAACCCACCAAAAAGAAACCAAAACGGCTACTCAGGGAATTGAGTCCCCTGAGGATGCCCCTGCAACACAAACGCAGGATATATCCACTGGTCCAAACCCCCTAGTGGATACAAGGACTCTTCCAGCCATAGCCGCTCAGGATTCCTCTCAACAGGAGCCTGCAGCAACCACACAAGGGGTACCTACACATCTGGGATCTTCCTCACTTGAGGAGATTGCCATTGAAGAGCACCAACCTCCCCAGGTGCACACTGCTTCTATCCCTTCACCCCATCAACCGCCCCTCACAGCCCAACTTTAATAGTTGCACAAGTGCTGACTCAACTGCACTCCTCACCCCCTCCCCAGAAACCACTTACTACTGGGAACACCTCTACATTGAGGGGGAGGAACACAGTGCAATTGAGAACCCACAGCACAGGGGTTTACCACTTCTATCTCCTGGTGTAGATAAGGAGCTTAGAATATCTAGTGAGGCTGCCACCTCTTCTGAATCAGCACATGATCAGAATGAGGCTGGTAACATTGCTAAGACCTCACTAGAGGCAACAGCTGATGATGGACATTGTCCTGAGGCTGGAAGTCCCCAGTACCAAGCAAAAGGGGCACATGCAACAACTGGTCTACACCCAGTGCATGTCAATCCTGCTCCAAGCAGGAGGTCAGATGATTCAGCTTCGGCTGATGATGACCTGGGCTTTTTCTACGATGTTCTTGCCCAGAACACAATCCTTGAAGAGAAAGTCAGTAGGCTGCAAAACCTACTTGACCAACTCTCACAAGGAGAAAGACCATCTGCCTCCACCAACCCACAGATGGCACCTTCAGTTGAAGGTTCCCCAAACACTGAGCCACTCCAAACTCAACCACCTGCCTCTGCTTCAGGCCCTATTTCTCAGGAACAGAACCCTCCTGAGCAAATAGGTGCTGTACTTCAAAATTCCCTCCCTCTCATCACACCCATAATCACTGATATTGTGACTAAAGCCATTGATGAGAGGCTTTCCTCAACTTTACAACCCTTGATTGATGCTGCTGTGCAAAAGACACTTTTTGCGGTACAAACCCCTTCCTCCAATGCATCCAAAAGGGGGAGAGTACTGCAGTGAAAGAAAAGAAGAGGAAAAGAACAGAGGAAAGAAGGAAGAGAAGCAAGCCCAAGAGGAGGAGAAAGAAAAGCAACCACTGCTCACTTACAGCGCAAGAAAAGTGCTGAGGATCAACCTACTGAAGACAAATCCTTGGAAGAGCTGGTAAAAGAAGCTGACACTACACACAGCCGATCCATGGATAAAATAATTGAACAACTCTTCAGGCAAGGGTTTGATACAGCCACATTGGATAGTGAGATCAGAAGGTTGGAAGTGCAAGAGATTCAAACCCGATGGGCTGGGTATGATGCTCTTGAAAAAGAGAGATTGGAGATCATGATCCGCTTCATTGCAAAATACTTAGGAAGATCTTTAATGGAGATTCGCGCGTGGACCAGGGACAGTATTCTGGCTATAGCCACCAGAATCTGTCTGTCTGAGCAATTCCACAAGGGGATTATTGTTGAAGCCCTTGATGAGGCTGGGGCTGGTAAAAGGTTGGAAATGGC
Organism: Flaveria trinervia; assembly: GCA_025506515.1. Classification (NCBI taxonomy): domain Eukaryota; kingdom Viridiplantae; phylum Streptophyta; class Magnoliopsida; order Asterales; family Asteraceae; genus Flaveria; species Flaveria trinervia. The sequence goes on along the minus strand of CM046456.1, from coordinate 62,598,878 downwards.
TAAACTTACAAAGGCGAAACTTACTACAAAGATGCTGGATCAACCTTCCCTTCCACCCACTCAAACACTGCCTACCCCTCAAATCTCCAAACCAATCTCTAAGCCCAACACCAAACATCCTCTTTCTTCAAAACCAATTCCTTTACCAACCCAACCATCATCCAGTGATGCACCTAGAAGGAGGAGAAGGGTGCTGAGGATGGAAGAAGAAGAAAAGAAAAGAGGATGAAGATGATAGTCTGCCACTCTCTGCTGTTCTAAAGCTACCAAAACCCAGAAGTCAACCCATGATCACACCTGACTCTCAAAGGGAAATGGTCAGAGTCAAGATAGAAGATGAAGAACAGCAGAAACAGCACGATGAGCAACTACTGAAGATGGTTGACAAGGAATTTCCTCAGTCATCATCTATTCAAGCCATGAAAGGGCATGCTCAGAGGCTGTACACTCTCAGGCACACTTTTCAGTATCAGAAGGAGAGTGAGAGTATGGCCAGACCCCAGGTGAGTTCTAGAATCCATAAAACTATTCCACACAGATACAATGGCCAGGTTAGAAAAACAATAGATTCTACCATCATGTTGGCCATTGTAGTCACACCTTGGGAAATCATTGATGAATTCAAGAAAGCTCATCAAGCAAAGATGACCCCTCAAGCTTTACTGAAAACAAGATGATCAAAAGGGGTTGTTATATAAAAAGCTTGAAGACATCCAGAAGAATGAGCTCCAGTTACTCCTTGAAGGCACCCATCCTGATGAATTTGTCTATAGGGAGGTAACTACAGTGGAGCTTAAAAATGGCAGGACCATGAAGTACTTATCTGAGTACTATGGTCCAGAGTTCTTCTTCGAAGAAGGAGTAGAAGAACTCTCCAAGGAGGAACAAGTTGTTCTCCTTGAGGCCTATGTTCGAGAGTCATACAGACTCATTATGGGGAAGTAAATCTCATGAATGGGATAACAACTCTGTGTCCAGTTCCCCAAAACAGAGTTCCCATTCATACCTTGCCAAAAAAATATCTAGATTTCTTCCCAGGCCGGAGCTTACATGGGTCATCTTCTCTACTGATCAAGAAGGAAAAAGACCACACATTTTGCCAACAATAAGTGGGATAATAAATAATTAGAGGTTTTGGCTGCATTGGTTCAGGGGGAGTTTGTTGGACCAAAAGAACCAATGAGCCAAGATCAGAAAACCTCTAAGTCCCACATGGTATCACAACAACTGCTGAAAGCTTCATCAGCAGTTTGACAAGTGCTGAAACTTCAACAGCTGAAGATCAAGTGCTGAAGACTTCAACAGCTGAAGAACTAAAGTGCTGAAGTACAACAGCTGAAGAACACAAGTACTGAAGCTGAACAGCTGAAGAACACAAGTACTGAAGCTGAACAGCTGAAGAACACAGTACTGAAGCTAAACAGCTAGAACACAAGTGCTGAAGCTGAAAGACCAAAGTACTGAAGTACAACAGCTGAAGAGTTTACAAGTGCTGAAGATCAACAACTGATGTACAAAGTCTGAAGACAAAGACTGAAGACATCAGCTGATGATATCTACTGAAGTCATCAGCTGATGAAACATCTGAAGGTCAAAGTCTGAAGATCAAGTACTGAAGCCTCAGTAGTTTGTCACAACTGCTGAAGAGTACTTCTTCAGTAGTTGTGATATCAGTAGTTTTATATTTCTAGTTTCAGTAGTTTTGTAAAACGACTGAAGAGCTTGTTCTTCAGTCGTTGTAGTTTCAGTAGTTTTATATTTCAGTAGTTATAACAACTGATAACACTTAGAACTTTTTGTAAGAAGATGTCAGCTGTTTTGACATCTTCAGTAGTTGTGTTTCAGTTGTAATAAATCTGTTAGATGTCACTATCAAGTGACATCAGCAGACGTCACATCTCTTATAAAGAGGTGTCGACCTAATCATAATTGTGACATTCTGTTACCACGAAAGCGAATATTGAATGAATATATTTGCAGATATTCTCTCTCTCTATACCGTCTTTGTTCTTATTGAATATCGTTTTGTTTTTGTGAATCGACTAATTCATTGTTTGAATTCCGCTGAATACTCTTCAATCAATCAAACATAGATCACTGATCCTAACATCTGTATTCTCTGGCTATTTGTGTACTCAATTTTGACCATTTTTAATTCAGAGAATCAACAAGAGAACCGCTCAACTGTTGAGTCAGTGTCTCACCCTTCCTATAAGAGAATGTCTCATATTGTTGGGCATAGGATTTCTCTATTATTTTTGCCAGACCTCATATGTTCCTCCAAATTGTTCTTTCAAGGCATCGAGAGGTCATGGGCAGTTTCATAATGCATTAAGCCCAGAATAGATTTCATTGGCAGTGCCATGGCCAGAATTCCATGGGCTTTTGCACAATCTCAAACAATTTCTATCCTCATCTGAGTATTGCTCCATCCTCTTCGGACCATTTGATTGGTTTTCCGGGTTATTCACCATAGGCTTGGTGTTGACCATGTACCACTGATGTCAACAACCGAGCTGTTAACAACAGGTGATGAGCATTCGTCGTTGCCATATGTTGTACTCATTCCTAACCGCATCGGAGGCTTGTTGAGGAACCGGTATTGTGAGATCATTGTAAGGAGTAGTCATTTTTGAGGTCCAAATACAATTTAATCAAGCTTTTAAATATTTAACACAGACCACAACAGACTTAATGAAAACCAAAAAATCTCAGATGAATGACCAAAAACACAGAAAATTCAATCTCTATACCGTTTTTTTCTTGCAAAATGTAATTCAATCAAACTTGGATCTGGGATAGCAGTTTCAATGAAATTTTAGATCGATCAATGATGAACAGGCTCCTGATACCATTTGACAGGATCAGTGATCTCAAGGTTGATGGATTAGAGGTAACGCAGCGGAATAAGAACAAAATTAGACAAATTATAGCAAGATTTGATATTCGTATGCATTAAGAACAATACGGTTGTAAAGAGAGAATAGATTTTCTGTGAAAAGGAATGTTTCAATAATATCAAATGTTTCTGCTCAATCATTCACAAATTACAATTAGGTTGACACTCCTTATATAGAGTGCAATCACTGCTGATATCACGGGATAGTGACATCTGGAAAATTTATTACAAAAATAACTAAAACTTAACAAACTACTGAAATGTTCACAACTACTGAGAACATATCAGAGTGCTAAGTATAAAACATAAAACTACTGATACAACTACTGAAAACTACAACGACTGAAGAACAAGCTCTTCAGTCGTTTTACAAAACTACTGAAAGGAAAAACATAAAACTACTGAAAGAAACGTCACAACTACTGAAGAAGACCTCTTCAGCTGTTGTGACAACGACTGATACTTGATCTTCAGCACTTGTCTTCAGACTTTGTCTTCAGCACTTGTGTCTTCAGACTTTTTCTTCAGCACTTGTGTCTTCAGACTTTGTCTTCAGCACTTGTCTTCAGACTTGTCTTCAGTACTTGTGTCTTCAGACTTTGTCTTCGGCACTTGGGTGTCTTCAGACTTGTCTTCAGCACTTGTGTCTTCAGACTTTGTCTTCAGCACTTGTGTCTTTAGACTTTGTCTTTAGCACTTGTGTCTTCAGACTTTGTCTCAGCACTTGTCTTCAGACTTTGTCTTTAGTACTTGTGTCTTCAGACTTTGTCTTCAGCACTTGTGTCTTCAGCTGTTGTGGACTTTGCAGTTTTGTTGTGACGTCTGTGGGACTTAAGGTTTTTCTGATCCGGCTCATTGGTTCTTTTGGTCCAACAAAAGCATACTGGAACATGTTGAACAAAGGTCCATGCGCCTAGATAAAGCTTATGTGCCTGAAAATGCCATAGTAAGAACTAAGTGTGATCCATGCACCCAAACAGTGGCCCATGCGCCTAAGATTACCTTAGAAATGATAAAGTACAGCCCATATGCCTAAACAGTGGCCCATGCGCCTAGAAATGTTAATTGGACGACTAAGTGTAGGGCCATGCGCCCCAAATAGTGCCCATGCGCCTAAGATTACCTTAGAAATGATAAAGTACAGCCCATACACCTGAACAGTGGCCCATGCGCCTAGAAATGTTAGCAGGACGACTAAGTGTAGGGCCATGCGCCCTAAATAGTGCTCATGCGCACAAGTGGCCCATGCGCCAAAGTGTCCATGCGCCTGAATAGTTCATGCGCCTAAGGTGAAAATGCTTAAGTGTTGGCTGATGCGCTGACAAAGTAATGAAACACCCGAACAGGGTTCATGTGCCCAAATAGTTCCCATGCACCTAAGACTTAGAAATTTTTACTGAATTTTTCTAGGAGTCTGTGCCTTAGGGTTTTGGCCGAGGTTGACTAAGGGCTTTTTGATGATGATGTTTCATGCATGATATGATTGGTTATGATTGTTCCTTATTATTGTTATTGCTATTATTATTATTACTTATAGTATGTGACTTTATGTGGTATGTTATTATCGTAACGTAAAGTATATTATAATAATAAAGTGAAAGGGAAATAAAGAAAAGAAGGGGAACATTAATGAAAATGTTAACAAGTCTTCCAAGCTTACAGGAGGTACACGACCATGTTGTCGTTAGCTCAACTGTGTTGCGGGTTAGCTACCCTATTATGCACACAGGGTCAATCAATTGAGATTGGCAGGACCTTTGTAGCATGCCCTGGGTGATTGGGTTGGCCTTGTACATAGTACACAGAATCCTTTCAAGGGATACAGTTGACCCCTTCGGGGGATATAGTTGACCCTTTCGGGGGATATAGTTGACCCTTTCGAGGGATACAGTTGACCCTTTCGAGGGATATAGATGGCCCATCACCCGTTTTCCATCGCGCATATAGTTGGGGTATTGTTCACTGGTCCATACAGAAAGTGAAACATAAAGATAAAAGTTTACAGAACTGACAAGGCCTACAGTAAAGAGAACGAACAATATTTGTTCATATGGTTGATGCATGCTCGTATATCTAGTACAGAGTTGTATTTTACAGAAAAGAGTATTTTCTTATACAACATATAGAAAATATTTTATTACTTTTAAAACAAGAGCTTACTTAGTAACGCTGACTTTTATACATTTTCAGTTGGCAGGTAATTATTGCTGAGGATGGCACGAGGGTGAAGCTACTCGGCAGGAAAAGTCTGACATCCATTCGTACTCTGTGTTGTTGTTGTTTTGTAATGCATATAAACAAGTCTTTTGTAAATAGTCAATGATTATGTATTGCTTAACAATAGTGTTTTTAAATGAGTGAATGGTTTTTGATAAATTATTTCCGTTGCTTAAGCTTGTTTCATTGAAATGTTTAATGTTTCAGTTGCTATGATTGACCAACTGTGAGGTTTCCGGGAACGGGGCCTTACAAGTTGGTATCAGAGACAAAGTTTAAGAGAATTGGGTTAAAATAAACTTTTAAAAACCTAAACTTAAACTAAAAATGGGACAAATGGAGGGATGTCAGCTGAGTAGCTATGTGCCATCAGGTATGTCTTTTCCTAATGATTAACCGGTATTACGTGCGCATGCTATTTGATTACGTGCTCTTAGTAGATTTAGATACTGATTAAGTCAGGATAGGAGATGCTTGGGGTATGAAGAGTAAAGTAAGTGGCTAATCACAACTGGCCACTGTAATTAGGGACTTACTATACTTGACATAAACTGAGTATTACCTTGAATGACCGTGTTAGTGTTTGAATCTTATAGTGTGCTTATAGAGGATGGATGGCGGTAGATCTTCAAAAGCCTCTCGTGGGGGAGGTCACGGTGCTGCTCCGTGACCCAAGAGAGGGAGACCCAGAGTAGAGAAAGTGGTTCATGAAGAACCAGAGACCCCTCATCCGGAGGGTGGCGACGAGGCGCCAATCTAAGAGCCTCAGAAAAGGAGGCTGTGGTGAAAGAGGTTCACCAGGTCATGCAGACGATTCTACCGTCTATGGTGACCGAGGTGATCAAGGCAGTTAGAGAGGGAGAGAGAAAGGAAAGGGGTGAACCTACGGGCGAAAGAAGACAGCCCGAGACTGAGACGGTTCCGTCCGATGATGAGGATGAGGAAGAAGAGCCTGCGTCGGAGGCGACCCTTGGCTGCAACTATGGGGTATTTATGAGATGCAAGCCCCCTACTTTCGATGGAAACGGCACTGCGGCAGCTGCTCACCGGTGGGTACAGGAGATGGAGGTTGTCCTTGATATCAGTGAGTGCCGTGAGGATCAGAAGGTGAAATTCGCTACCCACTCCTTTGTGGACTCGGCCTTGTGCTGGTAGGACAACATTGTCCAAGCCAAGGGTAGCAGGGCCATTGAAAAAATGAGATGGCCTGAACTGAAGAAGCTAGTGATCAAGGAATTCGTTCCTCACAGAGAGATGGACAAGGTAGAAAGAGGCTTCCTGCAGCTGGAGGCGGGAACGATGACACACCAGCAGTACACCACCAAATTTAATGAAATGGCGCGGCTAGTGCCCGAACAAGTGACACCATTGTCACGAAAGATTAAAAGATACATCCAGGGGCTGCCGGCGGATATCCGTAGGCATATGATTGCCACCCGGCCAAGCACTTTCAGGTCGACAGTTGACTTGGCTGGCAGATTATATGATGAACGCGAGGTGGTGGTGGCTGAGGTGGGTAAGAAGGATGGTGGTAGTCGGAACTGGAATAGGAAACGGTTTGGACGTGGTAGAACTGCTCCAAACAAGAAAGTGGCAAAGGTGGGTGATCGACGTGTGGTCACATTTGGATCAGGGCTGAGGAGGTGTGACAAGTGTGGGAGGAAGCATACTGGTGAGTGCAGAATGGGATGAACGTAGGCTTCAGGTGTGGTCAGCCTGGCCACATCGCTAGAGACTGTAAGAAGCCGAGGGCAGAGAAGAAGAAACCGGAGGAAGGAGGGCAGAGGGCAGGTGCTAGAGCTTATACCATGACCCGGGAGGAAGCCAGAGCTGATCCCGATGTTGTGTCAGGTATGTTTCTAGTAAACTAAACTTGTGCCTCTATATTGTTTGATTCCGGTGCTAGTAGGAGTTTAATTTCTACTACTTTCTGTGCTAAGTTTCCTGTTATTAGCAGAAAGGTCAGTGCACCATTCGATGAAGAAACGGCTATTGGTAAGTCCACTAGAATTACTGATGTGATAGAGGACTGTGCCATAGAACTAGAAAGTCATAGGTTTGCTGCTAAGTTACACGTGATACCCCTAGGTGGATTTGATGTAGTACTAGGGATGGACTGGTTAGCAACCTATGAAGCAAACATTGTGTGTCGCAAGAAGATGATTCGATTAGTTGCGTCTGATGGGAGTTTGGTTACAATTTATAGAGATCGCGTTGCGACGATCCCGAAAGTGATTTCGATGGCAGTGGCGGGAAAGTGCATGAGGCGCGGATGTAGTGCCTACTTGGCCTACTTGAAGGATGTGGACGCGCCAACACCACAACTATCTGATGTACCAGTTGTGCGTGACTTTCCGGACGTATTCCCGGAAGACTTACCCGGCGTGCCACCAGATCGCGAGATTGAGTTCCAAATTGACTTGGTACCTGGTGCTCAACCCGTTGCCAAAGCACCGTATCGATTAGCTCCCATAGAAATGAAAGAACTCATGGAACAGTTGCAAGAGCTGCTCGATAAGGGGTTCATTAGACCGAGTATCTCTCCCTGGGATGCTCCGGTCCTATTTGTGAAGAAGAAAGACGGTAGTATGAGGATGTGTATTGACTAACGAGAGCTGAACAAGTTAACGGTGAAGAACCGATACCCCTACCAAGGATAGATGATCTGTTTGATCAGCTCCAAGGTGTTAGTTGGTTTTCAAGGATAGATCTTCGATCTGGTTACCATCAGCTGAAGGTGAAGGAGCAGGACATTCCTAAAATAGCTTTTCGCACGTGCTACGGTCACTATGAGTTGCTCGTTATGTCGTTTGGATTGACCAATGCGCCAGCTGCTTTTATGGACTTGATGAATCGAGTGTGTCGGCCAATGTTAGATAAATCAGTGATTGTGTTTATTGATGATATCCTGATTTATTCAAGGAGCAAGGAGGAGCATGCCAATCACATTCAGGAGGTGTTAGAGACCTTGAGAAGGGAGAAGTTGTATGCCAAATTCTCCAAATGCGTGTTCTGGTTACGCGAAGTCCAATTCTTGGGTCACGTGATAAACCCAGAGGGGATTATGGTAGACCCTGCTAAGGTGGAGGCGGTGATGCAATGGAAGTCTTCGAGGACGCCATCCGAGATTCGTAGTTTCTTGGGTTTGGCGGGTTATTATCGAAGGTTCATTCAAGACTTTTCCAAGATCGCTTCTCCACTGACCAAGTTGACCCGAAAGGATGTAAAGTTTACGTGGGGTCAAGCTCAAGAACAGGCGTTCGGGGAGTTAAAGGTAAGGTTGACTCAAGCTCCTGTCTTGTCGTTACCCGAAGGAAGCGAGGATTTGGTATTATACTCAGATGCTTCTTACTTGGGGTTAGGGTATGTATTAATGCAAAGAGGGAAGGTTATAGTTTATGCATCCCGACAGTTGAAAGTTCATGAGGTCAACTACCCTACTCATGACCTGGATCTAGCAGCCGTGGTCTTTGCACTAAAGATTTGGAGGCACTATCTATACGGAATGAAGTGCACCATTTTCACGGACCATAAGAGCTTGAAGTACTTCTTCGAGCAAAAAGATCTGAACATGAGGCAGAGGCGATGGTTAGAGCTTATAAAGGATTATGATTGCGAGATCCATTACCATCCGGACAAAGCCAACGTGGTGGCCGATGCTTTTATCCGGAAGGAGAGGCCCGAGCCGATTCGGGTGAAAGCATACCAACTGATCATGACCTCTGATGTAATGAAGCAAGCCAAGGAGTTTCAGGATGGGGCATTAAAAGAAGATCATCTAAACTCTGAAAGAATGAGAGGTCTGGTTGGGGAATTGAGTGAAAACACACTTGGCGTTAAAACTCGATTTGGACGGGTGTGGATTCCTCATTTCGGGGATCTACGTGTGAGGATTATGGATGAAGCTCATAAGACTCGATACTCCATTCATCCTGGTGCCACAAAATGTATCAAGACATGAAGAAAAATTATTGGTGGTCGGGTATGAAATGTGACGTGGCGGAGTATGTGAGTAAGTGCCTTACTTGCCTGCAGGTGAAGGCGGAACACCAGAAGCCGTATGGGAAGATCCAACCTTTGGATATACCGGAATGGAAGTGGGAGCACATCACCATGGATTTCATTACGAAACTTCCCCGTACTCCGAAAGGATACGATGCCATATGGGTGATTGTTGACCGCTTGACGAAGAGTGCTCACTTCCTACCGATCCGCGAGACATATTCATCCGAGAGGTTGGTTGACCTGTTCATCAAGGAGATTGTAACTCGTCATGGTGTACCGGTGTCCATTGTGTCTGATCGTGACACCCGGTTTACATCTAAATTCTAGAAGAAATTCCACGATGCCATGGGGACGAGGTTACATATTAGCACGGCTTATCATCCCCAAACTGATGGTCAGTCAGAAAGGACCATTCAGACGTTGGAAAACATGCTTCGGGCATGTGTGATTGACTTTGGAGGAAGTTGGGACGACCACTTACCGTTAGCTGAATTCTCGTACAACAATAGTTATCATGCCAGCATTGGTATGCCACCATACGAGATGCTATACGGTAGGAGATGCAGAACACCCGTTTGTTGGGGTGATATTGGTCAGAAAGAGTTGGGAAGCGTCTAGGTAATCGATGCTACGACCGAGAAGCTGGAGAGGATCAAAGCCTTCATGAAGGCAGCTAAAGATAGACAGAAGACGTATGCCGATAAACGACGTAGACCAATTGAGTTCCAGGTGGGTGACGGGTTATGTTGAAGGTCTCACCTTGGAAGGGTATTATCAGATTCAGGAAGCGGGGCAAGTTGAGCCCAAGGTATATAGGCCCTTTCCGGATCGTTGCTCGTGTAGGAGAGGTGGCCTATAGATTGGAGTTGCCAGATGAGTTAAGTGGAATTCACCCGACATTCCATGTATCTCATTTGAGGAAGTGCTTAGCCGATGAAGACATGATTGTTCCACTGGAGGACATTGAAGTTGATGAGAGCTCAATTATGTGGAGCAACCAGTGGCGATCATTGATCGTAAAGAGAAGAGGCTGAGAAATAAAGTGGTTCCTCTTGTGCGTGTACAGTGGAAGCACAGGAAGGGATACGAGTCTACATGGGAAACTGAAGAGGAGATGAGACAGCATTACCCTCGTCTGTTTGAGGAATAACAGGTTTCGGGGACGAAACATATATAAGGGGGGTGGACTTGTAACACCAGGTTATTTTTCTAAAAAACAAGAAATTAAAAATAAAAGAAAGAAAAGCTATAAGGTTCAAGTGGAGGGACCAAAAGTGTCCAAAAAGGACAAAACTTTGAAAAGTTGGTGTAAAGGTGGGCATGGCCGCCCAGCCTCACTTCACATCACCATTTCTTCAGTTCTAGAGAGAGAAAGCAGAAGAAAACTCTCGGTTTGTGGAAGAAGAAGAAGAAGTGAACAAATTCAAGGTAAGGATTCGTGGTTTTTACATGTTTATGACGGGTTTTATCCCGGTTACATGCTTATGTGTTTGTGTTCATGCTCGGGTGTGCATGTGTGGTGTTCTTTTTAGGTGCTTGAACTCATTTGCAAGCGGGTTAGAAAGGAAGAAACACCCAAGTTGCATCAGGTGAGTTCTAGACCCCGGTTTTTACTTGTTCTTAATATCTTTGGGGCTGAAAATGTATGTAAAAGATTTTCAAATGTTTGAGTATGTATGCTCGTATGTTTCGTGCATGAATGAATGTGATCTTTGAATGCTTATAGGTTATTCTTGTTTAGAATAGCCACATTAAGCTTAGAACTGATGGATTTGATGATTTGGGTTGAAAGCATACTGGAAACATGTTGAACAGAAGGTCCATGCACCTAGATAAGCTCATGTGCCTGAAAATGCATAGTAAGAACTAAGTGTGATCCATGCACCCAAAAAGTAGCCCATGCGCCTAAGATTACCTTAGAAATGATAAAGTACATCCCATACGCCTGAACAGTGGCCCATACGCCTAGAAATGTTAGCTGGACAACTAAGTGTAGGGCCATGCGCCCCAATAGTGCCCATGTGCCCAAGTGGCCCATGCGCCTAAGTATCCATGTGCCTGAATAGTTCATGCGCCTAAAGTGAAAATGCTTAAGTTTTTGCTGATGCGCCTACATAGTAATGAAACGGATGAACAGGGTTCATGCGCCCAAATAGTTCCTATGCGCCTAAGACTTTGAAATTTTTACAGAATTTTTCTGGGAGTCTGTGCCTTAGGGTTTTGACCGAGGTTGATTAAGGGCTTTTTGATGATGATGTTTCATGCATGATATGATTGATAATGATTGTTCCTTATTATTGTTATTGCTATTATTATTATTACTTATAGTATGTGACTTTACGTGGTATGTTATTATCGTAATAATAAAGTGAAAGAGCAATAAAGAAAAGAAGAGGAACATTAATGAAAATGTTAGCAAGTCTTGCAAGCTTACAGGAGTACACGACCATGTTTTTGTTAGCTCAACTGTGCTGCGGGTTAGCTATCCTATTATGCACACAGGGTCAATCAATTGAGATTAGTAGGACCTTTGTAGCATGCCCTGGGTGATTGGGTTGGCCTTGTACATAGTACATAGAACCCTTTCGAGGGATACAGTTGACCCCTTTGGGGGATATAGTTGACCCTTTCGGGGGATATAGTTGACCCTTTCGAGGGATACAGTTGACCCTTTCGAGGGATATAGATGGCCCATCACCCGTTTTCCATCGCGCATATAGTTGCGGTATTGCTCACTGGCCCATACAGAAAGTGAAACATAAAGATAAAAGTTTACAGAACAGACAAGGCCTAGAGTAAAGAGAACGAACAATATTTGTTCATATGGTTGATGTGTGCTCGCATATACAGTATAGAGTTGTATTTTACAGAAAAGAGTATTTTCTTATACAACATATAGAAAGTAATTTATTACTTTTAATACTAGAGCTCACTCAGCAACATTGACTTTTATACATTTTCAGTTGGCAGGTAATTATTGCTGAGGATGGCACGAGGGTGAAGCTACTCAGCAGGAAAAGTCTGACATCCATTCGTACTCCGTGTTGCTGTTGTTTTGTAATGCATATAAACAAGTCTTTTGTAAATAGTCAATGATGATGTATTGCTTAACAATAGTGTTTTTAAATGAGTGAATGGCTTTTGATAAATTATTTCCGCTGCTTAAGCTTGTTTCATTGTAATGTTTAATGTTTTAATTGCTATGACTGACCAACTGTGAGGTTTCCGGGAACGGGGCCTTACATAGCATGAAGACTCATCCGACTAGGTTGAACACATTCTCAATCATTATTGACTAAGAACTATGTACAATAACTTCAAACCTATATAATAAGTTCATACATATGAATTATACTCAACGCAATAATAATATGAAATAAATGAACATTAATAAGCATCAACCACATATTATATTTCATTGAATCATTTCATTACATTAAGGCTCATAAACTAGGAACATGATGTATTTACATGTGTCCCCGGAAATGACGCCAAAAACTTGATGCAATGCGGATAGTATATATTTTGATAAATATTTTTCGCACAGATTCAGTTTTTATTGATTATTACAAATATGAAACCACACACATAAAATACAAGTGTACGTGTCGTGTGGTAATATAGTGTTGGTAAGAACTGAGTATCAACCTGTGGACACACCTAGCCTACTCAACAAACTTGATGATTGACTGTTAGATTTGGTTTTTGTTAAAGAAAATGATAAGTTGCATTGGAAAGATTTTTAGGTTTTTAAAAACAATAATAAAAATAAAGTAAACTAAGATTGAAGCGTTTGGATTTAAAACTAGAGAATAAAAGTTATCATCCTAATTATACTCCACTTATGTAACCATGATGAAATGGTAGTCTGATTTAAAGATATTGATTAATGTAATTATATTAATGTTTATAAAGATGAGCTGGTGCAATTTCTCGTCTATCGTGCTCCGTAGTGACTAGGATCGTGTTAGGTTGAGTTTTACTGCTTAGATCAAAGCCCTAGTACTGTAGGTAAATCTTTTTATGACTTATTTGACATACGATTTCTGAAAATATAACTTAATGTTAAAAAGAGAGTTGATCAGGTTCCTTCCTAACATACCATTAATTTTAGAAAACCATAACAATTACTGAAGATTTCTCAAACTAATAAAAGGAAACCCGCAAATGATCAGAAAGTTAAAGTGATATGATTTATAATAACCATTTCTAGTTCATTAGCCATGGATTTATTATGAAGACCGGTTTCGCGAATGAAAGTTGATTATACGTTTTTCAACCGTGTATGACAATCACAATCACAAACCGTAAATTTATAACTTCCCGTTCAAATGTAGGTGCTACCCATCATATTTTTCCCAAGACCACCATAAAATTAACATAATATTTATCACAAACATTAGTTCATCACAAATTACATAAGTTTCATTCGATTAGGATGATAAAAAGAGTTTAGCTCATAATGAGCTTGAACATAACAAGATATAACGAAGAAGATAGATATGAAATCATCGTTGAAATGGAACAATCAAACCGATAATCCACAATGGATGACGTTTAGACGATTCCGAGCTTCTTCCAAGTGTTGTATGCACCTCCCGAGCCTCCAAATGATCTTGAAGACTTGATTTCCGAGAGAATTCTACAGATTAACTCTCCCACCAAAGCTTGCTAAAAATGGTGAACTTAGGCTTCTATTTATAGGCTTTCTAGAGTGTTTAAGCACGACCACGTGCTAGTACAATGCTTACGAGAGTTGGTCGGCTCATACGTGCTGGTTGTGTCGGGCACAACCGGTGCTAATTGGGGCACGACCCCGTGTTGAAGGTGTGGCACGACCTTGTGCTTGATGGGCACGACCCCGTGCTTGCTTTTAGGGGACAGTACTTTTTGTCCTATCAGATGTCTAAACACGGGGGTATGTTAATTTAGCACGGGGGTGTGCTTCTGGCAAGGCATGGGGGCGTGCTTGATGAGGCACGGCCCCATGCTTGGACTCAAAAGCTCGAATTACTTCAATTTCTTGTTAAATATGCTTCTTTTATCCATCTTGCCCTTTTAAACACCTAAAAACACAATTTAATATTTTTAAGTACATTTTTATCATTTTAAGGGAGATATTAAAGAATAATTGATATGCTTTTGATAGGATTTTTATGTATAATTTGAAGCACATCAGTACACATCTTCAACAAATGTGTTCCATGGGTTGGTTTCCTCCGCCCTCACGGAGGGTGAGTTTCGTATACGTAATATTACTTAAAATGATAATGGTTAAATATTTCAAATAAGCATTTATAATATAACAGACACTATTTCAACTTGGTTTGAATCTTTGATAGGTGGCTCCTCATTCAACATGGAAGCTTTGACTTTTGATAATGATTTCAAGAACCCGACATTTTTTTCGAATTATGTGTTTTTGGAATGATGATTTTTTTTCATGATGGTTCTTGATGGTTGGTTGCATGAAATCATGAAATGCATATTTATTGAAAAATCTGAATGAGAAACTATCACGGTTTGGTCTAACCGTGACGGTTCAAGATCGTAGGTACCTGGGATTCATGGAACTTTCTATCAACATCAAGTTACCTAGTACCCTAACCGTGACAGTTAGGGTAAACCATCACGTTTTGTTTCAGACTCGTGCCTTTTTATCAGTGTATTTTTGTCTAAAGTCAGATCATATATGTGATGGTTTGGGCAAACCTTTGTGTGTATGTTTCAAACCCTTACATTTAGACCTAACCGTGACAGTTAGGTTTGTTTTCTCCTAAAAATAGTTACGGTGTCTCCAACACTACCCTTAAGAATATTTTAGATCTCTGTCCAAATATATCAAATGGATTCATGTATATAAAATTATTTTTGTAAAAATTGACTTAATTGAAGTTAGGGCCTATAACTAAAGCTTTAGTTGTTCTAGGCTTGAGCCGACCATGATTAAAATAAATTTTTTGTGATTAGTGTTATTTTTACTGTTTTTTTCTTATCTCTCATCATTACCAAACTTAAGTTTTATATTTCACACTAATGTAAAGATTTGGAAAATGGGTATTTAGAACAAATAAAATAAGATTGTTGGAGCGAAAATTTGATGAAAGAGTATAAAAGGTACAATTATTTTTTATATTAGTTACTAACTAGTATTAAGCCCTCTTGTTGCGGCGGGAGGCGTAAAACCATGCCCAGTAACACTAATGGCATGCCACCGTCATTGACCACCAACACGATGGTAAACCATAAAAACATAAAAAATAAATCAAATGAAATGTAGACGAAAAAACGTTAAACCACACACGCACGTTATGGCGTGTTAACTCGTAAAATTTAGACCAAGACGTAAAACGAAAATTTATAAAAGTATTGTGTTAGAATAAAAAGTTAAAAATTAAAAGAAAACTAACTAAAAAAATTAGGTTCAACCCATGAAGTATAAGGTACAACTTAATATGCATAAAAAACTTGCTAATTAGTATATATATAATAGTTAGAGAAAAAAATTAAAAATCAAAATATTTCACATTTAAGTTTTGACACTCTATCTCTAAAATCCAAATATTGACTTTATTAAAAACACTTAATCGAGTTAACTTGTCAACCCACTTTTAAGCTCTTCTTGTACGGGATAACCCATTTAGTAAATATGTCGTGTTTTAATTGACCTTTTTAATAAATGTGTAATGTCTAGCAACCAAAAAAGTACTTTTTAATGTATAAGTATATGTATGTGCGTACATAATTTTAAATAAATGGTCTTCTAAATCTGTGTTATGTGTGTTTTATAATAAGCTTGTCATCTTATTTTATAAACAGAGTTATGAGCCCACAATTAAAAATTGTAAGAAAGATCGAACCCTAATCCCTTCGAATATTTTCTTAGCTCATGGTAAGTTGTCGAATAGTTGATTCAGAAAGCAAAGCTAGAAAGAATCAAATAGCTCAAACACAAGTTGTTTGTGAAGACAGTGAAATCCCTTTCGGTCAGGCATGGTTAGAGTACTTTGGGCATGTGGTGAGCATTGAAGAATGGAATCACTATGACCTCTTAATCTATTCTAGGTTTTTTTAAACAACAATTCTTTGTGTTTTTAGGATAAACATAACTTACATATTACATCATTTTAAACCTCAATCTATTAGTTGTGGGCACATCACTTAACTATTAGTGTGCCTCATTGGGACTTCTAACCGAATCCAGTTGAACTTTAACTGAATCTCTCTAATCTTCTCAAGTTAGTTGATGGCTGGAGCCAAGAAAAGGTAAAGAACCGTAATCTTAAATTCTTGAAGTTGGATCACACTACTAGAAATAAGGGCTATCGCGATGATATTTGTCGTCGCAATAGGTTTGGTTTGTCGTCGCCATAGACCTAGTTGCCACAGCCTTGTCGCTATAGCTTATTTTTGAGTCGTCGCCAAAACCCTTGTCGCCATAGAGGTCTATCCCAACGACATATTGTCGGCACAAAATTTTCATAATGTATTTTAAATTAAAAATAGTTTTATTTTTCAGCCTATGGCGACGACATGTCGTCGTCATAGGTCCAACTAAATTATTTTTTTATTTTAATAAAAATAAAAATAAAAATTTTAAAAACCCTATGGCGACGACATGTCGTCGCTATATCCTAGAAATTTTTAATTGCTTTTTATATTTTTCAGGTTTTTTAGTATTTAATTTATAAATTGTTTTTTATATTTTCTAGGGTTTCCTAATATTTTAGGTTTCGTGAACATATTTATAAAATAAATGAAAGCTAGTATTACTAATACCTAAAAGATAATCATTTTACATTTCAAGTTAAATATGCGTGCATTTAAATAAAAGAACCAACGCAAACATTTTTATTTTTTTACAAAACACACAACATCTAATTTACGTCATCTTGATCATCTTCTTCATCTTGATCATCTTCGTCATCATGATCATCTTCGTCATCATTAAGTCTATAAAAGATAACAATTTTAAATTAATTACCATTAATCCTAAAACAAGTTACAAAACATAATCATCATATCATTTTATCAACTCAAACCAATAACTAAATCAAACAATTTATATAATTATAACAATATAAATCATATATAAACATAATTTAACTTAATATTTTAACTAATTAACAAAAAAATATAACATACATACCTTTAAGTTTTAACACAAAAATCATCTAGCACATATATTTAATTTCATCACCTGTTTATTAATTAAACTAATGACCAAATCAAACTCCAATACTTTCATCACATATTGTCATGCATACATACATACATAACTTAAAGCATATCCTTAACCAAATCAAAACAAGAACAAAATCAAACTAAAAGTCAAATAGATCAATATATTATCATGTCATTCTACTAAACAAGAACCAAATCAAAATATTTAAATAACTAATAAAATAGACAATATACACACCTTAAAACCTTAATAAAAATGATAATAATGAGATGTTGTCGGTGACTATGGTGGAGAGATAATGATACAACAACCTAGAGAGACGTGAACGGAGGTGGTGGCATTCATGGTGGTAGGAACAATGGTGGTGGTGGTGCAACCTAAAGATAATTCATTCTTGGTAGGGTGCGATGGGAGGTGTAATGGGGGTGATGGAAGTGATGGTGGTAGCGGCTAGGGACGATGGTGGTGGCTAGAAATGATGGTGGTGGACGCATTTTGGTTATTTTTGTCGGAGTTAAGGCTGGTGGTGGGTGGGATTTGGGTTTGGGAAAGTGAAAGTGATAATGTTGTATCCGGATTTAAAAGATACTGCACCCTATGGTGACGACATGTCGTCGCCATAGGGTTTTTATTTTTTTTATTTTTTTCCAAATTAATGGTGGGATAATCGCGCGGCATATGAAATATCTATGGCGACGATATGGAACACATGTGGCGACAACATGTCGTCGCCATAGGGTGTTTTCTGATATTTTATATTTTTTTATTATTTATAATAATGTAGTTATTAAAGATATTATTATATTATTATTATTAGTATTTTATTATAATTATTATTATGATGGTTACTATTATTATTATATTATTATTATATTATTATTATTATTATTATTATTATATTATTATTATTGTTGTTGTTGTTATTGTTATTATTATTACTATTATTATTTTTATTTTTATAATAATTACTGTTATTATAGTTATGATTATGATTATTATTACTACTATTATAAACATTATTACCATATGTATAATAATACTTATTTGTCTTACCTAATCTTTGACGCATATAATCAAATTTAATTACCATAACCGATCATGTTTGAGGTTTTTTGGCACTCTTTAATGATAATTAATAATAAACAAACTTAATTTACCAGGAGTATGCCTAATTTTCTATAAATTATTATCAAGATATGTAATTCAACACCAATGATTATAATTAGATCATAGCTAGCACTTGACGTATGAAATCGACTCTAATTATCATAATCGAACATATTTGACTTTTTTTCATACTTATTGATGATATCTAAGCATAAACAAACTTAAGTTACCATTACTAAGGATAATTTCCTTTAAATTACCAAGATTGTGTTTAATTTAACACAAATGATCATAATTAGATCATTGCTAACTTTTGACGAATGTAATCGACCCCAACCATTGACGAATGTAATTGACCCCAACCATCATAACCTAAACTGTTTGAATTTATTTAACACTCACTGATGATAGTTAAGCGTAAATAATAACAACTTACCATTAATAAGCATCATTTCCCGTAAATTACCATCGAATTACATAATTTAACACTGATCATCGTAATTCAATCATAACTAACCTTTAATGTATTTGATCGTCCCTAATCATCAAAACCAAACAGATTTGACATTTTTTACACTGATTGATGATATTGAAGTATAAATAAACTTAATTTACCATTAACAAGCATAATTTCCAATCTCATTACCAACATTCTATTTAATTTAACACTAATGAACATAATTGGATCATAGCTAACCTTTGACATATGTAATCGACGATAATCATGATAACCTAAAATATTTGGTCTTGTTTAACACTCGTTGATGATACTTAAGCATAAATAAAAATAACTTACCATTAATAAGCATAAGTTCCCGTAAATTTAACACTAATCATCATAATTCAATCATAGCTAATCTTTAATGTATATGATCGAACCTAATCATCATCACCGAATATACTTGATCTTTTTTTTTAATTTGATTGATGATATCATAGTGTATAATTGAATACAAATGATAATAATTTGATCATAACTAACATATGACGAATATAATTAATGCTATCATCATAACCAAGCATATTTCGTATTGTTTGAAATTCATTGCTGATAATTAAGCAGAAATAAACTTAAACTACAGTTATAAACTAATATTCCCACAAAGTACCATCAACGTATATAATTTAACATTGATAATGATAATTGGATTAATCTAATTTAATCAAAATTAACTATCATAACCGGATATATTTGATAAAACTTATAATTATAGCAATGATATGTACATACTTTATTATTAATACTGATTAATAATTATAATTATAATTTATATTAATATTTAATTCTTAAAAAAATTAACACCTTATGGCGACGACATGCCGTCGTCATAGATGGTTCATAAAAGGCGACTTATTTCCCTCCAATTTATTTAGAGGGAAAAAAATAGAAAATAATTGGTTTCTACCTATCGCAACGACATGTCGTCGCCATAGATATTTCAAAAAAAGCGGGCTTATTTGCCTCCAATTTATTTAGAGGGAAAAAAAGGAAAAATTTTGTTTCTTACCTATCGCGACGACATGTTGTCACGATAAGTAAAACAAACATTTTGTGTTATTTAAAATAAATCAAAATTAAAACAAAATTACGTGTAGCGACTAAATATAGCAACGACTTTTGTGTCGTCGTGATGGATTGCACCCTAAGACGACAAAAGGGCGTCGCTATAGCTATGCGGTAGCCAAAAATCAAATCACCCCTATGGCGACGACTTGTCGTCACGATAGGGTGACCTAAAGCGACGAAACCGTGTCGTCGCCATAGGTCTAGTCACGATAGGGTTAAATTCTTATTGTGTAATCAAATTCTTAAAGATTAGTTTGTAACTTTGTAAAAGTATTTTATTAATTCGTATCAAGTAACTCAAATTTGAAAACTCGAATCCAGATTATTTTTAAATTTTGATCAACTATCCTGAATTAATTTCAATTCAATTCGAATGCAAATTCAAAATTTTAAAATTCAAATCACTTATTTGATTAAGTTGACTAGTTGAGTAACATTAGATTTAATCCATAAACACTAATTAAAGAAAATGTATTTACCGACCTATATTTTAGACCGCATGTGAAAATGGGTAAGATTTTGTTTTTGACCATTTTAATAACTGCCTGTATACCCCTTTGCACTACGCCGAAGGCATACGTGCGTTGTAAAATGGGTAAGATTTTGGTTTTGACCATTTTCACATTAATATTCATCCGAAAAAAGAAAAGAAAAGTAATATCAAAACAACCATAAAAATACGTAACCACATTAATAAGTAAACACGTTTAAAACTAAAAATTAGGGTCAATTATAAAAAAGAAAAAAATTAAAAAAGATTTACACATACAAAAAAAAGATAAAAGTAAAAAAATGAGGGGGGGGGGGGGGGTTGGGTTTGGAATAACTCTACTAAATTTCATGGGGTGTAATTTAAATTGGTTTAAAAAATATGATAGGGGTGTAAATAGACAAACAAAAATGAATTATGGGATTAATACTTGTATGTTGTGCAACATTAATGCTTTGAAAGTTGGTAAATGTTATCGATATACTTATCTTTTTTCAGATTTAATCAAAGTGTAGTAAGATGCTTATAAACTTATGAACCATTTCTTACGGAAACAATTAAACATCATAAACACTTTACTATACTTCATTATCCAATTCCGGTGGTCCTATTGTTCTCTTATTCAATAATTGTATCACATAATCCAAACCGGTGTCTTTGGTGTTACACGTTGTGGAATCTTAGCTTTTGACATTTGTGACTCCTTGAGAGGACCACCATACATCATACCTGTTTTTATTTGAAGACGTGTATGGGTATGTATCTACACGCTTGTGCTGATTGTGTATGCATGTTTACGTATGTATGCAGTGGCGGAACCAGAATTTTTTTCCTAGAAGGTCACTAATTTTTGATGATTAGATATAACATCAAATTTTCTGGATCGGCCGATCGAGCTAGGTTGGTTCGGGTCGGGTCAGACTAAATTGAACCAACTTTTCAAGTTATTATTAAACCCCTAAAGATGATCATATCTAAGGATGATAAATGTTTTGAAAGATTGAATCAATTTTCAAGTCGGGTTGAGCTGGTTCAAGTTTTAATTAGATCCACTAGAATTAATAAGCAGAAGTCTAGAACCAATGACTATAATCACTATAGTTTCAACCAAAATCACGAATAACAATTAAAGAACCCTATAATACATGAATGCAAAAAACACACTCAAGAATGTTAAACTAAAGAATAGTTTTCACAAATGAAATCACCAAGTAACCTTAAGCTACTTTGCTCTTTTAGAACACTGCCTTGATCTAACAAGACTTAAACCAATACAAATGTATACTAAAAAAACACACTTCTTATTAAACTTGATAAATAAAAACACACTAAAAGAGAGTTCAACCTAAATCTATATATAAAAAAAACAAACTTGACTTACAAGGGATAAACTTAAAATTCAAACTAACAGATAAAGATAAGCTAAATTATTAAAATATAAACTAAGACTTTTAAATATTATCTATAACTCCTCCATCCACCCTTGAGATTTCCCATATTGCGCTTAGTGACCATGTTTTGCAAATACCTCTTATTTGAACAAAGAACAACGAAAAGCAATGCAAATCTATTATCTAGGGGTTGATTGTTTTAATTTAGACAGAAATAAACAAACCGAGTGGGGCTTGAAGTCTTGAACACAATCTAGAAAACTAACCTTGAATGGAGGATCCGCTGTGTAAGGAGCTTAGTAATTGCCATCGCAGGAGCCTAGGGTCTCGGAGATACTCAACAACAATGGTGATGGCTGATTGGGTTGGGGGAGGGGGAGGCTGAGATTGTTGTCGAATTTTATGGGGGGAGGGTTTTTTAGATTTAGGGTTTAATTGTCTTCTACATGTAAGGGTAAAATTGTAATTTTAGATATTAAAAAAAGTAAGAAAATGGCCCCTTGCAAGGCTCGATCTCACGACCTAAGGTGAGTGTAGTGTTTAACAAACGCACGCGACCACTGAACCAAGAATCTATCAATATTTTAAATTTAACGATATTAAAGGGTTCACCATCCAAAAAACTATGGGTTCACTTAAATTTTCGGTATTATACGATACATTACCCGCTCAAAAATCAATGGGGTCACTTGACCCCATACCGGCAGCTGTAGTTCCGCCCCTGTATGTATGCATTTGTATATGTATGGGTATATTTACGTCCTCACATATTTATGCTTATGTATGTGTATGTGTAGGCATATGTATATGCGTAAGAGCAGACCTAAATGGAAGGGATGGGTCAAGAGTCCCATTAAATTTTTTATGTTATATACATATATAAATTAAATAATGAATGACACTCAAGAATTTTCTCCTCAGAAACTCATTAAATTTTCTTTTTATTGAAGATGCATAAAACTTTGAGTTGAGAAAAAGATGTTATATATTAAGTTACTACCTTTAGTAAACCCGTGTATTACACGGGTTGTATAAATTAATGTAATAATATTTCTTAATTATAAAGTAATATTCTAATATATATTATAACAATAAAATAAACTTTTCAAAAAAATTTAAACTTTTTAAAAAAATAAACATTTTGTTTTAAAATAAACTGTACAAAAATGTCATTTTAAATTTTTTTCTATTATAAATCTCAAATTTTATTATTTTTTGTTTTTAAAAAATTTACTCTTTAAAAATTCCAATTTTAAAATATTTAGTATATTTAAAAAAATTATGCTTTAGAAAAAGAATATTATTTTATGAAAAAATTCTTTATTTAGAAATAATATTAATAAATAAATATTTCTTAATTTATTATATCTAAAGAGATGTTAAAGAATATTATTAGTAATTAAGATAATTATTTAATAGGAGAGAAATACGAGAAAATTTTGGTAAGAATGATTATAGTATTGACACATGTCATCCCAAGATATATTTTTATTACAGTAGGTAGATTATTATTTAGAAATAATATTAATAAATACATTCTTTCTTAATTATTAAATCTAAAAAGGTGTTAAAGAATATTATTAGTAATTAAGATAATTATTAGTAGGAGAGAGAGAGACGAGAAAATTTTGATGAGAATAATTGTGGTATTGCCACGTGTTATTTAAAATATATTTTTATTAGAGCAGGTAGATTAAGTTGCAAGGTTAGAAGAAAGAAAGACATAGGGAGAGATGGATAGACAAATCTATATAAAAGCTACCATTTGTAAATTTTTTATTTATTATTTTATATATAAAAAAACAAGACCAGGATAGGATATTATGGGGTTTTAGACATTAGCCACGTATCTTTTGTAAGGGTACATATTTGGTCCCTATGTGCATGTGCATAAAGCACTTTATCGCCATTTAAAATGTTATTTGTGCCGATGGAGGCGGTGTGTAGCACCCGGTTATTTTTTTATTCTAAAAGACCAGAAATTAAGAATAAAAGAAAGAAAAACTATAGGTCCAAGTGGAGGGACCGAAAGTGTCCAAAAGGACAAAACTTTGAAAAGTTGGTGTAAATGTGGGCATGGCCGCCCACCCTCACTTCACATCACTACTTTCTTCGGTTCTAGAGAGAGAAAGCAGAAGAGAACTCTCGGTTTGTGGAAGAAGAAGAAGAAGTGAACGAATTCAAGGTAAGAATTCGTGGTTTTTACATGTTTATGGCGGGTTTTATCCCGGTTACATGCTTATGTGCTTATGTGTTTGTGTATGTGCTCGGGTGTGCGTGTTTGGTGGTGTTTTTAGATGTTTGAACTCATTTGCAAGCGAGTTAGAAAGGAAGAAACACCCAAGTTGCATCAGGTGAGTTCTAGACCCCAGTTTTTACTTGTTTTCAAATATTTTTGGGGCTAAAAATGTATGTAAAAGATTTTCAAATGTTGAGTATGTATGCCCGTATGTTTTGTGCATGAATGAATGTGATTCTTGAATGCTTATAGGTTATTCATATTAGAATAGCTACATTAAGCTTAGAACAGATGGATTTGATAATTGGGTTGAAAACATACTGGAAACATGTTAAACAGAAGGTCCATGCGCCTAGATAAGGCTCATGCGCCTGAAAATGCCATAGTAAGAACTAAGTGTGATCCTTGCGCCTGAACAGTGGCCCATGCATCTAGAAATGTTAGCTGGACGACTAAGTGTAGGGCCATACGTCCCAATAGTGCCCATGCGCCCAAGTGGCCCATGCGCCTAAGTGTCCATGCGCCTGAATTACTCATGCGTCTAAGTGTTCATACGTACAAATAGTGCCCATGCGCCTGAATAGTTCATGCGCCTAAAGTGAAAATGCTTAAATGTTGGCTGATGCGCCTACATAGTAATGAAACGCCCGAACATGGCTCATGCGCCAAAATAGTTCCCATGTACCTAAGACTTAGAAATTTTCACAGAATTTTTCTGGGAGTCTGTGCCTTAGGGTTTTGACCGAGGTTGACTAAGGGCTTATTGATGATGATGTTTCATGCATGATATGATTGATTATGATTGTTCCTTATTATTGTTATTGCTATTATTATTATTACTTATAGTATGTGACTTTGCGTGGTATGTTATTATCGTAACGTAAAGTATATCGTAATAATAAAGTAAAAGAGCAATAAAGAAAGAAGAGGAACATTAATGAAAATGTTAACAAGTCTTGCAAGCTTACAGGAGGTACACGACCATGTTGTCGTTAGCTCAACTGTGCTGTGGGTTAGCTACCCTATTATGCACACAGGGTCATCAATTGAGATTGGCAGGACCTTTGTAGCGTGTCCTAGGTGATTGGGTTGGCCTTGTACATAGTAAATAGAACCCTTTCAGGGGATATAGTTGACCCTTTCGAGGGATATAGATGGCCCATCACCCGTTTTCCATCACGCATATAGTTGGGGTATTGCTCATTGGTCCATACAAAAAGTGAAACATAAAGATAAAAGTTTATAGAACAGACAAGGCCTACAGTAATGAGAACGAACAATAATTGCTCATATAGTTGATGCGTGCTCGCATATACAGTACAGAGTTGTATTTTACAGAAAAGAGTATTTTCTTATACAACATATAGAAAGTATTTTAGTACTTTTAACTAGAGCTCACTCAGCAACGCTGAATTTTATACATTTTCAGTTGCCAGGTAATTGTTGCTGAGGATGGCACGAGGGTGAAGCTACTTGGCAGGAAAAGTCTAACATCCATTCGTACTCTGTGTTGTTGTTGTTTTGTAATGCATATAAACAAGTCTTTTGTAACAGTCAATGATGATGTATTGCTTACAACAGTGTTTTAAACGAAGTGAATGGCTTTTGATTAATATTTCCGCTGCTTAAGCTTGTTTAATTGTAATGTTTAATGTTTTAATTGCTATGATTGACCAACTGTGAGACTTCCGGAACGAGGCCTTACATAGTGTCGCCACTTACTTTCCCCAGTAACATTCTTCTCGGTAAAATGTTATCTATTAAATCTATGGGTTTTTCATGATTGCTTGTTGTTTCTCTGCTACTCAAGGTTTTATTTTGGGTATTTCTAATCTAAACCCTCAATCCTGGTGCTTCTGTTTTATTGCGTACCTTTGGGTTCTGGTTATTGGATGGTGATGATGGGCAAGGCGACCTTGAACCCTAATATTTTGTTTTTGGTCTGTGATGGTGGTGCATGTTTCGGTGATCATAAGCCGGTGCTCATGATTACAACCCGTCATCTGAGACTCATATATCTGTGTTAGTTTTTTGTTTTGAAGTCGTTAGAGTCTTACATTAATTTGTTTTTAGTTTATTGATGATGGTGACTATGGTACATCGACGATTGTTGCCATGAGACGCCACTAAATCGGTTATGGTTGCGGGACCCATTAGTTGTAAGCATGGCTATGATGATTATGACAAAGATGGTTGCTTGTTATGGCATAATCAAGGAGGGCATGTGTGTTGTTAAGAATAAATTTGATGGGTGAAAGTGAAAAGTAATACACAAATACACATACTTCTATTGTGTCATTCAAATAAAACTTTTAAAATTTTTTGTAGTATATTAGGAAGATTTGTAGTAAGATATTTTACTTTTTGTGGTATATTATGTTAATATATAAGACAAGGTTAAGAATAAAACCGTATAAACATAATAAAACATTTTTATTGCTATATTGTTTTATTACGATTTTCTTTTACTTTAGTTTCTAGTGTGTGTCATTTTATATAGTTTTTTGTTAGTTTTAAGAGTGTATTACGAAGATTTGTAGTAAGATATTTTAACGAAAACTTAACCGATAATAAGGATTCTATAATTCTTTAAATCAAGCAACCATTTTTTTTATTATTTTTAAATTATGTGTAGTTCTTTTTTTATATTGTTTTCTAGCATTCAAGGATTAAAATATGGTAAAATTATTAGCAATTAAATTATGTATATTCTATAGTTATTCATGCTTAGTACACATCAAGCTCTCGTCTTACTCCTAGCATCTCGTGTAGCTTCTCGTGTTTTTAAAACCACGTGAACAAAAAAAATTATGTTATGAACCTAGTGAAAAGCCCTAGATCTACACTTAATCCTAAAATAATTTTGCTACTGACTTAATACAATAAGAGCTACTCAATGTATCGATTCCTTCTGGTATGACTGCCAGTTCCCAATATTTTTATGATACGATTGAACGTGTTTAATAAAAATGCATTACGTAATTTTTTTTACATTTTTAAAAATAATTAACATTAGAAGACTAGATTCTATCATTTCAATTTCTTAGTCCGTAAAACCTATAAAAATTGTAGACATGAGATAAAAATAGTTAAACAAATCATGTTTGATATACTTGTGTTAATATTTTAACACGATAAAATATTTAAAAACACGATAAAATATTTAAAAACAACTTGATGGATCTGCCAATAAAATCACTCTTGATATACGTATGAAGTCTAAAATTTTTAACACCATGGAATAAAATTTCGGGGCTACCACTACGTATGTGTATGAGTATATGTATGTTTTTATTTGTGTTTGTGCTTGTGTAGGTGTGCAGATGTATGCTTATGCATATGCGTGTGGGCATGAATATTTGTATGTTGTATGTTTGTGTGTTTGTATATTTGTATGTGTATGTATATATATTTATGATTTATCCATTTTATGTACTAATTATATCTATATGTTCTAACAATTTTTCAGATATATGAGTTGCATCTAGAATATAACGTTGCAAACTCACCTAGAAAATCAACATATTCAAATGGAAACTCATCGTGAAATTATAAATTTTTTGAGGTGTCAATATTTTTATGATGTTATTCCAACAGCCCAGACGTCATAATTTCCAGATTGGTAAAGGGTCAGGTTGGTAAGGGTTACAAACTAAATTATATTGTCATGATTAGATTAAAAACATAATAAAAATATAATGTTTTGAAACCAATCCATGATATCTTCAATATAGCAAATGCAAGCAATGTTGATATATTTATCACTAATTCGATTACATAAATCCATCTTTAAACGCAATCTATGCATTATCTTGGCTAATTAATTAATAAGTGAGTACTAGCAAATAAGAACTTACTAAGGTTTTGAATTTTTAATTCTAGTACTTTATAGTAGGCTTATCTAGAATTTTTTATTGGGCAATAAGGGTCTTAATTATATTTTTCAAAAAACAATGGTGTCAATTTTCAAAAACATATTGGTGTCATTCAAATTCGTCCCTGAATTCAACAAACTTAAATTGAAACTTAACTACAAAATAAAATATTAGAAAGAAAAGCGATACAAAAGCAATAAACAGACTTCATGAATTCATTTGGGAACTTATTATTCTGAATCCTGCAGTACTTAATAATAGTTTGGTTATTTCAATTTGAGCAAGTGCATGAAATACTAGTATACGTGGTTTTATTACTATTTTTAATCTAGAAATACATCATGTTATACATTTGTTATTTTTTGAAAATGTATGAAATATTTGACTTTAGATTCACATTTACTATTTTGAGATCTAGAATTGACAGTGATGATGCATTTCATATAATTTCTTATATTACCAAGCTTTATTTAATTTTATCTTCTTATTAGCGATGCCGCCACATTTAAGTGATACCAAGTATACTATTTTGTAACTATTCTTTTAGTTGATATCATGATTGAAAGTTAAGACCAATGTAAATTTCACTCTTAATTATAATGGTCTCATTATGGTATGTTGTGACGATAATATGGTAATAAACTGCACAACAAAGTGTTTTTATATGAGATAAACTTGGTTATATTATGAAGTTTAATTTTATTAGAGATATTTGTTGATTCATAGTTAGTCATAATTTCATAAGTATATTATAAACATGTCAATTTGATTCTCATAAAGAAGGATCTACAAATACATATATGATCGAGTATTTAGTGATTCTACTAAACCTTTTTTGTGTGTAAACATGAACTACTAGTTATTCAACATTTTTCTCACTGGACACACAATAGTCATTAAAAGTTTGGGAAGTGGAATATAATGTATTTTTTTTTATTTATTCTCTTGAATTCTCTTATATGATTTGGGCTAATAGCTCAATTAATACAACAGTTTGCAGCTAAAAGACTTACATAGGACCATAGATGCATCACTTAAGCAGTGAATTAAAATGCTCCACATGGAGATTAATATTTTTACATATAATCCTTAGCATTTTTCCAAAATTAATTAATAGGAATTCCTTAAGAAATTAGTTTTTGAAGGGGCTTATGATTAATTAATTCAGAGAAAACACTACACATTATAAGTGTTTTGTTAGAAAAGTTTTTAGATTATTTAAAGGGGTTGCGTGATGGAATTCTTGATTATTCACCTCATTATGATGTATTTGAGTGACTTATTTGGTCATGTTTTTTGGTTAAGTATAATTTGACTAGTAATTTATATTTACTCACCACATTTTATTTTATTGTTATGAGATTTTAATTTTTGTATCATTTATTCTAGTTGGCATGTTCTTTTGTTCTCCAATATAGTCCGGTGGCTATAGTTTTCACATGCATTTATAATATATACAATATCATAATCGGTAGTGGTTTTACTGTGATAACCATTTAAATAAATATAATTCGAAACATTATAAGTTTATTCAGGATTTAGTAGAATAGAGACATGATTTGATATGTGTGGGTAAGATGATAAATGTGTCATCTACATGTTTTATATAGGTTACTGGCATCAGTGATAATACTTAATAGTGTTTTTGTTGAAAATAATATGCGTGATAGATAAAAAAAATTTAAACATTCAGTATTCACACATAAAGTCGACTCTACCAAATGAAATGGTGATTGACGGGTTGCAAATGTGCCGTCGATATGATTTATTTCACCCTCTTTGGCTTTTTCTTTCATTTTATTTTTAAAGAGCTCAAGTGTTCATTCCACACAAAAAAAACTAGCCACATTTGCCTTAAGAAATGTGATAACATCGATTTTCATGATCTGACGACATGAGACACGCTTCAAATATTTTGTGAAAGCAGATTTGATTATATTAATATTATGAATATAAATACTAATTTTCTTCAACTGCATTATTAATTCAACCAATTTTACGACCTCTTAAAGATTTGTGGGCTACCAACACTAAATAAACGGGGTCATCTACTAACAAAGAAAAATAGAGATGGATACGGCATGTGCTATTGTTTTATTTAAGTATATATTATAAGAGGACTATTTTTTCTTTATCTTTTTAAGTTATGTACAAATTTATTACGCGTTATGTGCAACTTCTACGCACAATGCACTATTTTGGTTTTTTTAAAACAACTCGTAGTTTAATTCAATTGACCATCTATACATGCATTTTGCAGTGTGTTTGAATCCGCTCAACGAAGGTGTACTTTTGGTGAATTTAGTGGGATGAATTTTTATCACATTTAAGGAACATGCATTTTTTTTATTTCTTGGAGTTGAAGATTTTTTTTTAAGAAAACAATTTTGAACCCAATAAGGTATCCTTAAAGTCCAAAAACAGCAACTTTAGGCCCATGTGTTGTTATTTTTCGATCTTGCTTTCATGATTATTAAGTTGATATATGAAAATAGTATAATTGATCATTGAAAGTCCAACGTTTAGCCCAACTCAAGAGGCTTCACTGATGAAATGAATATCTACAAAAATGTGAGTTTCATATAACATGTTATTATTTAAAAGTGGTAACTTTGTAAAATAGTAATCAACTTTTAAAATTGTTCTAATTAGATCACTTATTTTTATATTTTATACAATTAAAAGTCATAACATATTTTTTAGCATGTTATACTTTTGGATTCAGTTAGAAAATATTTTTTTCTATCTTTTGAGGCTGATATAAAACGTTGACGTAAATTTTAGGTACTTTTTTTATTTTTTTTATAATTAACATGTTTTTTTATTTTTTAATATAATTTTATATATTGAAAATTCTAACTTTAATGTCTTTTCCATCATTACTTTCTTGTCATAATAAAATTTGGTAATGATTCGATTTGATCGTTTGAAGGTCCAATTTGAGAAAAATATGTATGAGTGACTAAATTAGAACACTTTTAAAAATTGGTTACTATTCTGTGACATTTTTTCAATAATGAAATACAAAGAATGGTTTATAAATCCCATGGATTATGGCCTTATGGGACGTTCAATTTTGTTCTTTTGAGATTAATGGTTGTGAAAACTGAGCGTTGCAACATTAATATTCATCCGCCAAAAAAAATCACGACGAAATGTTGATAAAGCTCTTTGAAATAACAAATTCGTAATTATATAAAACATCCTTTCTTTAATGTTATAAAAAATAAAAAGAAAATTCTACAAAAACAAAACGTTGAAACAATTTTGACTGTTGTATGTTCGTGTTTTGTTTGAAAATTCTGCTTTGAATTAAATTTATATCTAAAGGACATTTATCTTTGTAACAAATTTTATTTTTCTAACATTTATTTTTATAATTACACTGGACAACCCTTAAGTATATTGTTTAGTTCATCTTTGGTCCTTTAGTATAACGATTATTAGTTTGTATTGTTAAGTTAGGTCACATGATTATCACATAAGGTTATAAGTGTAAATACACATCTACGGAGCGCAATCAAAAACCAAATCGATGTATTAGGATAATATAATAAATCAAACATTGAGACCGATGAGTAACACCTCAAACAAATTATATATAATACTAATTAACAAATGTTTTGTGGATTATGAGTTGTAACCAAGGCTTAATAGGTTGTACATCTTTTGATTTTTATTTTCTTTTTTGTTATTATCTAATACTTTTATATCTTTTACAACTTAATCTCTATATTTTTTCATTTTCATAATACTTTTCATCTTTTTCAAATTTTTCGTTTTATGTGTCGATTTAAATTTTTACGAGTTAACACGCCGCAACTTGCGCGTTTGGTTTTAACGTTTTGACGCCTATTTTTCCCATTTAACGGCCCTATCACAACGTGCAGGTCTTAAATTGACTTAGGTATTGTTTTTAATGTTTTATGTTTCATGTGTGGGTTCAACGTTTCTACGACTACTTTTCGTTCGTTTTATTTTTCCCATTTTTATTTCTTTATAATACGAGTTTTCCGGTTTGATGGTCGCTGCTGGTGGTGTGAAATTGATGCCACTTGATACAGCCTTACTCCCCCATCGCAACGCGAGGGCTTAATACTTGTTATATATATATATATATATATATTATATATATATATATTTATCATCATTTTTTCTAAAACTAGTTCAATATAAATGATTGTATATATGAGGCATGAAGATGATGAAGCTATCCAAACACTATGTATCAATGTTCTATGTTCATTCTATCAGACATATGAAAGAAAAAGTCAATCTTTTGAAGGACAATATCTAATCAGTGTTGCAAAAAATGAGATTAATCAGGATTCGACCCTTCACTAGTAATTTTTTGCTAATCGGTCAATTAATCACTAGGCGGTCAACGGTGGTCAAAATCGGACCGAGATTATCTTAATCAGCCAAAAATATGTGATTCCGGCTACTTTCGGGCAAATTTTAAAAAAGTCCAACCAAAAATTGAAAATTTCGACTTAAACTTGGAAATTCCAGCCAAATATGTGTATGTATATATAAAATTGAACCTTTTCATTAAATTTACATATGAAAATATAGGTATTTATATATACAATTGAAAATTATATATAAAAATTACAATCCGATTAATCCTGATTACTCCCGATTAATTGCTAGTGAGCATCACACCGCCTGACTAGCGCTTAGCAATATTTACAACATTGTATGTAACTGATAAAGTATTGAACAACTTTGAGTCAACATATATGCATCTATTTTTATGTGTAAGTTTATTATTGATACTTAAATCATATTAAACAATAGAGTTTTATATACTAACAAAAATGATGATAAATATATATAAAATTTGTTTAAGGTTTTACACGCCAATCTCTTACTAATCATGTTTTCCTAACCAACGTCACATAGCTTGCATTCTAATTTGTAAGTATTAAGTTTATTATTGATATTTATATGAAAGAGTTAACGTTTATAAAACTAGTTTTGAAAATTGTGAAGATAATATATACACACACACACTTTGTTTAAAGTCTTACTTGTTCGTTCCAACGTTTTACTAATCATATTTACCTAATACGTCAATTCGTATTTGGATTATACCACCTAGATGTTTACAACACATCTACATTTATGCATAATCATAAGAAATTACTTAACGATGTAAACTAACGACGGTTAGACTAAATGACTAAATACAAAAAAACCTTATACATATAGGTTGTTTGATGTAATTAGTAATAATAATGGTTAAAAAGTAACATTAATTATAAAAATTAAAATTCCTTTTCTATAATTTACTCTATATTTTAATTGTTATAATTACATTAAAAATCACTATTTTTTCTCTCACCTTTTCAATTAATAATTTATTTCATGTAACATCCTAGGTAAATCTCAAATTAGCCGTAAAAAGAGAGATTCCCAGTTCACAAGGAATGTCCTGGTTATAATATCACTAACATGTTTTGGGTGTATATGTTGTGGATATATATGTTGTGGATGAGAGAAATACTTCATAATTAAGTGTTCTCAGTTGGCAATAATCCAAGGATTGGTGACGTCTTGGATAGTTTTCACCCGCCTAACCAAAATAAAATCTGTGAGCTCCGTGCGTGTAAAACAACCAATATTGGTGATATGAGAGGTCGGGTGTTACAAATCGTATCAGAGCCACTATTATGTCGTTCTGTATGGTGGGGCAAACCTCATTGAGGATGGTGAGTCATTGGGCTCATCGGGGACGATGAGTTTAGGAGGGCTGATTGTAACACCTTAGACAAATCACACATCGACCATTGATATGAGAGATTCTTGATTCATAATGAATGTCCTACCTCTAATATCACCAACATGTTCTAGGTGTATTGGCTGTGGATGATAGGAGAACTGCAGAATTAAGCGTGCTCAGGTGACAGCAATCCAAGGATGGGTGATATCCCTGGGAATTTTTCACTCGGGCAACAACAAAAATTCATGAGCTTCTTGTGGGCAAAGAGTACAATATTGGTGGTATGAGAGGCCGTGTGTTACACTTAATACATTTATCATGACTTTTTCTCTCACTCATCCACTCACAACCATTTTCAAAAATTTTAAAAATTTTATGGGTGTTGTACCGTTATGGGAAAACACATACAACCCTCATAGATCTTCTATCTTCTTCTTTCACAACCATCCCTTATAATATAAGACACCCACTCATATAAAAATAAAGAACTAACTATGAATTTTCTAAGTGTCTTTGATGGAATGTTAATTTTGCCCTAAAAATATGCATTATATCATTATATGGAAGTATGTATATATTCCACACAAAAGACTAGGTGAATAAATGAAAAGTATTATTTTATATTTGTAGAAATTGTATATTGCAAGGTCTTCGTTTTATTTAAGTTTCATTTGATTCGAGATTGGGATTTTGCGTACTTTACTTCTGATCTTAAACTAGTGAGGTGTTGTGGTGTGATATGGTTTTTTGCAAATAGGCCGTGCGGCCCATATACTGAACAACACCAGCCCAAATGCTAAATAAGCCCAGTTTTTAAATAATAGCACCCATTATTCCATCGAGGTCAGATATAAAATAAAGAGACAAATAATTGAGTCATCTTTATTGGTGGTAGGGGGCAACACTTGAAATAAACATGAAAATTTTAAAAATGTTTCCGTCACGAAGTGTCACGTCATTGTCGTCAAATCATGTTTGCTGACATGCAACTCCGTTTACTTACCGTTAAAAATAACGTGATGATGTTTGTGTTTGTAATTTTTGGCCTTGAATAATATTTTCAAACGGGATTGTTTTGGATTTTTGGCTCTGAATAGTTCACCGGTTTAATCATTTTATCTTGTCTGATAAACCGATTGGCCGAAAATGAAAGTAGTCATGTTGTAACGATATATATATTTTGACTGGTTTTCCTTTGTTTTTCGCCAAATTTATATCCGTGTCATGTTAATTAGCTCGTAATCAAAAGGTGACACAAATTGTTCTGTTATAAGTACAAAGAAGTCAAAGAAAATATGAGAAAAATCAAAAGAGAGATCACTGATGTTGGAGTGATGTATTATGAATATATTTAGTATGTTTCATAAGCATTGTGTTTTATTCCGGACCAGTTACGTACCTTTTAAGCGTCTCATATTTAACAATCCATTTTCTAATCACATCGGGAATTTTGATATTACTTTTTATTTGTTTTTTTCTTTTCAAAATCACATTTAGTGATTTCAGACTCCATATATTATTTTTATTTCATGTTCACATTTGGTTAGCATCCTAATTTACACAAAAATATATAATATCAAATTTTAGTATTTATGAATATTGGTTATGGAACCATTAATTAAAATAGAACATATTCCTTTTATGTTCACAGAGTCTCTTAATTTTACTGACTGACTAGTGTGTTTAAATCTTACAACTGAAAAATAAATGTTATTTAAAAGTAGATATATCACTATGAAAATGTAAATATATAATTACAACAAATGATAGACATTGAGATTTATCAACTATAAAACTTGAATTATCATGGGGTCGATCCGTTTAGTTTCACTTATGAAAAAAAAATAAAAAGAAAATAAAACTTTGATCCACTAGCAACGTAGATTGAAGAGCTTTGTGTTCTTAAAATTATAAGTTCAAATTTCACTTCAACGTATAAATATTGCAGCAATTAATAGGGTTGGCAATGTGCTCTCAGACATACGCATGCTAGAGGGTTTTACGATTTATCCGATTTCCTCCTTTGACAAGCTGGCGCTAGTATCAAGCGTCACATTAATGTTTGACAATTGAAATCTCATCTGAAGCACCAACATACTTGTGCTACGAAGAGTTTGTCACTCAGTCCGAATTGCTATCATCTTAAAAAATAAATCAATAAATTATTAAAGTAATAGAATGGATACATAAGAATCAATCTTTATATACATTATGTTTAGAACCAACCCAGATACCCAGTGAACCTTACTGAGATGTGTTGTCAATCGTACATAGAGGTTTTAACACTTACTTAATTCAGCCATAAACAATAACAAAAGAAACCCACATATATAACACAACCTTCATTGAGTCATATTTAAACTTGATATCTTAAAAATCACAAACTTAAACCGTCACACATGTTATTAAAACAAAACAAAACCAAAAGACATTGGCATAATAATCAATGTACCAAATTAAAAGTTAACTTGGTATGGGAAAAAAAAAGATAAGGACGTGTGTGTAAGTGTAAGTGTAACAGGGAAATGGAAACGACAAGTCATGGGATTTTAGGTGCCCACATGCCACATCGTGTCTTTGGTCTTGTCTTTGTTGCGTGTTTGTGTCATGCAAATTCACACGCAAAACGACATCTTTCTCCAACTATTTCTAACGGTTCATGCATAACATAACATAACTATTTTATTTTTATTTTTATTAACTCATCTGTTTTCTTTCTAGAACCATATATAAGAGTTATATTACAACTGATTTTTTTAAAAGAAACGAACGAGGTCATTCGGTTAACAAGTATAAAGAAACCACGTGGTTTTGAGCGAACCGTACCACACTGGTGAAAAAAACAAAGAAAAACTAGTAAGAACAGCGGGACATATGTACGGTGTACGTGTTACTCGACTTGTTATCATTAACTAATTAAGTTGTTGATATTATTTAAAGTAAATTACATTTTTCGATCGTCTCTTGTCTAGGTGTCAAAATGCAAATCTCGTACTTATATTTCATTAATTACAACAAACATCATTTATGCGAAAAGTTGTAACATATTTTGTACTTTTAATGCAATTTAGTATATAGATAAATAAAATAATAGGTTAAATGACTTTTTGCTTTTATTTAAGAATTATGTGTATAAAATACATTTTGATTACACTAGATGGGTTGTTCATTACACTTTCATGTTATTATTTTATCTTACTACTCAAATAAAATGGTAAATAAAAGTGAGGTCATGGGTTCAAGTCTCATTTTAAGCAAAAACGCTCAGAGTTAAGCCAAAGAGTTTTCTCTATAATGGGTTTCCTTCTGAGAGGGTTGAGGGTGTGGTCTCGGCTGAGAAATGAATAGGTGACCTCGATTAAAATAACATTTATCCTCCGAAGTTGGGTCGTACATTTTCCGTTCAAAAAAATAGTAAATGAGTGTGTTACGTGTCAGCATCACATTTATTCTTATCAAAATTTTCCCGTTTCTATCTTTTATTAACTAACTATATTAATTACTAATAATATATTTATTTTTATATTATCATTAGTTTTTTAATAAATTAAGAAAGATATCTTTTTATTAATGTTATTTCTATAGAAATGGTTTTTATAAAACGATTTTTTTTTTCTAAAAATTCAAACTACTTTTACGTAATATTTTAATATTGGTTTTTATAAAGTAAGTTTTTTATAAAACAAAAATAACTAAAATAAGGAGTTATAGTAAGGACATTTTTAAAAATATTTTTTTAAAAAAATGTTATTTTGAAACAAAATGTTTAATTTATCTTTGAATTTTTTTTAAAAAAATTCATATTATTGTTTTATAACTTATAGTTATTACTCATACATAATTCTAATGATATCATGTCTTATTATATCGTTTTATAATTTTTATTTTATTTAATATTTTATTGTTTAACCCATGTAATACACGGGTCTTATAAACCTAGTTATTATATATGATGTATGTTTCAGTTATCATACTTTAGTATACACATTGTTACATATGTAGACCACAAATGAATTCTCAATATAATGAATATGTTGAATCCTGAATTACTAAATCTTGTTCTATAATTATTTCTTACTTTCAATAGCAGTGGAGGTTAATTGTTCAATTAATTAAAAACTTTTCGGATTACAAGCAATAACACAACACAAAGAATTCCGATCCCAACTCAATTGCGTTTAAGCAAGTTGTAAACTCGTAAAATTGATTTGATGAATATAATGTAAAATAGCAATGAAATAATAATTAAAACAAATAAAATAGATTAAATTGTCAATAACAGTGAAATGAACACAAAAGGTGTAAGAAACTTTAATCAGTTATCAATAGTCCACATGAATACAAATGAAATGAAATTACAATGTCAAAATTGACGTTGTATATATCTAATCAATTTGACTATTGCATTCTGATTGCCTTCCCTAAACCCTTTGCTTAAATCCCTAATTAGCTCGTATACATGAAGAGCACAAGCATTTGAGAATGAAGCCACTGAAAACATATTTATCTTTCCACTATTTAAGTACTTTACTAAATTTATATTTTTGATACCTTGGAAGCTTACAAGAAGAATTCAAGCCTCCGATAGGCTTCATCTTTCGATAAGACTACATCTTCTGACAAGCAGTCTGTTTTCTAAAGGACAACACCTTCTTATGTACTGCGATAACTTTAGTGTTGAGAAGTAGTTAACAAACCTTAACTTGCATTTGATGAAGATCCTTTGCTTCACTACATCAAATATGACGTTTGTATCTAATTAAACACACAATCATTGTATACCACATTGTGTAGATCAATGGTTGTAGTTAGCCATCGATAAAAAGACGATATAAATTGGTTTCTAGTATTTGTTCCAGTGCTGGAACAAATACTAGAAAACAATTTATATCGTATGCAACCAGCTAGCTGGTTGCATACGATTAATTGGTTGTAGTCCTTAGTAAAAAACCTCTCATTCTAATAGTTAAGGAGTTACCCATATTAAACTTGCAATTTTACTTTGTATTTGCATTGTAATTTGTATGCTATTAACTAAAATATTCTTTGAACTTGAAAGCTATCGTGTCAATGATAGTTCTAGTATCTATATTTGTGTTGATTGAAATTAATAGTCAACAAAGATATCACATCTGTTAGTTATTTTCATAAAATCCCTTATGTTAATTGATTACAAATGATTAAACAAGGGGCATTACAGCATTGAAAATTAACTGATTTAACGATCGTCAAATCATTTGTTATATATGAAGCTATTCTCAACACAACTAACACTCAAAGATGGTTGATACTGTTACTACAAAGCACGATTTTCAAAATGGAACTCAAAACAAGCTTCCTATGTTCACTCCAGACAACTACAATGCCTAGAATACCAGAATGGAAGATATCATTAAGAATTAAGACCAAAAAATGTAGATCTTTATCACCGAATTGAACGTCCTTATTTATCAAGATGGTGAAAGCTGCATGTGAAACTAGTGCAACAAATTTTAAAGATCCCACCAAGTATTCTAAATAGGATGAAAGTTGATTCTAAGTTTCTTTGGATACTTTGTAACACCTGTCAGAATTTAAGTCAATGGAATAGGAGTAAATTAGAAAACAAGGTGGCGGTAAACTGGCACTCAAGTGATAATGGCCTGCTAGGAAACCATGCATGATATACTAAACTAGGATTAATAGCGGACCATTACCAGTATCCATGTCTGTTCGCTATGAACCAGGTGAAGCAATACGAGACTAACACATGTCCATATTTGACGAATCCTTATGTTTTGACACGAGTCTTGAGACTCAAGCTCATGACAGATCGCCACCTGTCTCGTAAGTCTACTTGTTACGAGTGGATAAGGCTAACCAAAAGCTGACACGTGGTTGATGACTCGCTGAACTAGGGTTGGTAGGGTACCGCAACCAGTACCTATGATGGATCTTAAAACAACCTATAAATAGAATCCTCAAGGTGAAATTCTTTCATCTAAAATTTCTAAATTTATCCCATATTACTTGATCCTAAATCACGTCTAAATCTATAGTGACATTGTTTTGTTAGGATGATATTCTAACTAGAAAGATGTGCAACAAATCTCTAACGAATAAAAAATAAGAAGCATAAGACAAGACGTTGTCCAATTTTAAAAGTTTTATCAAGCACATACTCTAAACCCTTGTTTATACGTAAACTATGCTAAGGTGAATACATTCTATGTTTTTAAAACCAAATAAATGTTTTTTGATTTTGAAATTGACACTAAAATGTTAAACGCTTTAGTGCGTAAAGGTATTCTAGTGGAGATAGTGTGTATTGTTTCATAAAATTATATCCTGAAATTGGTAGATATCTCATATCGTGACAAGTTCAGTCTTTGTTATCGGTAATGATGATTTAGATAGTACTGTTGTTTATCAATATGAGCAAAGAAACAAGTATATATTGTAATTGCCATGATATTGTGATTAAGTTATTTAATTATATTTATGCCTAACTATTTACATGTGCATTAAATGTATTCATCGACATTCTATGAAAATTACAGGCCATCATGATAAAGATGAACCTTACCCTTGGATAGGTGCTAATAGAGTTTTAACTCCCTAAACAGAACTTAGCTAGTGGCCTAAATATAATTTTGTTTAGTGTACTCAGGATTTTGCTATAACATCATTTTATTGATGTTTTTATCCAATCTACAAGCGTTTTAAATCCCTTTGAATATATTAACCTTTAACAACCAGTAAAAGTTGTTTTGGATTTGTAGCTTATGTTCTCCGCCTGAATATTATTTGAAATAGACGATTGAAAAGAAACCAAGAATACAAATCGGTCACATTCCCGGGATCTCTTGAAATATTGTTGAATGAAATATTGTTGGGTCACATTCCCGGGTGTATATATTCTAAAGGGGCATACCTCTTTGGCGAGGTAGCACCCCTAATGCGAGATCTAAGGGGCAATGCTTTTAGTTAAGATCTAAATATTTCTTGTATTTATTGCTTGTGGTTTAGTTTGTAGGAGAAAATCTTTCTATAAATTACAAAACCAAGTGTTGTGGAAAATAATTATTAATATATATACACCCATACACATCAATCTTTATCTTCTTTCCTCGTGACCCTGATTAATCATTTCTAGCATGTTTTCCATTATTGTTCTAGTTACCTACCCACTTCTTTTTTATTCCTCATTCACAAGCTCTTCCTTAACAATACCCTTATAGACATTTCCACTTAATTCAGCACCTATCAAATATCTTTGGAGCACAAGCTTTTAGATGAATTCGTACTTTGGCGGTAGACCTTAAATGTAACACATCATCCTTTTTTCTTTAGTATTAACAAGGTGAGGAACTAAGCATACCATTTTATTAAACATAAGGTGTACTGACCATGTATAAGTTTTCTAGCCTAGAAACTAATAAACTATGTTTCTATCTTGTTAATCTCATTATGCCGGCAAATTTTCAGTTACCAGCTCTTTCAAATCTTCCCACTTCAATCTTTTTCACACCAACTTTGGTATGCTTCATAATGCTATACCAATGTTTCGTTTTGTCAATGAAAGAGTGAGTGACAAACTTAACGACCTAATGCGATATTCACTAACCTCAAACGCTGTCGCCATCTTTAAATCCACTAGAAGGTGGCAATAACATCTCTTCTTATCATCCTGTGTAAATGGATTACCCCATTTGAAATTTTTGTAGTTACAACCTTTCACTGTATCTTGTTTAGAATTATCCCATTCATCCTCTAAGTTCATAGTCTCTATCCTTTTCTCCTTATCAACTTTGTTAGCAACTTTATTTTCTACCTTCTTAGCCTATTCCTTACTTGCTATTTTGAGAGCTTGACTCAGAATAAAGGACAATGTAATATGTAATACCGCACAAACTTCCTTCATGATATCCTCTCTAACATAGGCTTTAATATTATATCAAGCTTGCTATGATTGGAGTTTTTTCTTGTTTAGAGTGAACCAACTTCTCGTGCTCGTCTCAGTTAGCTTTTAGTAACTGGAGGTCTGCCTACCTAGCTAGCACAAGCATTACAATGGGTATTATTGCACTAGACATTGATTACTAATTATAAAAGTGATAAAATGACAACACAATCAATCAAGGATATATTTAAGAACATATCAAGTAGTGTACGTTTTTTATGATAGTGACTAGCTGTAATTAACTACTTACTTTACTTTCTTGTTCTAAAAATTTCCCTCTATAATTATGTCATCATTTAAGCTTATTGATCATATTAGGTCTCTAACTATTTCTTATCATGTTCACTTATAAAGGAATAAACTTATCTACTTGTAATTATGCCACATAAGAATTCTTAGTTAAATATAATTTCAATTAATTGGTTCTCCTAGCATGAGGCTTCCCATATTGATATTCTTTTCCTTGGCTACATACTCAATTTAAGTTTAGGCATCAAAGAATACTCATATCTCTCAAACTACGGCTTTGATATTATTTTTTCAGATCTTAAACTAGGTAATCTCACATTTGGTAATTCATAGTATCACATAGTTCTTAAACTATTAACTTTAAATTCAAGTCTTG
Organism: Flaveria trinervia; assembly: GCA_025506515.1. Taxonomy (NCBI): domain Eukaryota; kingdom Viridiplantae; phylum Streptophyta; class Magnoliopsida; order Asterales; family Asteraceae; genus Flaveria; species Flaveria trinervia. The sequence goes on along the minus strand of CM046456.1, from coordinate 62,556,611 downwards.
TTCAATCATTCAATTCCATTCATAACCTTCCAACATATAATCTTGTAAAAGTCTTAATTCCAACATATAATCTTGTAAAAGTCTTAAATTCATAAAAGAGAGAATGTTAGTCTTCGGGCATGGGAATACTCTTTTGTCCACGCCAAGAGTCCCTTGTTTTAATGAGTATGTATTTAACCTGACATGTATGCTAAAGAAAAGGTCTCTAGTTTTTATTTTAGACTAGTAGTAGGAAATCTTTTATCATAGTCACTTAGGAAAAATCTTTCAAAACATAATCCTTGATTATGTGTTGTAATTGATGGATATACTTTCATGTATAGTAAATAATGTTGGTAATCTTTACTTGTAAACCCATACTTGTATCGTTAACTAGTAAACATACTGGTAACATAAATCATAATTGTAGGCAACAAGGACTATGATGCCTCACTCGAGGCACAAATCATTGTTACCGGCTCAAGTAAGGATTTCTAGTGACTCAAATTCTAAGATAAGACTCTCATAATGTCCATCATAAAAAATGGGCTCTGGGAACGTCCACCATATAGGTAGGACTCTAGTGGTGTCCACCCAAAAAGTGAGACACTAGTAATACCCATCGCAAATACTAGACTTCTTGAAAAAGGATTACAAACCTTAATCAAGTATGTTAACTAGTACATGTAATAAAAATTAACTATTGAAATTATGATGGCAAAATTAACTTGTACGAATCCAATAACTATTGAAAGTAAATTATTCTATGATTTAAAGTTTCATGTCGATCTCAGCCAATCCATAGTACTTAGCAAGAACCAAATTACTCAGCTAACATAATGTTCTCGGATAGAACCATGTTCTCGGGCCGCTCAAAGTTCTTGTCTGATTACCTAGTTCTCGACCAACTTAGGTTCTTAACTAGCTACAAATTCGCAGCCCCTTCCTAAGGTAGTTTTGGTTTCTACATTCTTTGCATACTATGCTTGTAAATTGGATCAACGCATTTATACTGGTAGTCTTGTAATCATCTAGTATTGTGTGTATTTCATCTATTTTTTTATCATTTGCTAATAATATAAGATAAGCCATAACAAGTAATAACCTCTAATATGGCTTTTTGAATATGTGATTTCTTGTAAAAACGTATTTAAAGCATACGCATTACCAAAACACTAAAAAGGTGAGTTGTAGAAATCATCTTAATAGCCATACCATTTTAATCTCATGATGTTAGATGAGATTATAACATAATTTACATACTTGTTATTTTTATTTTAAAATATCATATTGGATATTCATGAGTACTAATAAAATATTATAATCCAAAAGCAATATTTACATGTTTCAAAGTGGTAAAAGTCAATACAAAATACAACACCTGCATATATACGATACATATTTCAAAGCATCATGAATTTTATTATGTTTTAGGTAGAGTATTTTTTCAATAGTCAAACACTTAACTCATAACCATTAATTGCTTTAGCCTCTATCATTGAAAGAGAATAAATCCTTGAGCTCGAAAGAAAAATGCATTACATAAAACAAAAGAATACCAAATGAACGTGATAGGCTAGGTCAGAAGAAAAAACATTCATTTTTGGTGAAAAATCTAAACTTCTGTCATACAGATAGAAGCATACAATCAAAGGACATTTTTTGTAGTTTATATAGAAAAGAGGAAGCTGCATTAATGTACCTAGTACTTGCTGATATAGCCTAAGAATACCGAACTAAGATATAAAAGCTTAATGTTTAAATAATAACAATTAATTAACTGCATACAAATTATTGTACTTTCAAGTTTCACATGTAATATATTTCATATATGCTTGGGTTGGGTAGATTTATATTAAAAATAATGTTTAATCTAAAAATACTAAAAAAGAATTATGGTTTGATATATGTCTTTTTTGTTTTGATTAGATGGTATTTTTGTCATTATATCAAATAAATCAGCTCATTGTGACATTGTGTATTATATGTTCATTGTGTCATATATTTTACATAATTTGTTATGTGTGCTAACCATTTTTGTTTTACATTTTAGATAATTTAATGTTATTTTTATCATTATTTTTATGCATTATAAACTTATTATCTACCATTATGTTTTACAATTAAAAATATACAATAACATACTTTCACCAATATATTTTTAAAACTCATAGTGTTGAATGTAATCAAATATATTATTTTTTGTTTTTTATTTTTGAATAAATTATATAAAATTATTATCTATCATTGGGTTTTACCATTAAAAGTACATAATAATGTTATTTCACACATGTATCTTTCAACTTATAGTGTTCAAAATAATATAATAACGATCAAGATATACAACGATACATTATGTTATTTGCTTATTGTTTTTTGTTGTATTAGATTGATTATTTGTTAATTTATTATTATGTTTTAAATATTAGAGATACATAACTCTATTATTCTATCATTATATTTTTTAAAATTCATCATTTTAGAAAAAAACAATAGTATTAAAAAACATAATAACTAACAAAAAAATAAATAATTGTATTAAAGACACAATGACGAGATATAACTTAATAACATAAAAACATTTTAATCTTTTTGTATAACAACTATCTTTAATAAACCCGTGTAATATACTAGTTGTATAATAAAACTTATTAGTAATAGGATGTTATTCTAAAATAATATTTGATTGAAACCTTCCTTATTATAAATAGGATAAAAATTTTGTTTCAAAATAAACGTTTTAATAAAATATTATATTTAAAACTTTCTAATTATAATTATCTTTTGTTTATACAAGTTTTATTAAAAAAACAATTTTAAATTATTTTATATTTTTAATAAAGTTTGATGTTTTAAAAAATTATTATTTTATAAAAATTTGCATATTTAGATAAAAATTAATAATTTTATTTCTTTCTTAATTTAGTTAAAAACATTTTAACTTAAAAAACAAATAAATAATATTATTAGTATTTAATATAAATATTAAATAGGAGAGAGAAGTAGAGAAAAAATTGATGAGAAACAATGTGGTGTTGATAACTGGCCATCCTTGTTACTCATTTATTAAAGTAGGAAGATATTGTACTCGTTTTAAAAATAAAAAAATGTTTATTTTCTTTGGTGTAATATTTATAATAAAGTCTTTCATAAAAGTTATGAAAGTTTTTTAAAAAAATGGAGGAACTTTTTCTTACAATTTTGGTATTAACCATTGATTAGTGAGATGGATAGTTAAGATTACTTTTTACACTTTTTAATTTTAGAATGTTTTGCATTTGAACATTTTTCTATATGGATATTATTTTTTTATTAGGAGACTTCATATCTATCTATCTCTTTCTATGTATTTGTATATATTTAAAAAAAGATAAAAAGAATGTAGTATGTGTACTTATAACAAATCTCATATATAACTTGGTTAACTATTACGTTTTTCTATTATATATAACATTCTTATATATATATATATATATATATATATATATATATATATTATATATATATAATATATATATATATATATATATATTTTGATATATACTTTTGTTTTTATAAACATACATTTTACCTTTGGAAAAATAGTAGTATGTTACTAAATCTCATAGGTAAACGAAATTGCAACATTAGGGTTCAAGTGAAAAGATCATATATGAAGTACTGAATAGAATTTTTTTTAAGATTGCCGTGTATTAAACAGTTATTTGATCAAAGTATCATGTTCTGTTTCATATATATTTGTACTCTAATGTTGAATTAATTTCATAAGAGTACTTATGCTAAATCCTTATAATTAGTTATATGTGTCATAATCTTAATAAACGTAATAATAGGTGCTAAATTAAGTGTTATTTAATGTTTTAAAATTACATATATATGTTATTAAGATTATATCAAGTATCATAATCATATGCTTGTTGAGAAAATAATTTAGCATACAACTAAGGGAATTTATTATTCTTTTCAAACATATGTCATGCCTACCTTTATGATAGGGTTCAATTTATCTCATACTAGTTCACTTGATTTGCTAATTTCAATTGAGCAAGCTCTTGAGATAGTTCGAGCTAATAACTTATACATTGACAAACAGAAAACAAGCAAATGTTTAATTTAATGGTTTTAGTGTATGTTCATAAAAGTCGGGTCAAACCCGACTCAAATAATAAATCTTATTTCTTGTCAAACCTGAATTCTTATTCTACATTGTTTTACAAACGATCATCCTATGGACTTCAATTCTCTAGCTAGTTAAGAATCAAGAATTAAAGAAGAACCCACCTGGATTACATAGTTTCCCACGAACGTCCACAGTCGATGTTCATCGCGTTGCTTGTACCCGAAGAAACTCGCATTGATCCGTCTTTCTTTTGTTAAAATCGACACAAAGCTTGTCCCATGTTTCCTTACAATCCTTGTCACTTCGATTGTATCCCAAAAGAGACAATTCAAAAGCTACCTCCTCCCAAAGTCTACCTTCATGTTCTTGATCAACATCTTGAAACTTGCATTCTTTGCTTGTTCTTATATGAATCAAGCTAGAGATCTCGGGTTCAATCCAATCTTTACATCCATGATCATCATTCAAACCCTCGTTTTCTTTAGAATTCGCCATTGGGTCCATGTTCCTATGACTTGAAGATGACCCAACCGATCTAGCCTTTATTAGGTTATGCAATGCCTCGAGTAAAGATTCATCACGAGTCTTGATACGCGCAACATGGCTAGCCCACGTCGCGTATTCTTGATCCAATCGCGCCCCCTCTTGCTTCCTCCATTCTTCCTCTAAAACTACCCTTTCTTGCTCCTTTTGCTCAATTGTGCACAAGATCTTCTCACACCATTGTTCTTGTTTAACCATTAGCTTCATGAAGTGTGACTCAATTGACTCTTCAATTGCGGCTATCATATCTTTCTTCTTAAACTCGTAATTGTGATCACTTGGTGTGTTATTTCCAGAAGAATGATTAGATTGACTGCTTGGATAAACACCGGTGTTTGTATTGATACTTCCCACATCGTGTTGATTCCCGACGAGGGCCTCAAGTTGTCGGAAAACCGATAGTGTTTGCCGTCGGTTTTGCCAACTTTCCCCTCTTTAGTCTTCTTGTAATACTTGTATAAGTTTTCAAACTTCTCTTTGCATTTTCTACCACTTCGTTGGTACCCATATTCCTCCTTCATTATCCTACATCAAACGCGTAAATAAACAAACAAACAAACGTACGCAGTAAATCAAAAGATTCAAGATTCAAGCTTTACGTTACTCCGGTTTACAAGATTCAAACGGCAAGAAAATGTACCAAGTAATAGATTGAAAAGTTTTAAGATTCAAGCTTTCCGTTACTCCGGTTTACAAGATTCAAACAAACAATTGTACCCTTTAAAAGATTATAAAGATTCAAAATTCGAGCTTTAGGTTACTTGGGATTTAAACAAACAACGTACACAGTTAAAGATTAAAAGATTCAAGATTGAAGCTTTATGTTACTCAAGTTTACAAGATTCAAACAAGCAAACGCACCCAGAAAAAGATTAAAAAGATTCAAGATTGAAGCTTTATGTTACTCCGGTTTTACACGATTCAAACAAACAAACAAACAAACGCACCCGGTAAAAGATTAAAAAAATTCAAGATTGAAGCTTTATGTTGCTTCGGTTTACAAGATTCAAACAAACAAACGTACCCAATAAAAGAATAAAAGATTCAACCTTTATTTACTCCAGTTTACAAGATTCAAATGATCTAGTAACACATATGTAATAAAGATACCTGGAGATTTCATCCCACAAAGGGGCTTTGTGGTTGGAAGAAGTGGCTTCTTTAAAACAATGGTCAAGTCGAGATCTAATCTCAAGAAGTGTAAGTGTCTCCTGTCGTGGCCATCTGATAGTGGTACTTTGTGCATAGCTGCTTGTACCCTGATTAAGGTTAATCCCACCGTTAAACGCATTCCACCCGGTGGGAGGTGAGTATGTCAACGGTGGCGGAGGAGAGACGGTGGTGGCGTCAAGAAAGTTAGTATGAGACGGTGGTGGTGATGGTGGTGGTGGTTGCGCATTAGGGTGTTGTACATGGTGCATGTAAAATGGTACATCGGAGACAAGTGAAGGGATTGTTGAGTGAAAGTGGAGTGATGGGTCTCCGGCGCCGGTGAACGCCGGTTGACAGTACCGGCGTTGGTCCATGATGTTGTTAGTGGTGGTTGGAGAGTTTGATGTGAAATAGGGTTGGATAAAAGGATTGTATAATGTCATGTGTGAGCCCTTTTTATACAGTAACGTTGATTATTATTATTATTATATTATTATTATTATTATTATTATATTATTATTATTATTATTATATTATTATTATTATTATTATTATTAGTATTATTATTATTATTATTATTATTATTATTATTATTATTATTATTACAATTCTATATATATATATATATATAATATATATATATATATATATATATGTATATATATTTCAATGATGCATGTGCATTAATGTGTTGTACTGCCACTATTAGGGTTGCATTGTTTCATGAGAATTCACGTTTCATTTCATTATTTGAACTTGTTTTAGAATTTACAAATTTATATGAGGAAAAGAAAATGATTGCTAGAAAGGGTGGAAGTTCAAATTTGTAAATTACTAGAAGAAGTTTCTAGAGTTATTTTAATAATAACTATGGAATTAAACTAGTCAATTTAATGGTGTGTTTATTATATTGGTTGGGTTGAATAAAAAATTAAATAACCTTATAAATACTATAAAAATTTAAATTTTACATATTTGAATTTATTAATTATTTTATATGTTATGTAACTCATTAACGTGATCACTTTTTATGCCCAACGTATGTTGATGAACCAATTTATTCCGGTAATATATTTTACGATGTTTTATAATCTATTTATATACAGATCGATGAACACCTAAAATTTAAGAATCTTCTGTCACAACGGTATATATGCGATGTAAATGAAAATTTTATATGGACTAGTTAATGGAAGTAAAAATGAACAGCTTAAACTATATGGTTGTTAAATTTGAAATTGTAGATGTTTATAACGAATTGAATGTCACAAACTTACCGACATCCTTTTGGGAATAATTGAAATGATTTGTAATAAATTAAAGTGGAATATTTCAAACAACTTTTGGGAAGAGACATGATCCGGTAGTCCCGCACCCATCCATTCATTACCACCCTTTCAAACATAAAATCACACACACACACACCCAATATATCACAAAATATATTTTTGATGTTTTATTTTGATAAAAATATATTAAATATTTTTTTTCCTAATTCACATGTTTTAAGTTACGTTTTTAAGTAAAAGTATCATAATGTGCTTTTATTCGATAGATACAATTGCATTAATAAATACTTTATGTTGATTATTGTTTGGATAATATTATTCGGTCTGATTTATTTTTTAAACATAATTCTTCTAAAAATACATACATTATTCTGCATTATACAAGATTTAACTCTTAAACTCTATAATTGTGAAACGTAGCACTTAACTATAAGGATATACGACGACAACAACATACCTTCATATATTTCTAAACATTAAATGCATGGATGTAGGCATGTAGCTAGAGCTTTTAGTGGAATAACATCTATTATTTTTGATGTTTTATTTTGTTCGGAATATATTAAAAGATTGTTTTATCATATACAATATAAGTCCTTAAGTGAACATTCTACTTCTGTATCATGCGAGATGTGATAATTTTATTACAAGGAATCTGGGTATTGTTTACAAAGCTATATTTATATTATATATAATTGCATTAGTTAGATAGATATAATTATACTTATTTCAACTACTGTTTCATCGTTGATATGATATTAACAACATACCATTATCTAATCAATTGAAGTAGAGCTTTTAGTACGTAAATATCTATTAATTTTAGAGAACAAGCACAACCAAAAAGCTAACATTTTTTCCTATGAACTTCTCTAAAAAATTGTTAGAAATCCGGATAAATTTTCTACAAACAAAACACCACAAATTGGCGACAATTAATGACAAACAAAAGTATCATTGGAATTTGTTGGAAGTATCTCATAAAATTCAGATATTTTACTTATTGTCAGAAAGTGTGTTTATGACACACTTTATTTTTTCAACTAGAAAAAGCTTCATTTTTTAATTTGTTATTTATATAGTAGTATTACTAATATTAATTATAATAATAATGCTTATTTTAATTGTAATATATTAATAATTGGATTATTATTACAATATTGTTAAATTAAATATAATAACTAAATAAATAAAATAAGAAAAGAAAATAATAATAATCATAATAAATAATAATATTTCACTTCTCCTTTTATTATATATATATGTATATATATATGTATATATATATATGTATATATATATATGTATATATATATGTATATATATATGTATATATATATATATGTATATATGTATATATATGTGTATATATATATACATATATATATACACACATATATATATATGTGTGTATATATATATATATATATATATATATATATATATATATTATATATATATATATATATATATATATATATATATATAGGGGAGGAATCAAATGAGAACTAGCTTTTTTTGTAAGAACTCTAGAAACCAATCTCAACCACTAGTTCTCAATAGCAAAATTGTAATTAACAAAAACATATTTAAAAAATTTATAAATAAAAAAATAAAATAAAATAAAAAAATAAAAACACAAAAATATTCCCCAATTTTTCCTCTTTCATAAAAAATATAAAAAAATTATAAAAAATAAAAAAATCCCGCTTTTTTAACGAATTTCGTTTTACACATGTGTAAATCCAGTACTACACATGTGTATAACTAGATTTACACATATGTAAACAACGGATGTACGATTTTTTTAGAAAAGTATATCTATATGGTAGGCATTGGAAAGATAAAAAAATACTGAATTTTATGGTGTATTTGTTTTGAAAAAATGATGTCGTGAAAAAAAGTTACGAACGTTTAAAAAAAAAGAAAAATAACATGTGATCTGCATGTGATAAAAATGAGTGACTGAGATTGGTCTTAGAATTCTCACAAAAAAATGATTCTCATTGAACCCTCCCCTATATATATATATATGTATATATATGCACGCGGGCGGGTATGTGGATATGTGTATGTTTAAGTATGCATGTACGTTTATATGTGTAAGGGCATATTTGTGCATATATATTGGATGGTTGTTTCACGTAGAAAGACAGAAATATATTAGCTAGCTTTTGATTGTTTCAAAATAAAGGTGAAGATTGATTTAAAGGTAAAACTGTAATCAATGAAAAGTTATGTCCTTTCCCTTCATCATAGTAACAAAGTCTAGTCTTTCATATATCCCATCTAAGGCACGCTTGATGAAATATCAAACCATAGAGATAATTTATTTATTTTTTTGAACGGCTAATAATTAATATATATATATATATATATATATATATATATATATTTATATATAATTAGGCCACTAGCAAGATGCTAGGATCAAACGAATTCACCGGAAGTTTTGACAATGAAAGTTATACCAAACATGTCATGCAAAGGACGTCACCTTAATTTCATTTGTGTGTTTCACTGTAAAGCCAATCAAGAATTGACTAAAAGAAACCGACTACATTCATTGGTAGAAGAAGTCGTGATGCCTCTAAATGTTGGTGCATTCGGATGGCGAGCTGAAAGGGATCATCCCAACTTTGGTGGCATTGAACAATAAGAAGATAAATACCAACACCATATTTTGCGACTTTAGCAGGGAGCTATTGAAACGATTCATGATCACATCTAAACAAGGTGCGTAATATATAGCAAGTGGCATATGGCAATTCATTACTAGCTGGTGGTGCAAGTGATCAGTATATTTGGTTTTTCAACAAAACGACTTATTGAAATTGCAAAATGGTGTACGAATAAATGAAGTGGAAAGGAAAAATGATTGAATTGGTCATCATTACATTGTGTTGATGTATTTGGAGAGTAGGAAATGACCACAAATTCTCTGACAAGGCGGTATCAACTCACAAACCAATCGAGGGCATCAAAACAATTAACATGATTCTTCCTAGTGAAGAACCAGTCAAACCATAAAAGTTGGAGTGATGTCGCTAATGTTTTTTTATAATTTCGGATGACTTTTAATGTATATAATGTTGTAGTTATCTTCTCATTGCTAGTAGCTTGCTAATAATTAATTGCCTTGTTGGTTCTTAATATCTTTGATAAAATTGTCGTTATTAACTCATTATATAAATATGTAAGCAAAAAGGAAAATAGAAAATGATAGAAAACTATTAAACAGAAAATTTAGTTAAGCTTTCGTTTGATTTGACTATTGATGTACTAGATTAAGATTCGTGTACTATACGATTGATGAAAATAATAGATTGTAAGATTTCATATATAAATTTAGATTGACTTTTTATGTTTATATGGTAAGATGTAAATATACACCGACTCTATAAATTATATATTGTTAGTGTAAGAAATTTATAAAATTAAGTAATTATTATAATTACTTTAAGATTAGAAAACAAAACAATTTTAGATTTTTGAGAAATAAACATTAATCTAATATAGATTGAAAGGTAGTGAAGTCAAAACCATAGTTTCTATTGAACTTTCTAATCTGAAATATATTTAGTATATTTCTCATTGTCATTAAGAAGTATACTAAAATCAAGAATTTATTTAGTTTATACGAGTATTCGTATATTGTTTAAAAAGATCAAATAAGATTTTGAAGATTATTAGTTATAATGATATGAGATAATTAAAAGACTACCAAAAACATATATGATATTTAAATTATATATCTTGAGGCTATCTAGTGGACATTAGGGTTATTCAAATAACTCGGCGCTCGAAACTCGCATGAACTCGTTTGAAAAAACCTCTGATTTTGCTCGTTTGAATTTTGGCTCGGTTGTGAACCGAGCGACTCGTTTTGGTTTGAAAACGAACCGAGCACAAGCAAAGGCATGCTCGCTCGTCGCTCGCTCGAATTATTTTTTAATGTAGTTTTTATATCTTATATATTATGTAAAACTTTAATTCTTTAATTAAGTCACCACTTCACATTTCAAAATCTTTTCACTATTCTACCCATCACCACTTTCCAACCGTCCTCCGTATCCACGACCTCCTTACAGAGTGTCGAGGCGTTGACCTCCGGCACTCAAACATGTAACCCCCGACATCTAGCACTCTGACATGCGACCCCGACCTCTAGCACTCTGACATGCGACCCCGACCTTCGGCAATCCGACCTTTAGTAGTCTGATCGTGCATCCCACCTATGACAATCTGTCTCCAAAGTTCAAAGTCTGACTTTTTCGAAGCCCGACATTGTTCAATAATTCATAATCACAATATCTTGAGGTTAGATTTTTTTATAATATGGTTCTTAAAGAACATTTGGACAACCATTGGTAAAAATTTACGGTTGTAACTTAAAACGTAAAACTTTTAAATAAATTATTAGTTTTGCTTTAAATTATAACATGAAACAAAGAGATATTACGGTGTTAAGACATTAACAGGTGTAAACCCTTGGATCATTCTTTTACCATAAAATTAATAATAATAATAATAATAATAATAATAGTAATAATAATAATAATAATAGTAACAACAGTAATAATAATAATAGTAATAGTAATAATAGTAATAAGACTAATAATAATAATAATAAAAATAATAATAAAAATACTAAAGTTAATAATAATAATAATATAATAATAATAATAATAATAAAAATAATAAAAATTATAATAATAAAAATAATAATAATTATAATAAAAATAATAGTAACAGTAATAATAGTAATAGTAATAATAATAATATTAATAATAAAATAGTAGTAATAATAATAATAGTAATAATACTAGTAATAATAATAGTAATAATAATACTAGTAATAATAATAATAGTAATAATAATAATAATATAGTAGTAGTAGTAGTAGTAATAATAATAATATAATAATAATAATAATAATAATAATAATAATAATAATAATATATAATAATAATAATAATAATAATAATAATAATTCAATTAGTTTAAAAATATAAAAGATTCTTTGTTCATGTATTTATTTATTATTATTATTATTGTTACTATTACTGTTACTGTTACTGTTACTGTTACTGTTACTGTTACTGTTACTGTTACTGTTACTGTTACTGTTACTGTTACTGTTACTGTTACTGTTACTGTTACTGTTACTGTTACTGTTACTGTTACTGTTACTGTTACTGTTACTGTTACTGTTACTGTTACTGTTACTGTTACTGTTACTGTTACTGTTACTGTTACTGTTACCGTTACTGTTACCGTTACTGTTACCGTTACTGTTACTGTTACTGTTACTGTTACTGTTATTGTTATTGTTATTACTTTATAAGTAAATGACATGAAATGAAAAGTTTTTATTTTAAATTTGGGGGTTTCGTAAAATTTTTACTTTTATCTTTTTTTTGTTTTTCTTACTATAATATATGACTTCGTAAAATGATAATGTTAGATTAGATTAAGAGTTCATTAGAATTTGACCACATAAATTTAGCTTTTTGCATTTTGTATCCTTTTTTTTGTTTTTTTTTTGGCTCAAATTAATGTTTATGTTACTTTTAAGATGAAGTAAACTTTAGGGTTTTACGATGTATTGACAACCATTTGCACATGTTTTTTATCTTTTTTGATGTCTTAGAGTTTTTAAGACATGATTTGATACCTGTGTTTTGAAATTAGAATCGTGGTAAGATTCCTCTCATAACGTGGGGGTAGTAAAACCTAGTTATTGTTATATCCTAGTATTATTTAAGTTAAATGTTAAAAAGCAACAAAAAGAATGAATGAGGTGGAGCTAAGTTGTCACATCCCAGCGAAGCATGAAATGTTTTTGGATGTGAGTTGCTTGATCAAAACATATTGATTGGGAAATTAAATAATCAACACAATAAAACATAACATAACATATCACATTAGATCATTAGAGGTTAGGATTATATTATGTCATTACTAGACAAAATTTAAAGATTAACAGTTAGGTTCCTATTACAAAACATGTTATCTAACTACTATATCTTTAGAGATGATGGAAATGAGCGTCCACCGATATACTAAAATCGTAAAGATTAACAGTTAGGTTCACACAAACTTTCTTCATAATTTCTCTTCAACCGTTATATAGATCAAAATAGAACATAATGTTGCTAGACATGATGATTTCCTGAAAAAAAAAACATACTCAAAACAGTTAACATAAAGTTGGTAACATCATAGCTTTGTTATCAAACATAATACATATATTGATGCATTATAAATAAGTTTACAACCAAACCTACTTATAAACAGGTGATTCATAACTGTCACAATATAAATCATAAAAATTGGATAATATAACATCACAACACTTATCCTGTTTGTGCAGGAAATATTTTCTTAAGTAGCGTTACCTATTTATTCAACGGTTCCACATCTGAATTAATCGTTGCAACATAAATGACAGTATATCTCGAAAATCTTATATATATGCATCAATCTCAAAACAGCATGTTTTTCCTTGAAAAACTTATAAATACAAGAATGGGGCTATGAGTCTCACCTTTTACTTTGGTAGGTTTCCTAAACAATATTTACAAACAAAATCTTTATTTAAAATTTTCAGCATCTCAGATTTATAAAATCAAAGTAGAAGCTATAATCATCCATATGTCACAAAATTTTACAGCAGAAACATACAAAAATCTATTAAAATCTGTCAAAGTTTCATATATTAACTTTTTACAGTTTATTTTCTGGAATTTCTACAATATTTCTATAAACTAGAAAAAAATACTTACGGGTCTCTAAAATTCACCAAAATTTATCAGAATTCACATACCAAAATATATACTGCTTCATAATTTTCTTGAAATGCTAAATCATTTACCTCGTTGTCTATAATGGCTATTGGTTTTTCCATAAAATACTTACGGGTCTCTATGAGGATTCTATTTCTTCTTAATCTTTTTACCTCCTTATCTATAATGGCTATTGGTTTTTCCATAAAATAAAGTTTCTTATCTACATTGAGTTGATGATTTGGCACTTTTAATGTCTCATCTATTAGACATTTATGTTGATCCATATGTACCTAGTTTACGATCTTAATGTATTATGTCTGTCATATCCTAAATGTAATGAAACGAATGAGTTGAATGAAACATAATATGTGGTTGTTGTTCTTAATGTTTAATGTTTCAGTTGTTTTAATGTTTATCATTTATTAATGCATATTGAACCAACTATATAGGTTTGAGGTAGTTTGAATAGATATTAGTCAAGTAATGATTGAGAAACATATTCAAACTTAGTCGTATGAAGTTTTCATGCGAATGGACCATGCTAATGGTTCATACGCATGAATACTTCATGCTAATAGACCAGTCGTACGACTGAACCAGGAGACTGGATCAGTCGCACGACTGAGACATACAGATGACTCAGTCGCACGACTGAACCTTCAGTCGTGTGATTGACTCAGTCGCATGCTTTAGTCGCACGACTGAACCATGCTAATGGTCCAGTCGTACAATTGACTAACCCTAACCTATAAATACACTTAATTCGTGAAAAAACGTGACACTTTCAATATTTCGACTCCTACTCGTACCCTAGCCTTCCAGAACGTCCAAGAAAACCAGTCCAAGTTCATAGATCGTTCTTGATCGATTCCTATTAGTTCTTAACATTTAGTTTATTCTTATATCAATTGAGTTAACATTCTCACTGATTGGATCGCCAATCAAATAGGATTCCGCACTATTTGAGTTGGTATACACATAAATCAGTTAGTACTCCGTCCCGTACACGGTCCCTAACAAGTGGTATCAGAGCATTGGCTCTTGATTTACGTGTGATTCAATCGATTTTGATATAAAGATCATGTTTTTCATGCAAAAACACAATCTTTTTGTGTCAAACAGTGTTTTAGACGTCTCCGGGTCAAAAAGTTAACTTTTTCCGGCATACGGCAATTAGGATTAGAGAGAAATTCATGTTTTTGCGTCAAAATACCTTAAACCCTCGAATTCTCAAAATTCAACAGCTTCAGTCGCACAAGTAAAACAGTTTGTTCTAAAGTTCAAAGTAGTAATGGAGGATCAATATTCAGCGTTCACCGCAGGAAGGGATTCAAGGATCCAGAATCTATTGCTTCTGGAAAATGAAGTGGGAAATCATAACAAGCTCCCTAAGCTAAGAACGTTAGATGATTATCCATAATGGAAGCAAAGATTCGAGATCTACTTAAATGGAGTAGATCCAAATTTGTGGGAGTCGATAGAGACAGGGTATAGCATGCCTGTAGGTGCAGATGGAGTCAAACTTACCTTAGGTGGCATGGCCGATGGCCAAAAGGTAAAGTACAATTTTGAGAAGAAAGTATATGCATTGCTAACACCGGTTATTTTAAAAATACAAGACATGAAGAATAAATGAAAGAAAAGCAATAAAGTCCAAGTGGAGGGACTAAAATTGTCCAAAAGGACAAATCTTTGAAAAAGTTGGTGTAAAGGTGGGCATGGCCGCCCACCCTCACTTCACATCACCATTTCTTCAGTTTTAGAGAGAGAGAGTAGGGGAAACTCTCGGTTGAATAAAAAGAAGAAGAAGAGAAGTCGAATTCAAGGTAAGAATTCGTGGTTTTTAAATGTTTATGACGGGTTTTATCCCAGTTATATGCATATGTGCTTATGTGTTTGTGTATGTGCTCGGGTGTGTGTGTTTGGTGTTGTTTTTAGGTGTTTGAACTCATTGCAAGCGGGTTAGAAAGGAAGAAATACCCAAGTTGCACCTGGTGAGTTCTAGACCCCGATTTTTACTTGTTTTAAACTATCTTTGGGGCTGAAAATGTATTAAAATGATTTTCAAAGCTTATGTATGTTTACCTGTATGTAATGTGCATGATTGGATGTTGATTCTTGAATGCTTATAGGTTGTTCATGTTTAGAATAGCCACGTTAATCTTAGAATAGATGGGTTCGATGATTGGGTTTGAAAACATACTGGAAGCATATTACACAGAAGGTCCATGCGCCTAGATAAGGCTCATGCGCCTAAAAATACCTTAGAAAGATTTAAGTGTAATCCATGCGCCTAAACAGTAGCCCATGCGCCTAAGATTACCTTAGAAATGTTTAAGTACAGCCCATGTGCCTGAACAGTGGTCCATGCGCCTAGAAATGTTAGCCGGACGACTAAGTGTAAGGCCATGCGCCCCAATAGTGCCCATGCGCCCAAGTGGCTCATGCGCCTAAGTGTCCATGGGTTCGAATAATCCATACGCTTAAGTGTTCATACGCACGAATAGTGCCCATGCGCCTGAATAGTTCATGCGCCTAAGTGATAAAATGATTAAGTGTTGGCTGATGCGCCTACATAGTGATAAAACGCCCAAACAGGGATCATGCGCCCAAATAGTGCCTAAGCGCCTAAATACTTGGAAATTTTTACAGAATTTTCTGGGAGTCTGTGCTTTAGGGTTTTTGACTGAGGTTGACTAGGGCTTAATTACGATGATGTTTCATGCATAGTTATGATGGTTCCTTATTATTGTTATTGCTATTATTATTATTATTACTTATAGTATGTGACTTTACGTGGTATGTTATTATCGTAACGTAAAATATATCGTAATAATAAAGTGAAAGAGCAATAAAGAAAAGAAGAGGAACGTTAATGAAAATGTTAACAAGTCTTGCAAGCTTACAGGAGGTGCACGACCATGTTGTCGTTAGCTCAACTGTGCTGCAGGTTAGCTACCCTATTATGCACACAGGGCCGATCAATTGAGATTGGCAGGACCTCTGTAGCGTGTCCTGGGTGATTGGGTTGGCCTTGTACATAGTACATAGAACCCTTTCGAGGGACACAGTTGACCCTTTCAAGGGATATAGTTGACCCTTTCGAGGGATATAGATGGCCATCACCCGTTTTCCATCGCGCATATAGTTGGGATATTGCTCACTGGTCCATACAGAAAGTGAAACATAAAGATAAAAGTTTACTGAACAGACAAGGCATGCAGAAAAGAGAACGAACAATATTTGTTCATATAGTTAATGCGTGCTCGCATATACAATACAGAGTTGTATTTTACAGAAAAGAGTATTTTCTTTTACAACATATAGAAAGTATTTTATTACTTTTAAAACTAGAACTCACTCAGCAACACTGACTTTTATACATTTTCAGTTGGCAGGTAATTATTGCTGAGGATGGCACGAGGGTGAAGCTACTCGGTAGGGAAAGACTGACATCCATCGTATTCTGTGTTGCTGTTGTTTTGTAATACGTTAAAACAATTCTTTTGTAAACAGATAATGATGATGTATTTCCTAACAATAGTCTTTTAGTGAAATGAATGGTTTTTGTTAAAATGATTTCGCTGCTTAAGTTTGTATAATTATAATGTTTTAAAGTATTTAATACTTGAATGACCAACTGTGAGGTCTCCGGGAACGGGGCGTTACAGTTCGGGGGCCGCAGCCCCTGACAGCGGGGTCTTAGGGGCAACGCCCCTGGCGGGGGCCGTGCTGCCAGGTCAGCGCGAAAAATTTTTATTTTAACACTTTTATATAGCACATTTGCTTATAGAAAATTTTATCTTCCCGTTAAAACCTCTTAAAATCTCAGTCATTTAAATCGTATATTTTGTATGCATTTCCAGCCCTAAACTAGTTCAAAACCTTTAAAATAGGGGATCTAGAACTCACCTGAACTTAGTGAGTAGCTCCTCAATCAAGCTTTCAAAGCAAGGGTTGCACCACACAGCCTGCAGATAAGTTAACACCCAAAGGAGTAAATTTCTGCCTAATTTCACTGCTAATTTCGGTTCAAGATCGGCAGTTTCGCTGCTAGTTTCGCCAGCAGTTTCGCTAGCAGTTTCGCTGGCATCTTCGCTGCCAGTTTCGCTGCCAGTTTCGCCCAACTTTCGTTGGAAAACCATGTCTGCGAAACGACCTGCGAAACTATAATTTCGCAGGAAGATCCACTATTTCGCTGGACGAACAACTAATTTCGCTGGATGAACACCCAGTTTCGCAGAACAGGCTAAAAAATACGAACCAACCCATTTTAACCCAAAACATCGATCTTTTACATCCAAAACCTTGGTTTATCCCCCAATAAGCTATATCTAAGCTGCTTACATGTTTTCTTACATAAAAACGTGAGTTTTGGGCGAATCTTTGCCACTTTCAAAAACCCCAAACCTAGAATCCGTGTTTATATCAAAAGGAACGATTAAATGATGTTTCTTACCTGGATTCGTGGTGTTTTCTTGTTGTTTGGATGCCGACGGATACCGACCTTCAATCCCGAGATCAACCGAGCCTTGAGTCTTCAATTCTCTTTACTTTCTCTCTCTACTCTCTCTCTAGAACTAGAGTGTTGAGTTGCAAATGAGAGCTGCTCAAGCTGATCCGTTTATATATATCAGGCGTTCCCGGGACCTTAAACTCGCCAAACACATAACCCGAAGAGTTAACTCGGTCTATAACCCATATCCATCTTATTTTCATTAAATGATCTCGTTTAAGCCCATTATTATTATTTGGCTCACTTAAACATTATTCAGGGCGTTACAAATGCATAGCACCTGAAGCCAATGTTACAAAACTGAAGACCGATAATCTCGGGAATGTGACAGTGGAGGTAGCAAAGGAGCACATGGATCTCTTAGCAGCTGTCATTCACTCTTATGACATACTAGTTGCTGGGAAGATTGGGAACTGCCATCTAGCAGATGAGGACTCCGAGCAGGTAGACGAGACAGAGCTGGAAAGAATGGACATCATGTGGGCCTTAGCAAATGCTGTCTGGAGAGCTAAGAAGTTTGTCAAGAAGACCGGACAGAATCTGATTGCCACTAAGAACACAAATTTTGGTTTTGACAAGACCAAAGTTACCTGCTTCAATTGTGAAGAGAAGGGGCACTTCAAACGTGAGTGTGTGAAGCCCATGAAGACAGGAAATGGGAATCCATTCTCATCTTTCAATAGTCAGGATAAATCCCAAGTAGTCCTACTTCGTCAAGCAAGGATCCTAAGGCCTTGACTACTCATGATGAAGAAGGACAAGATTGGAGCTTTCGGTTTGTGTCTCCGGGAGAATCCAACATCGCTAGTGTTGATGATTTAGATGACGACTCAGCAAGCGAAGGTGATATTGCAGTGGAACTCGCGATGTCAAATATTGAAGAAACTGCAACTGTGGTTGATCACCTACCTGAGGAAAGGACAAGTTCAACCAGTTCAGAATCACCAGAACCAGAAAAGTCAGACTCTGCTTTGATGGCTGATTCAACCGCACCCTCTCAGGTAAGTACTACAAATCAATTATTTAATAAATATGCTTGTGTTGAATGTAATAAATTTAGAGAAAGCATTGATTTGAAACTTTCTAGGTTATTAGATCATAATGATAGCTTAGTAAAGGACTTGCAACTATGCATAGAAGCAAATAGAGTTTTAAAACAAAATGAGCACAGTTATAAAGAAAAGATAGAACTTTTTAATAAACAACTTAGGGAAATTGAAGTTGTAGCTTTCAACCAAGCTAATGACATTAAGTTCTATCTAAACTCCCTAGAAGAAACAAAGAAACAAAAAGCAGTATTGGAAGTAGAAGTAAGTTCATTAAAACAAAAACTGTATAGTTGGACTAGTTCCTCTCACATAGTTCAACACTTAGTGAGAGAACGTAACAACGGAGAGGGATTGGGTTATAAAATGGTTCCACCACCACATGAGACCTTGTTGAATGCCAAAAGTAAACCAATAAATAATAACCCAATCAAAGATCATGTGGTGTCCACTCCTCTTGTAAGTGATTTGGATTCCACATATAAACCAAATGAATCTGGCACTAAACAAAAGGAGGCCACTTCTAAATCAAAAGGTAAAATGCCTATTGTAATCTGGATGAACAATTTGAAAAGGTTAATATAAAGTCAGGTTCAACCATGTCTAAATCTGAACCTAAAAAGATCATACATGTTAACCAAACACGTGCATCATGTCAAAGTCCAGGTAAACACAAGGGTAAAGATGTTGAAAGGGTTCAAGCAAATGTAATTAAACAAAGTAAAACCTTTAAACAACAAGTGTTAGAACCAAACAGAATAAAGACACACATGTATCACACACTTCTCCACAGAAAAAGTTACACCAACATGTCGAAAGTAGATCTTGCTACAACTGTGCAAAGTATGGACACATCGCATCTTACTGTCCTTATTATCAGACACCAAGGAAAAGAATTGAACTTAATGACACTAAATATAACTAATCAAAAAGGAGATCCATGACTCCACCAAAAAGGGTAAGTGAACCTAAAGTTCAACCCATTAGCCAGTCGTCTGTTTACCACAAACAGGCCTTACACAAAGCTGGCTTATGGAAAGAAAAATCTATTTCAATGTCTGATAATGAGAACAAAAGGACAAATGATCTTCCCTCACCCTCTAATGGACAATGGGTAGAATTTATGATGTGTGATGCTTCTGGGACACCCAAGCCGGTTAAGGCTTGGGTCCCTCACCTTAACTTATGTTTTCAATTGAATGTGCAGGGTGTTCGCTATAGTGCTGAAACAAACACTTGGATTGTAGATAGCAGAGCATCCAGGCACATGACTGGGAACCAGGCACTCCTGTCAAACATCAAACAAATAAAAGGAGATCGTGTTTCATTTGCTGGAAACAAAGGAGGATATATCACAGCTCAAGGGGAAGTGGGTAATCAGAAAGTGAAGTTTGACAAGGTAAACTATGTTCAATAACTTCAAAATAATTTGCTTTCCGTCTCCCAAATATGTGATAAGGGATTTAAGGTAGTTTTCGACAATAAGAAGTGCTATGTCCTGAAAAAGGACTACGTGATTCCGGAGTACCAAGTCTTAATGTCAACCTCAAGATATAATGACTTGTACGTCTTGGATCTATCAAAGGCCTCGACAACGGATCATCAAGTTTAGTGCTTCTTGTCTAAAGCTACTAAGAAGGATTCTATCTCTTGGCATAGGAGAATGGGGCACATCAATCCACAGAAGATGAACCACTTGATCTAGAATGATCTAGTGCGAGGAGTAAATGTCAAGAACTTCCAACTCCCAGATTTTTGTGTCACCTGTAAGAAAGGCAAACACACTAACAAGTCTCATAAGGTAAAGATAGTTAATTCCATAGAATTGCCTCTTGAGCTTCTTCACATGGATCTGTTTGGTCCAGTCAGTACAAGAAGCATCGCAGGCTACTTGTACTGCTATGTAGTTACAGATGACTACTCAAGATTCTCTTGGGTGATGTTTTTGAAATCAAAATCAGAAACGGTTGAGTCATTCAAGGAGTTAGTAACTACACTAGAATATCTCTACAAGCTAAAGGTTAGACAAATCTGCTTAGACAACGGAATAGAGTTCAAGAATCAATGGATGGAGGCATTCTACAAAGAAAAAGGAATTGTACATCCGTTCACATCTGCGTACACTTCACAGATGAACGGGGTTGCTGAAAGGAAGAACAAAAGATTGATAGAAACTGCTAGGACGATTCTAGCAGACTCGAAACCGCCTATCCAATTCTGGAACGAGGCAGTGGTAAATGCATGCTACACCTTGAATCGAGTCTTGGTGGTTAAACGACATGGAAAAATGTGTTACGAGCTGCTACAATGACATAAAACTAATCTGGAGTACCTCGAACCGTTTGGAGCACCATCTACATTGCTGAAGAAAACTCAAGAAGGCAAGTTTAGCGAGAAGACTGAAGAGGGAATCTTTCTAGGATACAACATAGCGAATAAGAGAGTGTACAACAACTCAACGGGTCAAGTAGAAGTGTGGTGTAATGTCGACGTTCAGAGATACACTACCCCTCCTACTGGGAAAGGACCCGCGTTCTGTTTCGACTATGATGGATTCTTCAAGTCCTTCAACATTCCTCTCTCCACTTCTGACAATGAGTTAGCAACCAAAATGATGTACGATGTCTTAAACACACCAACACAAGACTCTAAAGCATCTGGTTGACAAGGTGAGTTGCCTAGTCAATCAGGGGGAGCACTTAAGGTAAGTGACTCCTCCTCCAACGATGAATCCGTGGAGAATGATCAGAACGATTAGGAGGAACAGGTACCTACTTCTGCAAGTCCACAAGCATCTGATGTTGATGCCTCCGAGTCTTCGGGACCTCACACTCCTACTGCCTCAGATACGGAACAAAACGTTCATAATCTTGATTCTGAGGTAGTTGCTCCAACCACTCCTGGATCATGCTTAAATGTCTATCATCCTCCAGACAATGTCATTGGGGATGTCAGATCAGGAGTTCTAACAAGAAATCAGCTGTATTCCGCTGATTATGCCTCGGTAATGGGAAAAGGGTAACTTCACGATGGTGCATACCACTGTTTTGTGTGTCAGTTTGAGCCAAAATATGTCAGTGAAGCCCTAAATGATGAGGCATGGGTGAGTGTCATGCAAGAAGAACTTCTTTAGTTCAAGAAGTTAGGTGTATGGACACTGGTAGATAGACCTAAAGGTGCTAAGGTCATTAGCACAAAGTGGGTCTTGAAATGTAAGAAAGATGACCAAGGGGTCATAATCAAGAACAAGGCTCGACTTGTAGTTCAAGGATTTCGACAAGTCGAGAGAATTGATTACAATGAAGTATTTGCACCAGTGGCGAGAATGGAAGCTATATGTATCTTCCAAGCCTATGCCTCTTACATGAAGATTAAAGTCTATCAACTAGATGTAAAGAGTGCATTTCTTCATGGTGAAATCCAGGAAACAGTGTATGTCAGTCAACCCGAAGGATTTGAGGATCCATATCATCAGGACAGAGTTTACAAACTGGATAAGGCTCTCTACGAGCTTCATCAAGCCCCGAAAGCATGGTGTGAAAAACTCTCAACTCACCTTGTGAAACACAGATTTCGCAGAGGTGTAATTGAATGTACACTGTTCATGAGAAAATGTCGATCACCGGTTTGCTGGGCAGAAATTGGTGATAGTCAAATAACAGGTCCCGAGTTAATTCATGAGACGACTGAGAAAATTATACAGATACGGAACCGTATGGCTGCAGTGCGAGACAGGCAAAAGAGTTATGCTGACAAGAGACGGAAACCTTTAGAGTTTCAGGTTGGTGACAAAGTTTTGTTGAAAGTCTCACCATGGAAAGGCGTAGTTCGGTTTGGTAAACGAGGGAAACTAAATCCGAGGTACGTTGGACCATTTGAGATGTGGAAAGAGTAGGTCCAGTAGCGTATCGATTATCCCTACCTATTCGCTAAGTGGAATTCATGATGTATTTCACGTGTCAAACTTGAAGAAGTGCATCCTGATGAACACGTCGTACCACTAGAAGAAATTCAGTGGATGAACATTGCGTTTTATTGAGGACCAGTGAGGTGATGGACCGTGAGGTGAAAACACTTAAGCAAGCAAGATCCTATTGTTAAAATCCGTTGGAATTCGCGACGTGGACCTATTCACATGGGAAGGGAAGATCAAATGAAGCTTAAGTACCCTCACTATTCGGGACGATGCCACAGAGAGTATTGATTTAAATTTCGGACGAAATTTCTTTCAACTGGGGATGATGTGACAACTCATCCAACTCACACGTTTGATTTCTGTGTGCCAATGCAGTAGACCAGGATGGAAACCAGTGATGGAACACTCTCACCATGTAACGCAATTTCGGACGAAAATCTTTCAACATGGGGATAATGTGACATCCGGTAAATTTCCGTTACCAAACCCCGTTAGTTCCGTTAAGTCTTGTAAACACGTGTCGTGAGCACACACTAGTTGTCGTTGAACGTTGGTGACCTAATAATAATGAATAATGTTAATTTGATGTTAATCTAAGTGATTATGTGAGTATTGGGTTATGTTTATGTGTTTACACATTTATAAACGGTTAATTAAAGAATTTATCGCGTAACGCGGAAACGTGTCTATTTATTCGTATGTCTTGTGTTTTTATAAAGATAAGATATATAATGATTTTATAAGTTATATCTTTATATTATGAAGTTAAAAACACTTTACAAAGAGTTTAAAGCTTAGTTTTTATAAAATACCAAAACACAAGGTTTAAAGGGTAAATATGTAAATTAAAATTTAATAAAACAAACCCAAACCCTAATTCCCCACCCATCGGCCGCGATCTCCCATCCACACCTCTCTTTGCGAAATCAGCCAAGAACAAGCAGGAAACATCATTTGATTCGATTACAAGTTATACAACGCTTAGGAATCATCATTTCAAGCAATTACAAGTTTAAGGTTAGTTTTTGCGAGTTTTTGTGAAGTGTTCATTATGGCCGAACCTAATTTGCGGAATTGACCCTCATTAGGTCGAATTGGTTGTTGTTTGATGATGTTTATATGTTAGTTAGGTTGAATACATGTTAGTTAACGTCGATCATGGTGAATTACATGTTTTTAGTGGATTGATCATGAAATTGTTTTGAGCAAACCCTAATTCGTAATTGTATGATTATGGATGAATGATGGTTGTTTGATGAATGTTTGATGATAATTGGGTTGTATGAATGTTAGAATACGTTGATTATGCAAGAAAGTTGGGATTTGGATGCATTGTTCATAGGTTACTAAGAATAGTAACTTTATTTGCATGAAATGTTGAATTATGGATGCTATGATGTTATGGGTGTGTTCATGATAATTAGATGCTAGATTGGTATTATGAATGCTAGAAATCTTTAATTTGATGATGTTGATCATAGCTTGCCAAAAGTAGAAACTTTTGTTTATGAAGATTGTTGGATTGAGTGTTTAGTGTTGTTGATCATGCTTAGATGTTAGTATGAGCTTGAATTGGTATATTATTGATGAATTCATGTATACTTTGGATGTTTGATAGATTTTGGGATGTTCTTTCCCAAAAGGGAAACTTTATTTGTGTAAATGTTGAAGTATGATGTTGTGATCATGTTTGAGACGATAGGAACTTGCTAATATGTTCAAGGATGGATCCTAGTGTAATGAACGTGTTAAATTAGTTGTATGGCATGTTTGGATGATCATGGGTGATAATTGGAATTGGTAATCATGTATGGTTTGGTATTGTGTAGTAGTAGGACATCATGCTTGGGTCTGGTAATTGATTGTTGTGATGTTGTGAATGCAATGTATATGCTTAAGAATTTGGTTTGATCATTATACACGCGTGCGGATCTGAGGCCCCTACTTAGTGGGATTGGCAGGGTTTAGGATGTGAAGTCGTGAGTGGCTTCACATGGCATGTGATGAATGGTTGAACCTTGTATGACATGTTAGTTGTTTTGTAGCTAATGGTTATGTTAATGTGCTAGATTCGCATGACTTGTATAGTAGTTGATTGTATGATGATCTAGGTGATACACCGGTTGATATAGCATATGTATGATACTGTTTGAATGCTTATCATGTATGTTGTATGTGTTCATTGGCTTTATTTGAATTATAACTCATAATGTCACCAACGGGTCAAACGGGTCAACTAGGTCAAACGTGTCTATTTGTCTGGAAGCTTGAGTCTTTGATTTTGGTATGATTAGGGTTTCACATGTCTTTTATTTACACGTACTTATGTACTCACATGATCTAGGTAACCTGTGAAGGTTGGCTATCCTCTCGTTTCTCAAAATAACCCTAAGTACTTTTGCATACATCAGGTGAGTTCATGCCCCACTCTTTACTTAATCTCTTTTGGGGGAGATAGCATACTGGTATTTATACGAACGCTTTTATTATTTAAGTTGTGTAAAATATTAATATAGTGCTGTTTACCATGAGAAAAGTCCTCACACTTTTGAATTGTTAATATTTAATAGCGGGGAAACTTGGGTAGTACTACTGGGTCTGACGAGCCCCACCTGTGTGACTCGAGGTCAACCGGGTGCAATTTGTCCTATTGATCATTGTCACGACATGGTAAGTCGTGACAGGAGGCAACAACTATCACAGTCAGCTTCAATTGCAAAATCACTATGTATTAATATTTGTTGATAATAGACTAGCTATCTATTACCATACACTGCTTATATTTATCGCAACTGTTTACATGTTTATTGAACTCAACTCTTGAACTCACCAACCTATGTGTTGACATTTTAGTATGCTTTTCTCAGGTCCTTAACTTGCTTGCCATAGGAGCACTGCACGGTTCACTTCATTTAAGACATTATGCTTCAAGACAATGTGACATTTTAACAATTATGGTTTACTTTTGGTTTGGCACTTGTTTTGCCATAAGTTATACTTTATAGACTTGGGTTGTTTTCAAAAACGCTTCCGCATTAATTAACGTTGGTATTTTGGTTAATTTGTTATGTTATGGCATATAGAGTCGTTCTGAGTAACTATTGACTGTGATCCTGGTTTGTTCACACGCCTCGCGGTAAAACTCCGCAAGTGGATTTTGAGGGTGTGACAGATTGGTATCAGAGCCATTGGTTATAGGGAACTAGGTTGCATACACACTAGACTATAACCGCACAGTTAGTTAGTTACCTGTTTCTTGTTCATCGACTGTACACTCATTGGCATACGCATCACATTATCTGCAGCATGGCATCGTCTTCAAGAGCTCCGGGTAAACGACCCGAATCACCTACACGATCTGAATCCCCACCTCCCGCACCTGTACCTGATGATGGATTCGATTGGCCCAGACTGGCTTATCCCCGAGAGGAGATTGACTGGGATCAACCATTCGCGTTGATGAAGCGTGACCCTCCGCGTGACTGGCGTTCTTATCCTAGGTTTGTTGACCATATCATGTTTAGGGAACGCGTACCTGTCCTAAAGCCAAGGACTAGGAACAATGCCAATCAACCCATGCCTTCACTCCCACGAACGACGCAGTCTAACGAGCACTGATTGCTGCACTAATGGCTGCATTGGATACTGAACAGCATCGCGTAAGACGACTCACGAGTGATGTCTGTACACTACAGCAAGAGGTGTACAACCTGAGACATCAATTGGACGAACTCAAGGAAGAACACGGGAAGACGCTGAACGGTTGTCACCATATGCAAGATGGTGTTATGGCACTCCAAGGACGCGTGACTGCTCGTGAACAGCGGGACGCCATAGCCGATAATAGGATTGCCATATTAGAAGCTCAACTAGCAGCACTCCAGATTGCTATAGCTCCTGCTCCTGCCGCAGACTCTGAGGATGAGGAGGATCCCGAGGAGGGACCCGAGGAAGAGGAACCGGAGGAGATGGAGGATGATAGTGATGGGTCAGACATTGTCGATTGATTTCTTTATATGACTTAGACTACGTAGTGTTTTCTTTTGAAACCTATGTGGGAAGGGTTGTTTCCCCACACGAACGACAAAACTTCAATTTTGACATTGCTAAATACATTGTGACTTATTGCAATTTATTTACTTTGGTTATTATTTTTGTTATGAATGTTGTGGTTGTGATGATACGTTATTTCTTTCATTTACTGTTTACTACGCTTCAATGAGTTAAATGTGTATGATGTTACTCATTATTGTATTGTGAATATAAAGTGAAAAGAATGGACGCTCGTGGACGTGGACGTGGACGTGGTCGTGGACGTGGACGTGGACGTGGCACCGGAGAACAGGGTGGTGGTGCTATTAACATGACTCCTGCGGAATTGGCTGCTCTAATTAATGAGCATGTTCAGGCGGCAGTGGCTGCTGCCCATGCGGGTCAGCCAGCAGGTAAACATGATAGAAAAAAAAACAAATCTGATATCCTTTATAACTATAGGGGATGTTTGATTAACGTGTGTTGTGTTAAAACAGGACCACCAGTGTGTACATACAAGTCCTTCATGGACTGCAAACCACACACCTACAGCGGTACAGAGGGTGCTGTAGGGCTTGTACGCTGGTTTGAGAAGACTGAGTCCGTTTTCTCCAAATGTAACTGTCCACCGGCGGATCAAGTAAAGTATGCCACCGGGACATTGGAGGGTGCTGCCCTGTCATGGTGGAACGCGCAAGTCCAGATGCTTGGACAAGCGATGGCAAATGGACTCCCCTGGAATGAGTTCAAGGATATGATGATCGAGGAGTACTGTCCTCGAAATGAGGTGCAAAAGTTGGAGATGGAATTCTGGCAGCTCAAGATGAAGGGTTCAGAAATTGAGGCTTATACAACCCGTACTCATGAGCTGGCCACATTGTGTCCAGGAATGGTTAATGAGACACACAAGAGAATCGAGCACTACATACGAGGATTGGTGCCTGAAATCCAAAGTATGGTAACGGCTTCTAACCCAACTACGATCCAGCAGGCCATCCAGATTGCTCACAAACTTACTGACCAGGCGGTAGAGCAAGGGCGTCTACCCAAACGGGGCGCTGTGGTGAGCGTGCCCGACAACAAAAGGAAGTGGGATGCTCCCAGCAACAGCAACAAATCATCATCATCATCGTCTGGCGGTCAACAACAATCCCAACAGCAACAACAACCAGCTCAGCAGCAACAGCGGCGGTTCGATAATAACCGCAATTTCAACCAAACTC
This sequence comes from Flaveria trinervia, assembly GCA_025506515.1. Classification (NCBI taxonomy): domain Eukaryota; kingdom Viridiplantae; phylum Streptophyta; class Magnoliopsida; order Asterales; family Asteraceae; genus Flaveria; species Flaveria trinervia. The sequence continues at coordinate 62,528,004 of CM046456.1, read as the reverse complement.
TGCCCCAAATAACCAAGGACCCAGCGGTTACGGCGGCAGACATCCCAAATGCCCACGGTGTAACTACCACCATGTGGGACGGTGTGATAACTTCAAGTGTCAACGTTGTGGAAAGATTGGACACGCTGCGAAGGATTGCCGTGGTGAACTAATGAGAGGCCACAACAATCTCAAGAAACCCCAAGGGTTGTTTTGAGTGTGGGAAAGAAGGGCATTACAAACGAAACTGCCCACAACTGAGAAGGAACGGAAATGGCAACAACAACAACAACACCAACAATCATGGGAACAACAACAATGGCAATAATAACAACAATGGTGGAAATGGCACTGGAAATGGCGGCAATAGAGATGGAGCCAAAGGGAGAGCCTTCGTCATTGGCTCAGGTGAGGCTCTAAATGATCCCACAACTGTTACTGGTAGATTCCCTGTTAATGGTTGTTTTGCTACGGTACTATTTGATACTGGAGCCGATAGGAGTTTTGTGTCCTTAAAATTCTGTAGTCTTTTAAGTGATATACCTTCTGCTTTAGAATCTAAGTACACTGTGGAATTAGCCGACGGTAAACAAATCCATGTAACGCATATCCTTAAAGACTGTAGGATAGAACTTGCTGGTCATACTTTCGCTATAGATCTCATGCCTGTTACGCTGGGAAGTTTTGATGTTGTGATAGGCATGGATTGGCTCTCTAGCAAGCAAGCGGAAGTCATATGTCACGAGAAGATTATACGGATCCCGGTTGGTGATCAAATTCTTACTGTCAAAGGTGATAGGAGTGGTGCTGTGATAGGCATCATCTCGTATATGAAAGCTCAAAAGTTGTTACGAAAGGGCCGCGTGGCTATCCTAGCACTTGTAACCGATAAGCAAAAGGAAGAAAAGAGAATGGAGGATATTCCCGTAGTACGCAACTTTCCGGAGGTGTTCCCAGAAGATCTTCCTGGATTACCACCGCACCGCCAAGTGGAATTCCAGATTGAGTTGATTCCTGGCGCAGCTCCGATTGCTAGAGCACCTTATCGATTAGCACCAAACGAACTACAGGAGTTGTCGTCACAACTTCAGGAGCTTTTGGATAAGGGTTTTATTCGACCTAGTACATCACCTTGGGGAGCTCCTGTACTCTTTGTTAAGAAGAAGGATGGTACCTTTCGGATGTGCATCGATTATCGAGAGTTAAACAAAGTAACAGTCAAGAACCGATACCCTTTACCTCGTATCGACGACTTGTTCGATCAGCTTCAAGGATCAAGCTATTACTCGAAGATTGACTTGAGATCTGGTTATCATCAACTCAGAGTTCGAGAGGAAGATATTCCCAAGACTGCATTTCGTACTCGTTATGGTCATTATGAGTTCTTGGTCATGCCTTTTGGTTGACTAATGCACCTGCTGTGTTCATGGACCTCATGAACCGCGTGTGCAAACCTTATCTTGATCAGTTTGTCATTGTGTTCATCGATGATATACTGATATACTCTAGGACCAAGGAGGAGCATGAAGAGCACTTACGAATGATCTTGGAACTGTTGAAAAATGAGCAGCTGTATGCTAAATTCTCAAAGTGTGACTTTTGGATAAGAGAAGTACAATTCCTAGGTCATATTGTTAATGAGAAAGGAATACACGTTGATCCTGCCAAAATTGAGGCGATAAAGAATTGGACTACACCCAAACACCAAGTGAGATAAGACAATTTCTAGGATTAGCAGGATATTACCGCCGATTCATAGAAGGATTTTCTAAGATCGCACAACCTCTCACAGCCTTGACTCACAAAGGAACGACATACAAATGGGCTGAGAGTCAAGAATCAGCTTTCCAATTATTGAAAACAAACTCTGTACTGCCCCGATATTAGCATTACCAGAGGGAACAGATGACTTTGTGTGTATTGCGATGCATCCATTCAAGGATTGGGTTGTGTCTTGATGCAACGAGACAAGGTGATAGCTTACGCCTCGAGACAACTAAAGGTTCACGAGAAGAACTATACTACCCATGACTTAGAATTGGGCGCAGTAGTTTTTGCCTTAAAGATCTGGAGACATTATTTGTACGGTACCAAGTGCACAATCTACACCGATCACAAGAGTCTTCAACATATCTTTGAGCAAAAAGAGTTGAATATGAGGCAGCGACGTTGGGTGGAACTACTAAATGATTATGATTGCGCAATTAAGTATCATCCGGGAAAGGCGAACGTAGTTGCCGATGCTTTAAGCAGGAAGGAAACAGCTAAACCCCGACGGGTGCGAGCTTTACAGCTTACTATCAGTACCCAACTGCCCGAACAAGTTAAGGAGGCACAAATAGAGGCTTTAAAAGTGGAAAACATTGGTTCTGAATTTTTAAGGGGAATGGATAAGCAGCTAGTGATGAAAGAGGATGGAATTCGGTATTTCATGGATAGACTTTGGGTGCCTGTTCATGGAAATCTGAGAGATTTAGTTATGAGCGAGGCACACAAATCTAAGTATTCTATACATCCTGGATCCGACAAGATGTACCATGACCTAAAGGCTCACTATTGGTGGCCTAACATGAAAGCGGATGTAGCTACATACGTGAGCAAGTGTTTGACCTGCTCGAAGGTGAAAGTGGAATATCAAAAACCATCCGGACTATTACAACAACCCGAGATTCCAATGTGGAAATGGGAACAAATCTCCATGGACTTTACTAAACTACCCCGGACTAGTACTGGTTGTGACACGATATGGGTTATTGTGGATCGATTGACAAAGTCTGCTCATTTCCTTGCAATAAAGGAAACCGACAAGATGGAGAAGTTAACTCGCCTGTACCTCAAGGAGATCGTTTCGAGACACGGGGTACCGATCTCAATTATCTCTGACCGTGACGCTCGTTTCACGTCACATTTCTGGCAATCATTGCAGAAATCCTTGGGTACACGTTTGGATATGAGTACTGCATATCATCCACAGACGGATGGTCAGAGTGAGCGTACTATACAGACGTTGGAGGATATGCTACGTGCTTGTGTGATTGACTTTGGGAATAACTGGGAAATTCACCTGCCATGGTGGAGTTTTCTTATAACAACAGTTATCACACTAGTATACAAGCAGCACCTTTCGAGGCGTTGTACGGGAGAAAATGTCGATCACCGGTTTGCTGGGCGGAAATTGGTGATAGTCAAATAACAGGTCCCGAGTTAATTCATGAGACGACTGAGAAAATTATACAGATACGGAACCGTATGGCTGCAGCGCGAGACAGGCAAAAGAGTTATGCTGACAGAGACGGAAACCTTTAGAGTTTCAGGTTGGTGACAAGTTTTGTTGAAAGTCTCACCATGGAAAGGCGTAGTTCGGTTTGGTAAACGAGGGAAACTAAATCCGAGGTACGTTGGACCATTTGAGATTGTGGAAAGAGTAGGTCCAGTAGCGTATCGATTATCCCTACCTGATTCGCTAAGTGGAATTCATGATGTATTTCACGTGTCAAACTTGAAGAAGTGCATAACTGATGAAACGACGGTCGTACCACTAGAAGAAATTCAAGTGGATGAACAATTGCGTTTTATTGAGGAACCAGTGGAGGTGATGGACCGTGAGGTGAAAACACTTAAGCAAGCAAGATACCTATTGTTAAAATCCGTTGGAATTCGCGACGTGGACCGGAATTCACATGGGAACGGGAAGATCAAATGAAGCTTAAGTACCCTCAACTATTCGAAGGAACGATGCCAGCAGACGAAGGTATTGATTTAAATTTCGGGACGAAATTTCTTTCAACATGGGGATGATGTGACAACTCATCCAAAACTCACACATTCGATTTCGATTTGTGTGTGCCAATGCAGTAGACCAGTGATGGAAACCAGTGATGGAACACTCTCACCATGTAACGCAATTTTCGGGACGAAAATTCTTTCAACATGGGGATAATGTGACATCCGGTAAATTTCCGTTACCAAACCCCGTTAGTTCCGTTAAGTCTTGTAACACGTGTCGTGAGCACACACTAGTTGTCGTTGAACGTTGGTGACCTAATAATAATGAATAATGTTAATTTGATGTTAATCTAAGTGATTATGTGAGTATTGGGTTATGTTTATGTGTTTACACATTTATAAACGGTTAATTAAAGAATTTATCGCGTAACGCGGAACGTGTCTATTTATTCGTATGTCTTGTGTTTTTATAAAGATAAGATATATAATGATTTTATAAGTTTATATCTTTATATTATGAAGTTAAAAACACTTTACAAAGAGTTTAAAGCTTAGTTTTTATAAAATACCAAAACACAAGGGTTTAAAGGGTAAATATGTAATTAAAATTTAATAAAACAAACCCAACCCTAATTCCCCACCCATCGGCCGCGATCTCCCATCCCACACCTCTCCCTTTGCGAATCAGCCAAGAACAAGCAAGGAAACATCATTTGATTCGATTACAAGTTATACAACGCTTAGGAATCATCAATTTCAAGCATTACAAGTTTAAAGGTTAGTTTTTGCGAGTTTTTGTGAAGTGTTCATTATGGCCGAACCTAATTTGCGGAATTGACCCTCATTAGGTCGAATTGGTTGTTGTTTGATGATGTTTATATGTTAGTTAGGTTGAATACATGTTAGTTAACGTCGATCATGGGTGAATTACATGTTTTTAGTGGATTGATCATGAAATTGGTTTTGAGCAACCCTAATTCGTAAATTGTATGATTATGGATGAATGATGGTTGTTTGATGATGTATGATAATTGGTTTGTATGAATGTTAGAATACGTTGATTATGCAAGAAAGTTGGGTTTGGATGCATTGTTCATAGGTTACTAAGAATAGTAACTTTATTTGCATGAAATGTTGAATTATGGATGCTATGATGTTATGGGTGTGTTCATGATGATAATTAGATGCTAGATTGGTATTATGAATGCTAGAAATCTTAATTTGATGATGTTGATCATAGCTTGCCAAAAGTAGAAACTTTTGTTTATGAAGATTGTTGGATTGAGGTGTTTAGTGTTGTTGATCATGCTTAGATGTTAGTATGAGTTTGAATTGGTATATTATTGATGAATTCATGTATGCTTTGGATGTTTGATAGATTTTGGGATGTTCTTTCCCAAAAGGGAAACTTTATTTGTGTAAATGTTGAAGTATGATGTTGTGATCATGTTTGAGACGATAGGAACTTGCTAATATGTTCAAGGATGGATCCTAGTGTAATAGAACGTGTTAAATTAGTTGTATGGCATGTTTGGATGATCATGGTGATAATTGGAATTGGTAATCATGTATGGTTTGAGTATTGTGTAGTAGTAGGACATCATGCTTGGGTCTGGTAATTGATTGTTGTGATGTTGTGAATGCAATGTATATGCTTAAAGAATTTGGTTGTGATCATTATACACGCGTGCGGATCTGAGGCCCCTACTTAGTGGGATTGGCAGGTTTAGGATGTGAAGTCGTGAGTGGCTTCACATGGCATGTGATGATGGTTGAACCTTGTATGACATGTTAGTTGTTTTGTAGCTAATGGTTATGTTAATGTGCTAGATTCGCATGACTTGTATAGTAGTTGATTGTATGATGATCTAGGTGATACACCGGGTTGATATAGCATATGTATGATACTGTTTGAATGCTTATCATGTATGTTGTATGTTTCATTGGCTTTATTTGAATTATAACTCATAATGTCACCAAGGGTCAAACGGGTCAACTAGGTCAAACGTGTCTATTTGTCTGGAAGCTTGAGTCTTTGATTTTGGTATGATTAGGGTTTCACATGTCTTTTATTTACACGTACTTATGTACTCACATGATCTAGGTAACCTGTGAAGGTTGGCTATCCTCCTCTCGTTTCTCAAAATAAACCCTAAGTACTTTTGCATACATCAGGTGAGTTCATGCCCCACTCTTTACTTAATCTCTTTTGGGGGAGATAGCATACTGGTATTTATACGAACGCTTTTATTATTTAAGTTGTGTAAAATATTAATATAGTGCTGTTTACCATGAGAAAAGTCCTCACACTTTTGAATTGTTAATATTTAATAGCGGGGAAACTTGGGTAGTACTACTGGGTCTGACGAGCCCCACCTGTGTGACTCGAGGTCAACCGGGTGCAATTTGTCCTATTGATCATTGTCACGACATGGTAAGTCGTGACAGGAGGCAACAACTATCACAGTCAGCTTCAATTGCAAAATCACTATGTATTAATATTTGTTGATAATAGACTAGCTATCTATTACCATACACTGCTTATATTTATCGCAACTGTTTACATGTTTATTGAACTCAACTCTTGAACTCACCAACCTATGTGTTGACATTTTAGTATGCTTTTCTCAGGTCCTTAACTTGCTTGCCATAGGAGCACTGCACGGTTCACTTCATTTAAGACATTATGCTTCAAGACAATGTCATTTTAACAATTATGGTTTACTTTTGGTTTGGCACTTGTTTTGCCATAAGTTATACTTTATAGACTTGGGTTGTTTTCAAAAACGCTTCCGCATTAATTAACGTTGGTATTTTGGTTGAATTTGTTATGTTATGGCATATAGAGTCGTTCTGAGTAACTATTGACTGTGATCCTGGTTTGTTCACACGCCTCGCGGTAAAACTCCGCAAGTGGATTTTGAGGGTGTGACAGATTGGTATCAGAGCCATTGGTTATAGGGAACTAGGTTGCATACACACTAGACTATAACCGCACAGTTAGTTAGTTACCTGTTTCTTGTTCCATCGACTGTACACTCATTGGCATACGCATCACATTATCTGCAGCATGGCATCGTCTTCAAGAGCTCCGGGTAAACCCCGAATCACCTACACGATCTGAATCCCCACCTCCCGCACCTGTACCTGATGATGGATTCGATTGGCCCAGACTGGCTTATCCCCGAGAGGAGATTGACTGGGATCAACCATTCGCGTTGATGAAGCGTGACCCTCCGCGTGACTGGCGTTCTTATCCTAGGTTTGTTGACCATATCATGTTTAGGGAACGCGTACCTGTCCTAAAGCCAAGGACTAGGAACAATGCCAATCAACCCATGCCTTCACTCCCACGAACGACGCAGTCTAACGAGCAACTGATTGCTGCACTGATGGCTGCATTGGATACTGAACAGCATCGCGTAAGACGACTCACGAGTGATGTCTGTACACTACAGCAAGAGGTGTACAACCTGAGACATCAATTGGACGAACTCAAGAAGAACACGGGAAGACGCTGAACGGTTGTCACCATATGCAAGATGGTGTTATGGCACTCCAAGGACGCGTGACTGCTCGTGAACAGCGGGACGCCATAGCCGATAATAGGATTGCCATATTAGAAGCTCAACTAGCAGCACTCCAGATTGCTATAGCTCCTGCTCCTGCCGCAGACTCTGAGGATGAGGAGGATCCCGAGGAGGGACCCGAGGAAGAGGAACCGGAGGAGATGGAGGATGATAGTGATGGGTCTGACATTGTCGATTGATTTCTTTATATGACTTAGACTACGTAGTGTTTTCTTTTTGAACCTATGTGGGAAGGGTTGTTTCCCCACACGAACGACAAAACTTCAATTTTGACATTGCTAAATACGTTGTGACTTATTGCAATTTATTTACTTTGGTTATTATTTTTGTTAAGAATGTTGTGGTTGTGATGATATGTTATTTCTTTCATTTACTGTTTACTACGCTTCAATGAGTTAAATGTGTATGATGTTACTCATTATTGTATTGTGAATATAAAGTGAAAAGAATGGACGCTCGTGGACGTGGACGTGGACGTGGTCGTGGACGTGGACGTGGACGTGGCACCGGAGAACAGGGTGGTGGTGCTATTAACATGACTCCTGCGGAATTGGCTGCTCTAATTAATGAGCATGTTCAGGCGGCAGTGGCTGCTGCCCATGCGGGTCAGCCAGCAGGTAAACAGTGATAGAAAAAAAAACAAATCTGATATCCTTTATAACTATAGGGGATGTTTGATTACGTGTGTTGTGTTAAAACAGGACCACCAGTGTGTACATACAAGTCCTTCATGGACTGCAAACCACACACCTACAGCGGTACAGAGGGTGCTGTAGGGCTTGTACGCTGGTTTGAGAAGACTGAGTCCGTTTTCTCCAAATGTAACTGTCCACCGGCGGATCAAGTAAAGTATGCCACCGGGACTTGGAGGGTGCTGCCCTGTCATGGTGGAACGCGCAAGTCCAGATGCTTGGACAAGCGATGGCAAATGGACTCCCCTGGAATGAGTTCAAGGATATGATGATCGAGGAGTACTGTCCTCGAAATGAGGTGCAAAAGTTGGAGATGGAATTCTGGCAGCTCAAGATGAAGGGTTCGGAAATTGAGGCTTATACAACCCGTACTCATGAGCTGGCCACATTGTGTCCAGGAATGGTTAATGAGACACACAAGAGAATCGAGCACTACATACGAGGATTGGTGCCTGAAATCCAAAGTATGGTAACGGCTTCTAACCCAACTACGATCCAGCAGGCCATCCAGATTGCTCACAAACTTACTGACCAGGCGGTAGAGCAAGGGCGTCTACCCAAACGGGGCGCTGTGGTGAGCGTGCCCGACAACAAAAGGAAGTGGGATGCTCCCAGCAACAGCAACAACAAATCATCATCATCATCGTCTGGCGGTCAACAACAATCCCAACAGCAACAACAACCAGCTCACAGCAACAGCGGCGGTTCGATAATAACCGCAATTTCAACCAAACTGCCCCAAATAACCAAGGACCCAGCGGTTACGGCGGCAGACATCCCAAATGCCCACGGTGTAACTACCACCATGTGGGACGGTGTGATAACTTCAAGTGTCAACGTTGTGGAAAGATTGGACACGCTGCGAAGGATTGCCGTGGTGAACTAATGAAGGCCACAACAATCTCAAAAACCCCAAGGGTTGTTTTGAGTGTGGGAAAGAAGGGCATTACAAACGAAACTGCCCACAACTAGAAGGAACGGAAATGGCAACAACAACAACAACACCAACAATCATGGGAACAACAACAACAATGGCAATAATAACAACAATGGTGGAAATGGCACTGGAAATGGCGGCAATAGAGATGGAGCCAAAGGGAGAGCCTTCGTCATTGGCTCAGGTGAGGCTCTAAATGATCCCACAACTGTTACTGGTAGATTCCCTGTTAATGGTTGTTTTGCTACGGTACTATTTGATACTGGAGCCGATAGGAGTTTTGTGTCCTTAAAATTCTGTAGTCTTTTAAGTGATATACCTTCTGCTTTAGAATCTAAGTACACTGTGGAATTAGCCGACGGTAAACAAATCCATGTAACGCATATCCTTAAAGACTGTAGGATAGAACTTGCTGGTCATACTTTCGCTATAGATCTCATGCCTGTTACGCTGGGAAGTTTTGATGTTGTGATAGGCATGGATTGGCTCTCTAGCAAGCAAGCGGAAGTCATATGTCACGAGAAGATTATACGGATCCCGGTTGGTGATCAAATTCTTACTGTCAAAGGTGATAGGAGTGGTGCTGTGATAGGCATCATCTCGTATATGAAAGCTCAAAGTTGTTACGAAAGGGCCGCGTGGCTATCCTAGCACTTGTAACCGATAAGCAAAAGGAAGAAAAGAGAATGGAGGATATTCCCGTAGTACGCAACTTTCCGGAGGTGTTCCCAGAAGATCTTCCTGGATTACCACCGCACCGCCAAGTGGAATTCCAGATTGAGTTGATTCCTGCGCAGCTCCGATTGCTAGAGCACCTTATCGATTAGCACCAAACGAACTACAGGAGTTGTCGTCACAACTTCAGGAGCTTTTGGATAAGGGTTTTATTCGACCTAGTACATCACCTTGGGGAGCTCCTGTACTCTTTGTTAAGAAGAAGGATGGTACCTTTCGGATGTGCATCGATTATCGAGAGTTAAACAAAGTAACAGTCAAGAACCGATACCCTTTACCTCGTATCGACGACTTGTTCGATCAGCTTCAAGGATCAAGCTATTACTCGAAGATTGACTTGAGATCTGGTTATCATCAGCTCAGAGTTCGAGAGGAAGATATTCCCAAGACTGCATTTCGTACTCGTTATGGTCATTATGAGTTCTTGGTCATGCCTTTTGGGTTGACTAATGCACCTGCTGTGTTCATGGACCTCATGAACCGCGTGTGCAAACCTTATCTTGATCAGTTTGTCATTGTGTTCATCGATGATATACTGATATACTCTAGGACCAAGGAGGAGCATGAAGAGCACTTACGAATGATCTTGGAACTGTTGAAAAGAGCAGCTGTATGCTAAATTCTCAAAGTGTGACTTTTGGATAAGAGAAGTACAATTCCTAGGTCATATTGTTAATGAGAAAGGAATACACGTTGATCCTGCCAAAATTGAGGCGATAAAGAATTGGACTACACCCAAACACCAAGTGAGATAAGACAATTTCTAGGATTAGCAGGATATTACCGCCGATTCATAGAAGGATTTTCTAAGATCGCACAACCTCTCACAGCCTTGACTCACAAAGGAACGACATACAAATGGGCTGAGAGTCAAGAATCAGCTTTCCAATTATTGAAACAAAAACTCTGTACTGCCCCGATATTAGCATTACCAGAGGGAACAGATGACTTTGTGGTGTATTGCGATGCATCCATCCAAGGATTGGGTTGTGTCTTGATGCAACGAGACAAGGTGATAGCCTACGCCTCGAGACAACTAAAGGTTCACGAGAAGAACTATACTACCCATGACTTAGAATTGGGCGCAGTAGTTTTTGCCTTAAAGATCTGGAGACATTATTTGTACGGTACCAAGTGCACAATCTACACCGATCACAAGAGTCTTCAACATATCTTTGAGCAAAAAGAGTTGAATATGAGGCAGCGACGTTGGGTGGAACTACTAATGATTATGATTGCGCAATTAAGTATCATCCGGGGAAGGCGAACGTAGTTGCCGATGCTTTAAGCAGGAAGGAAACAGCTAAACCCCGACGGGTGCGAGCTTTACAGCTTACTATCAGTACCCAACTGCCCGAACAAGTTAAGGAGGCACAAATAAAGCTTTAAAAGTGGAAAATATTGGTGCCGAATTTTTAAGGGGATGGATAAGCAGCTAGTGATGAAAGAGGATGGAATTCGTATTTCATGGATAGACTTTGGGTGCCTGTTCATGGAAATCTGAGAGATTTAGTTATGAGCGAGGCACACAAATCTAAGTATTCTATACATCCTGGATCCGACAAGATGTACCATGACCTAAAGGCTCACTATTGGTGGCCTAACATGAAAGCGGATGTAGCTACGTACGTGAGCAAGTGTTTGACCTGCTCGAAGGTGAAAGTGGAATATCAAAAACCATCCGGACTATTACAACAACCCGAGATTCCAATGTGGAAATGGGAACAAATCTCCATGGACTTTATTACTAAACTACCCCGGACTAGTACTGGTTGTGACACGATATGGGTTATTGTGGATCGATTGACAAAGTCTGCTCATTTCCTTGCAATAAAGGAAACCGACAAGATGGAGAAGTTAACTCGCCTGTACCTCAAGGAGATCGTTTCGAGACACGGGGTACCGATCTCAATTATCTCTGACCGTGACGCTCGTTTCACGTCACATTTCTGGCAATCATTGCAGAAATCCTTGGGTACACGTTTGGATATGAGTACTGCATATCATCCACAGACGGATGGTCAGAGTGAGCGTACTATACAGACGTTGGAGGATATGCTACGTGCTTGTGTGATTGACTTTGGGAATAACTGGGAAATTCACCTGCCATTGGTGGAGTTTTCTTATATAACAGTTATCACACTAGTATACAAGCAGCACCTTTCGAGGCGTTGTACGGGAGAAAATGTCGATCACCGGTTTGCTGGGCAGAAATTGGTGATAGTCAAATAACAGGTCCCGAGTTAATTCATGAGACGACTGAGAAAATTATACAGATACGGAACCGTATGGCTGCAGCGCGAGACAGGCAAAAGAGTTATGCTGACAAGAGAAAACCTTTAGAGTTTCAGGTTGGTGACAAAGTTTTGTTGAAAGTCTCACCATGGAAAGGCGTAGTTCGGTTTGGTAAACGAGGGAAACTAAATCCGAGGTACGTTGGACCATTTGAGATTGTGGAAAGAGTAGGTCCAGTAGCGTATCGATTATCCCTACCTGATTCGCTAAGTGGAATTCATGATGTATTTCACGTGTCAAACTTGAAGAAGTGCATAACTGATGAAACGACGGTCGTACCACTAGAAGAAATTCAGTGGATGAACAATTGCGTTTTATTGAGGAACCAGTGGAGGTGATGGACCGTGAGGTGAAAACACTTAAGCAGAGCAAGATACCTATTGTTAAAATCCGTTGGAATTCGCGACGTGGACCGGAATTCACATGGGAACGGGAAGATCAAATGAAGCTTAAGTACCCTCAACTATTCGAAGGAACGATGCCAGCAGACGAAGGTATTGATTTAAATTTCGGGACGAAATTTCTTTCAACATGGGGATGATGTGACAACTCATCCAAAACTCACACGATTTCGATTTCTGTGTGCCAATGCAGTAGACCAGTGATGGAAACCAGTGATGGAACACTCTCACCATGTAACGCAATTTTCGGGACGAAAATTCTTTCAACATGGGGATAATGTGACATCCGGTAAATTTCCGTTACCAAACCCCGTTAGTTCCGTTAAGTCTTGTAAACACGTGTCGTGAGCACACACTAGTTGTCGTTGAACGTTGGTGACCTAATAATAATGAATAATGTTAATTTGATGTTAATCTAAGTGATTATGTGAGTATTGGGTTATGTTTATGTGTTTACATTTATAAACGTTAATTAAAGAATTTATCGCGTAACGCGGAAACGTGTCTATTTATTCGTATGTCTTGTGTTTTTATAAAGATAAGATATATAATGATTTTATAAGTTTATATCTTTATATTATGAAGTTAAAAACACTTTACAAAGAGTTTAAAGCTTAGTTTTTATAAAATACCAAAACAAGGGTTTAAAGGGTAAATATGTAATTAAATTTATAAAAACAAACCCAAACCCTAATTCCCCACCATCGGCCGCGATCTCCCATCCCACACCTCCCCTTTCGAAATCAGCCAAGAACAAGCAAGGAAACATCAATTGATTCGATTACAAGTTATACAACGCTTAGGAATCATCAATTTCAAGCAATTACAAGTTAAAGGTTAGTTTTTGCGAGTTTTTGTGAAGTGTTCATTATGGCCGAACCTAATTTGCGGAATTGACCCTCATTAGGTCGAATTGGTTGTTGTTTGATGATGTTTATGTTATTAGTTAGTTAGGTTGATACATGTTAGTTAACGTCGATCATGGGTGAATTACATGTTTTTAGTGGATTGATCATGAAATTGGTTTTGAGCAAACCCTAATTCGTAAATTGTATGATTATGGATGAATGATGGTTGTTTGATGAATGTTTGATGATAATTGGGTTGTATGAATGTTAGAATACGTTGATTATGCAAGAAAGTTGGGATTTGGATGCATTGTTCATAGGTTACTAAGAATAGTAACTTTATTTGCATGAATGTTGAATTATGGATGCTATGATGTTATGGGTGTGTTCATGATGATAATTAGATGCTAGATTGTATTATGAATGCTAGAAATCTTTAATTTGATGATGTTGATCATAGCTTGCCAAAAGTAGAAACTTTTGTTTATGAAGATTGTTGGATTGAGGTGTTTAGTGTTGTTGATCATGCTTAGATGTTAGTATGAGCTTGAATTGGTATATTATTGATGAATTCATGTATGCTTTGGATGTTTGATAGATTTTGGGATGTTCTTTCCCAAAAGGGAAACTTTATTTGTGTAAATGTTGAAGTATGATGTGTGATCATGTTTGAGATGATAGGAACTTGCTAATATGTTCAAGGATGGATCCTAGTGTAATAGAACGTGTTAAATTAGTTGTATGGCATGTTTGGATGATCATGGGTGATAATTGGAATTGGTAATCATGTATGGTTTGGTATTGTGTAGTAGTAGGACATCATGCTTGGGTCTGGTAATTGATTGTTGTGATGTTGTGAATGCAATGTATATGCTTAAAGAATTTGGTTGTGATCATTATACACGCGTGCGGATCTGAGGCCCCTACTTAGTGGGATTGGCAGGGTTTAGGATGTGAAGTCGTGAGTGGCTTCACATGGCATGTGATGAATGGTTGAACCTTGTATGACATGTTAGTTGTTTTGTAGCTAATGGTTATGTTAATGTGCTAGTCTTCGCATGACTTGTATAGTAGTTGATTGTATGATGATCTAGGTGATACACCGGGTTGATATAGCATATGTATGATACTGTTTGAATGCTTATCATGTATGTTGTATGTGTTCATTGGCTTTATTTGAATTATAACTCATAATGTCACCAACGGGTCAAACGGTCAACTAGGTCAAACGTGTCTATTTGTCTGGAAGCTTGAGTCTTTGATTTTGGTATGATTAGGGTTTCACATGTCTTTTATTTACACGTACTTATGTACTCACATGATCTAGGTAACCTGTGAAGGTTGGCTATCCTCTCGTTTCTCAAAATAAACCCTAAGTACCTTTGCATACATCAGGTGAGTTCATGCCCCACTCTTTACTTAATCTCTTTTGGGGGAGATAGCATACTGGTATTTATACGAACGCTTTATATATTTAAGTTGTGTAAAATATTATATAGTGCTGTTTACCATGAGAAAAGTCCTCACACTTTTGAATTGTTAATATTTAATAGCGGGGAAACTTGGGTAGTACTACTGGGTCTGACGAGCCCCACCTGTGTGACTCGAGGTCAACCGGGTGCAATTTGTCCTATTGATCATTGTCACGACATGGTAAGTCGTGACAGGAGGCAACAACTATCACAGTCAGCTTCAATTGCAAAATCACTATGTATTAATATTTGTTGATAATAGACTAGCTATCTATTACCATACACTGCTTATATTTATCGCAACTGTTTACATGTTTATTGAACTCAACTCTTGAACTCACCAACCTATGTGTTGACATTTTAGTATGCTTTTCTCAGGTCCTTAACTTGCTTGCCATAGGAGCACTGCACGGTTCACTTCATTTAAGACATTATGCTTCAAGACAATGTGACATTTTAACAATTATGGTTACTTTTGGTTTGGCACTTGTTTTGCCATAAGTTATACTTTATAGACTTGGGTTGTTTTCAAAAACGCTTCCGCATTAATTAACGTTGGTATTTTGGTTGAATTTGTTATGTTATGGCATATAGAGTCGTTCTGAGTAACTATTGACTGTGATCCTGGTTTGTTCACACGCCTCGCGGTAAAACTCCGCAAGTGGATTTTGAGGGTGTGACAATGTAGGATATTCTCAGTCGTTTGACATAGAGAATGCTTCCACAGCTGGGACTCCACTTGCTACAAACCTACATGTAGCATCCACGAGATGATGATTTGTTGATGCCACCATGTACCGAGAATGATTGGATCCCTCATGTACCTCACTGCCTCCAGACCTGATATTATGTACGCCACATGTCTTTGTTCAAATATCAGGCGAAACAAAGTTAACCATCTTATAGGGGTCAGAGGATATTCGTTATCTGAAGGGTAACCAACACTTGGGTTGTGGTATCCTCATCATGATAATTTTGAGCTTACCGATACAGTGACTCGGATTATGGTGGCTACAAGATGAACTACAAATCAACCTTAGCAGGTTGTAATTCTTTGGGAGAAGATTAGTCACATGGCAGTGTAGAAGCAAACATCAGTTGCGTTGTCAACTTGTGAAGCTGAATATGTTGTTGCGGCAAGCTGCTGTTCTCAATCATCTGGATTCAACAGCATCTGCGGGACTACGGTTTAATTTCTAACACCCCTATATTTTTTGATAATTTTGCTGCAACAGTCATTACTAAAAATCTTATCCAACATCCCAAGACCAAACACATCGGCATTAAATATCACTTTATACGTGATTGTTTTGAAAAGAATCTAATGGATGTTGTTAAAATAAATACGGATTTTCAACGCGCTGACCTCTACACAAAAGCCTTTGATAAACCACGTTTTCAATATCTGCTAGAGGTCAACGGCGTTAAAAAGAAAAGTGATGTAAATCCAGAAGATGAACATGTTTAGTCCGATGTGTCGAGTGCATTTTTCTTTTATTTTCGTTGATTTTATTTTATTTTATTTTATTTAATTAATTTTATTGCCTTATTTTTTTCGCCTACTAAAATCCTAAAAACGCAAATTGTTTACGGTTTTAGAATTTTAGGGGGAAAATAGTTTAAGTTAATATTTAAAAAAAAGAAAAAAACCAAGGAGGAGGACAGGCTAGCTGATAGAAATGAGATCGGATTTGTGAAACTGATTCAATGTATATTGGAAAATGATAGTACACATGAACAAAGCATTCGGGACTTTAAAAGATTAAATTGAATTAGATGCGAAATTCAAAGTATAAGTCTGAGAAGTCTAAGCAAAAGTAAAAGAAAAAATGATAGTAAAACTAGCTATTACTATGGTAACATGGAGAAAGTAGACCTAGAGGTTGCTAGACCATTAGATGATGTGTCGGTAGATTCAATACAATAGATAAGTAGAATTCGTTGGTGATTTCAAGATCAAACTAAGTTGTTTAACAAGCTGTGGGTTATCATCTTATCCCTGGTTAACACAATCAACAGAGTTCCAATAAAGGGTGACGAGCAAAATAAACGCCACAAATGTGTGCGGGACCAAAATATGAGCAAAGCACATGATGAAAAATGCAAAATGCAATCAAACTAATAACCTATGTTGTTGGTGCAATCTGTGCAAAAAGAATAAAGTTGCTCAAACAAGAAGATAGGTTGTGTGCCTCTCTGCTGTGCGGTGGCACTAACCTGAGGATAAGCATAACCTAGATATTCTAGAATTCTTTGTTGTTTGCCGCCTCTCTGCTATGCGATGGCACTGACTTGAAGCTTGGCTTCTCTTTGAAAGCTCTAAGAATAGTTTCTTCTTGTCAAAATACCCATAGACCGCTCAAAAATCTCATGAGGAATGTTGATTACCATATAAGCGTGGGAACCACAAATGCTTGTTGAAATAATTAAACCTTAAACAATCACCAATCTGTGTCAAAAGTCTATGTATGGATTTAAGTGGTCAAGTATACTGACAATCATCGTAGCTGCAAGTCTTGAAAGTCCAAATCAATTTTGCATCTTGTAGTACTAGTATGATTTCCTAAACTTGCTAATGGCTCTTGATGAAAACAAGAATCTAGCATCAAAAGACTTTGGTAACACGTCCTGAATGATTTGATTTACCTGTATGATTCCATAATGAATCGTTTCTACTTATGGTCAAAATAACTTAAAGCTGCCTGTTCAAACAAAAAATCTTTAGATATCTATCTTAGGGTTTCCACCTCACACAAAATCACAAAAACATGTTTAGTTCTATCTTTTAATGTTAGCTCTTTTATGTTGTTTAACTTTTTAGTCAATTTAGGTTTATATGTCGGACTATGTTGTGGAATTCAATATGGGATTTAATCACTTAAAAAGGTCACGTCTGAGGTGACCAAACGTGTTTTCAAATGTTAAATGGGTCACGTCTGAGGTGACAAAAATGTGTTTTGTTTAAAAGGATCACGACTGAAGTGATCAAGAGTTTCTAAGTTAAAATGATCATGTCTGAGATGATCGAATGCACATAATATTTAACCAAAAGTTAAAAGGAATTAAAATGGTCATAAAGTCAAAATCATGAGTATGTATCCGCACGACTGGACCATGAGTATGGACCAGTCGTACGATTGGACCATACTTATGAACTAGTCAACCGAATGGAGCACGAGTATGAACCATACACACGACTGGATTACAAGAATGAGCCAGTCGCCTGAATAGGGTTGACCGAATGAGTTAGTCGCCCGACTAAAACCTAGTCGGGCGACTGAATGTGATCGACTAAACCAATCGCACGACTGAGATCCAATGGTGCGAATGAAAAGAGCGAATCGATCCAATCGCCCGATTGAAACCAGATTCAGTATAAATAGGGCTACAGTCGATCGCATATACTCATCACTCCTCATTCGCCCTAAAATCGCCTATAGTGCCGTTACTCTACCCGATTTTCCTCTGATCTTGTTTGACTTCAAATTACTGTATTCTGACAATCGATAGTGTTTATACAAGTATAATGTGGTGCAATCTACTCGAATGAAAATCATTTTGTGCCCTAATTGGCTGAATTCGGCCCTAACATTCAACCAAGACTTAGTTGGATTAATAACCTAATAAAACTAAGTAAAATGTTGAAATCAAGGTTATTAGGTGTTAAGTAGGGTGATTGCGAGTCAAATGAGCCAAACCACAATGTCTAATATTAAGATTTGCTTAAAATTTGAATTTCAATCGAACAGATAGTCTGTCATGCGATTGGTCACCCTGATGAACTTCAATCGCATGACTGAGCTGGGCGAATAACTCAGTTGCTGGCTTAGTCACCCGATTGAACTCAGTCGCTGGCTCAGTCACCCGACTGAAGTCAGTCGCTGAATCAGTCGCCCGATTGAACTCAATCGCATGATAAGTCAACCGACTGAACTCAGTCGTATGGTTCAATCGCACGATTGAACCAGACTGATCTCAAATAGTTTATAGTGAATTGCTTTATGTTATGTGCTGATCTAATATATATGTGTCGTGTGTTATAGATTTATGGCAGATCGGTGGACCATCAACATCAAGCACAATATTTGTGCTCATTTAGACACCACCACTCGGAATGCTACCGAGTTTGCTGGCATTATTGCTTTCCTAAAGAGATCAAGGATATACAAAGCGATATCTACACCATGCACTCCCTACAGGTCTATACAGCAGGCCTTCTGGGAGGGTGCATCGGTTGACCGATCTAGTGAGCCCTACTACATTCGAAGCACCATCTTTGGGCAAGAGATAGAGGTTACAGCAGTAGACCTTTGACGTGTACTGGACTTGGGTGATGATCCTGCTCACCCAACTAGGTTACACCCGCTGACTGTGAGGGGATGTTTTCTTCGGA
This sequence comes from Flaveria trinervia, assembly GCA_025506515.1. Lineage (NCBI taxonomy): Eukaryota > Viridiplantae > Streptophyta > Magnoliopsida > Asterales > Asteraceae > Flaveria > Flaveria trinervia. Next base: position 62,508,936 of record CM046456.1, on the reverse strand, counting down.
TAAGGTACTCTGGAGACATCAATTTAGGTGTGCTCAATAAAAGCAACCCGTGTCCCCAGTTCAACTACCTAGCTCATGTGATACTAAAGTGCATTGCTTCACGAAGGGGTGAATTTGATGACTTATCTGACCCATTCCAGAATGCCTACGTGGCACTGGTGCTGAATCACCCCTTCAGCTTCTCCAACATGATATTTGCATACCTGTTCGAGAATTTTGAGGCGAAAGGCAAGGAAGGCTTCTGTATGTACCCAAGATTTTTACAGATGATTATTGATGAGAAGCTTCCTTCGCTACCCAAGGAGAGCCACGATGCAGTATCTCTCGAGATTATGGATGACACCACTCTCGGGAGGATGAAGGTCTACAGGGGCAAGCAAGTAAAGCCCCCTGTAAACTGTTCGGGCACCTGGTCTGGGAGGATTACGTAGCCCCGGCAAGGAGTAAGTGGCGCCACGAGGAGAGTGACTCAGATGTTGAGCAGATTGCTCTTCCATCTGATGACTCCGATGATGACAATAGTGGCGCTGGTGGAGACTCTGGCCCCGCTACTTCTAGGGCCACTACTGCACATGTTACCCCTCCACCACCCACCCATGGAGATGCCACCATAGCTAGTTTCCATCAGGATTTCTGTCCTCCTGATAAGGAGGAGGAGAGTGATGAGGAGCCACTGACCAGGACGGTAGGCAGCAGGGTGGTTGCCACCGACCGAGGTATTCGGGTGGTTGGAGGACACCCTAGCGAGTCTGGGGAGACTACGACACATCCCAGTTACACACCTTATCAGTCCAGCAGCATCCCAAGGGGAGCATCCACCTCAAGGGGCATGAGGAGAAAAAGGATGGCTCAGTCCCATGGGATGAAGACGAAGAGAAGGAGGATGACATTCATCACTACCACCACCACCACAGCCACCACTACCACCATTCCACCCACCATCACTACTACCACTACACCCATCACCACTACCACCATTCCACCCACCATCACTACTACCACTCCACCAATCACCACTACCACTATTCCACCGACTACCACTACTTCCACTCCACCCATCATGACTACCACACCTTCACCTATCACTACTACAGCCGCTCCCTCACCATCACACATATCCCACCACCCATCTTCTCTACATCCACTACCACCACCACTCACGGAGCCGGGACCTCATCACAGGTCCCACATGCTTTTGGATCCTCTTACCCATTTGTTGGGTTGGAGGAGCAACTGGCTAACCTAAACCAGTTAGTACTGAAGCTGCTGGTGACGGATGAGCAGAGAGCCACTCAGCTTAATCAGCTGATGGAGCTCAATGTCTCCCAAGCCCAGAGGATTGAGGCTCAAAGCCAAGAGATAGAGGTGTTACATAAGATGCATGCCTTATCTGTACAAAGGATTGAGGCTCAGAGTCATGAGATCACAGAGCTACGAAAAGATGCAGACATCCTCTGTACAGAGGATACATGATTTGGAGGCCAGGAACAAGAAACTTATGTTGAGGCTCAAGGGATCCAAAGATGAGCCTCTAAAGATTAGAGAAGGGGATGACGATGATGATGATGACAATAATGAGATGATTCTGATGATGACAGTGGAGATGATGATATGGGAGGGATGAAAGCAAAGATGATGAGGAGGGTGATGATGCTGCTGCATCGGTTGCTACTCAAGCAAGTGAGCGACGATCCAAGAAATCACAACATCAAGGTGCTTCGTCCTCAGCCCCACCAGCTGAAGAACACATGATTCAAGATCAAAGTAATGCTTAGATGTTTTTGTATTTTAAACTTTTGTGTAACTGAATCGTGTATTAAAACTTATGTAATGAATGTTTATGTGTATATTTAATGTTTACTATCTTGATTATTTACTGATGAATGATGTGTTACATGTTTTAAATCAAGCAGATCCACAATATCAGAAAGATGAATACGATGTTGCTCCCCTTCAGCAGATCAAGTCTCAACTCATAATGATACTTGATCTGCAAGGGATTGTCAGGAGGTCAGTGAGCTATACTCCCGAAGAAGAAGAATCATTCATGACCTCACTGATGAGCAACTGGCAAAGATGTTCCGGTTAAATCCGGATGAATTGGTTAAAGATGCCCCTACCGTCGATGTTGCTAGTGATGATGAGCTCCATGATGTTGATGAGATAGAGATTGAAGACATCACATCACAGCACTATCCGGAATATACTGATCGAGAGGAAATATGGTTCCTAGTTTTGGAGATACACTCGACAGTGATATGTATGTTAAATTGGATACGATGGAGAGGGAAACCGAGAAATCAGAAAGCCAAGCCCAAGCCACGGACGATGATGTTGAGAACAAAAAGGCTGAATGGGGGGCTTGTTTTGCAGAGATCCGTGACCAATGTACAACGCCAAAGCCGAGTGCCTACGCCAAGCTCTACAACGTAAAGAAGCATCTAAGGTGTCTGGTAAGATTATAGCGTGGGCTTACTTTGAGGATCTAAATGTGTATGCTGTGAAAAGGGAGAAGGGAATCGAGTACTTTAGATTTCCACATGATGTGAAGACTCTCCCTAGTTTTGAGCTTAACTAGTTGGCACGCCTGAACCTACTGTATGCTGACCCCAGGAAGATGTCAGGCTGGTTTGAAGCTGCGTTGAAGAAAGAATACCACACTCGATGGGTTAATTTCAAGCCTCAACAACCTACGAGGTACATTTGAAGGTCGGAGGTGGACCCAAGGACTAGGAAACCCAAAATGGTGCTAAAGTAGAGTCCTTTGTGTTCTATGTCAAAGATCCCCATGAGGGAAATGCCACAAGACTTCACTCCCCACTTCAAGTGGTGGTATTATGACTGGCGAACATGAGAAGCGGTCATAATATTATAGAAAGGGCGCCAAATGGAGACCATCCGGGTATTTGACTCAATGTGGCTAACCAACCTGTCAGCTAGTGATGTTTATACTTTATACAGGTGGCCATTATTTTATGATCCGCAACATATTATACAGGCCTTCCAGTTTCAGAACGTGATAAGATTCTGTTTTGCATTCGAGATACATGCTGGAGTCACAGTCGAGGAGAGGCATAAGAAGTTTGATGAGCTAATGAAGGATGCCAAACAATGAAGGAAACTAGGTCCAAGGGGGAGTTTGTTGATCCATATGTACCTAGTTTACGATCTTAATGTAATATGTCTATCATGTTCTAAATGTAATGAAACGAATGAGTTGAATGAACATAATATGTGGTTGTTGATCTTAATGTTTAATCTTTCAGTGTATGTTTTAATGTTTATCATTTATTAATGCATGTTGACCAACTATATAGGTTTGAGGTAGTTTGAATAGATCTTAGTTAAGTAATGATTGAGAAACATATTCAAACTTAGTCGTATGAAGTTTTCATGTGAATGGACCATGCTAATGGTTCATACGCATGAATACTTCATGCTAATGGACCAGTCGCACGACTAAACCAGGAGACTGGATCAGTCGCACGACTGAGACATACGGATGACTTAGTCGCACGACTGAACCTTCAGTCGTGTGATTGACTCAGTTGCATGCTTTAGTCGCACGACTGAACCATGCTAATGGTCCAGTCATACGATTGTAAAACCCTAACCTATAAATACCACTGAATTTGTGGAAAAATGTAACACTTTCAATATTTCGACTCCTATTCGTACCCTAGCCGTCCAGAACATCCAAGAAAGCCAGTCCAAGTTCAAAGATCGTTCTTGATCGATTCCTATTTGTTCTTAACGTTTAGTTTATTCTTATATCGATCGAGTTAACGTTCTCACTGATTAGATCGCCAATCAAATAGGATTCCGTACTATTTGAGTTGGTATACACGTAAATCAGTTAGTACTCCATCCCGTACACGGTCCCTAACAATTTCTTTAGGTTAGACATGTGAAAAGTATTGTGTACCTCACTTAATTCTAGAGGTAAATCTAATCTGTATGCTACATGGCCAATTTTATCAGTGATTTCAAATGGGCCAACATACCTAAGGTTTAACTTACTCTGCTTTCTAAATTGGATGATTCCTTTTGTGGGTGATACTTTTAAATAGGGAGTATAAATCCTTTATCCAACAATTCCTGTAATTGGTTCATCAATTCTTGCATTTATGTTGGTGCTAAATGATATGGTGCTTTAGCAATAGGGTTTGTCCCTGGTATCAACTCTATTTTAAATTCTACTTGACGATGGGGTGGCCAACCAGGTAACTTATCAAGGAATACATCAGGGTATTCATTAATAATAGGAACACTTTCTATATTTATCTTATCTAGTTTTGTATCAACTATATGGGCCAGGAAAGCTAGGCATTTCTTTCTTAAACATCTTTGTGTTTTCTTACAATAAATTATCTTCATAGCACTAATAAGTTTTTCTCCATATAAACAGAGTGTTCTATTTTCCTTAATCAACATGATTTTTATCATCCTTTTACCACATATAATATCAACCTGATTCTTACTTAACCAATCCATACTCACAACTATATCAAAACCTTCTAGTTCTATAGGAATTAGATCTATATCAAAACAATATTCATCTAGGTTTAAAGTATAGTTAGGAATGATTTCACAAGCTTCAATTATTTTACCATCAGCTAATTCTATCATATATTTATGCTTTAGTTTCTCTAAGGTTAGATTAAACAATAGTCTAAATGTATTTGAAATGAAACTACGAGTTGCTTCTGCATCAAATAACACTGTTACGTACTGATTGTTAATGAGAAACGTACCCATTACTACTTCCGGTTCATGTCGAGCTTCTTTAGCTTGCATCACGAAAGCCCTTCCATGGGGGTTGTTTTGGTTGACTGCAGCCTTGCCCTTTAATTGTGGACATTCATTACGAAAGTGATTTTCGTTTCCATACTGATAACAGTCTGGTTTAGGGTTGGTGGGGCTCTTACAGTCTCAGGATATATGTCACTTCTTTTTGCAGTTGTAACATATTACCATCATGCATTTACCATGGTGATATCTTTGACAGGTACTGCACCATGGCTGACCTTCTGTCTATGGCTTCTTTTCTTACGTTACTCCTAAGAAATTTCTTTGGGTTGTCTGGTTAATCTTTTCTAGGGTTTCCTCCAAATTTACCTCCTATGTGATTGTCATTCTGTTTCATTTTCTCTCCTATTTTTTGATTACTTAAAGATATCTTATCATTTTATTAGTTAGATTCCCTGATAGGCTTACTGCATCCTAAAAATATCTAGGCATGGCGGACTTAACTAATACTCTTATTTGCGGTACTAAACCCCAAATATATCTTCCTATTCTTTTTGTTTCGGGTGTTACCAGATGTGGCACTAATCTAGAGAGTTCATGGTACCTATCAGTATATTCTCGATGTGCAGCTCCTTTCATTTCTAATGCTAAGAACTTAATTTCTAATTTTTCTATTTCGTTATAGGGACAATAGTTTTCAATTACCAGATTCCTGAATTCTTCACAGCTTAGCATGTTCATGACATGCCTCCCTTTTGTTTGCATCTTCATTTTTCACCAGGATCGTGCTTCTCCCTTAAGTGAATGTGAAGCAAACAGGGTCTTGTAATTGTCAGCAAAATTACTAATTTCTAATGTTGATTCCATTTCATCCAAGTAGCGTAAGGCTATACAACTCCTCCTTTTCTATCAAATTCTCGAGGCCTGCATGACATTAAAGTTTTGTAAGAGCATCCTTGTCTAGCTCTATTAATAATTTCCTCTTCTTTTTGTTCTCCTATATTGACATCTTTTGGTTCTTCGTTTCCGTGGGGTGCAGCTCCAAATTCAGGTTATGTTGTAGCTGAGCTATCAACTTAGGTATTGCGGCTTCTATCTGCTGAGTTACTAACTGAGAAATTTTGTTGTTCTCGTTTATAGTAACATTAATAGGAGTTTCTTCTCCAAGCATGGTTCTGGGTCGTCTAACTCGTTTCGTCCTTCGTACGGGTTGAGTGTTTCTTTTTAGCGGCATGTTTCACTCTAGCTTATTACAGATAAATAAATCAAGATCATAACTTAATATATTTATAATATATCACATAAAAAATAATAGTTATAAACAAAAGATAAATTTCATTATATTCTTATTTCAAGAATAATATGTTAGTTCTAAACCCTACAAACCCAATTCTATATTTTGGAAAGATACTTTTCTTATCTGTCTTTAGTTTCTCGACATCTTTTTGAATTGTCTTGATTCCTTGTTGCATTTTCTTAAGGATCTGTTGGGTTTTCTCCATGACTTTCTTTCAACTTCTGTTTTTTGGGTTCCTTTTCCTCAGCTTTAGAGTCACTTGATTTTTGAATTTCAAGTCTTCACCTTACTTAACCAAAAATCTTTCACCACGAAATATCTGTTTCTCGGGGTCTTAATTGTATAACCTTCGACTATTATTGGTGCGCGTCGAACATAAAATTTTGGTTTAAGGTCATTCTTATTTTCAGTTTGAGGTGTTTCCATATCCTGCTGAGGTTCTGGTTCGGGTGTTATTTCTTTAAGGTTGCAATGGTATGAGCATTCTAAAGGGTGAGTCTCACTATGGCAATTATCTGAATTATAAGCACTCATAGCTGCAGAGTTCTTTATAAATTTTATCAAAACAGTTAGTCACATAATCTTACTATATTTCACATATAATGCAATGCAAAAATAGTTTTGCTTTTTAATCTAGTTACACATAGAGTAAATATATATATATATTTATAAAGTCACTTAATTATTTGTATTATTCATGAAGGTGCACATAATATATATATGTACATTTTTCAAACATTCTAAAATGTATTATCATACGAGCTTATGGTTTTAGTCTAAAAATTTTATTATACCTAATTCTCTATAACCAATGCTCTGATACCAATATATCACATCCGGAGGAAGCGTGAAATGTTTTGGATGTGCCTTGCTTGATCAGAAAGCATTGATTGGAAATTAAATAATCAACACAATAAAACATAACATAACATATCACATTAGATCACTAGAGGTTAGGATTACATTATATCATTAGTAGACAAAATTTAACATAATCCTATTACAAAACATGTTATCTAACTGCTATATCTTAAGAGATGATGGAAATAAGCGTCCACCGATATACTGAGATCGTAATGATTAACAGTTAGGTTCACACAAACTTTACCCATGATTTCTCCTCGACCATTATACACATCAAAAGAGAACATAATGTTGTTAGACATGATGGTTTCCTGAAAAAATGAATATCAAAACAGTCAATATAAAGTTTGTGAGATCATAGATTTGTCATCAAACATAATACATATATTGATGTATCATAAATAAGCTTACAACCAAACTTACTTATAAATAGGTGATTCATAATTGTCATAATATAAATCATAAAAATAGATAATATAACATCACAACACTCATTCTGTTGGTGCAGGAAATATTTTCCTAAATAGCGCTACCTATATTATCCAACAGTTCCATATCCGAATTATGGTTGCAACATAAATGACAGTATATCTTGAAAATCTTATATATATGCATCAATCTCAAAACAATATGATTTTTCCCCCAAAAATTTATAAATACAAAAATGGGGCTATAAGTCTCACCTTTTACTCTGGCAGGTTCCCTAAAAAAATATTTAAACAATCAATATTTCTTTAAAATTTTCAGCATCTCAGATTTATAAAATCAAAACAGAAGCTATAATCATCCATATGTCACGAAATCTTTACAGCAGATACATACAAAAATATTAAAATATGCCAAAGTTTCATATATAACTATTTACAGTAGTTTTTTTGAAATTTCTACAATATTTGTATAAACTAGAAAAAAAATACTTATAGGTCTCTAAAATTCACCAAAATTTATTAGAATTCACATACTAATATATATATATATATATATTGTTTTATAATTTTTTTGAAGTGCTAAATCATAACAAAACTCTTTTTAATGATTTTTATTATTCGGACAATATTTGGTAAAATTAACACAATACATCCAAAAATTCTAAATTTCATACAAGCTGTTCTAATCTAGTTATTATACTTTGTATAAATTTTTAATGATTTATCTTATAGTTTAACTATTTTTCTCGATTTTTGAATTACAGATTCTTCTAAAATTTGCAACTTAAGCATAACTATGAATTAGGTCATGAAATTTATTTTATAGGTCCTATAACACATAAGAATTATCATATACTGTTTCCAACTTTTTACCAGGTTTGGTTCTTTCAATTAAAAATTTTCTTTTAATAAATTCTTTTACTTATTATAATTGCACCAAAAATAGCATAATGTTACTTCTTAATATTTCTAACATATTCATAATTTTTATTCCCACAATCACAGTTATTTAAGTAATAAATTTAAATTTATCAAGAATATACGTAGTTTCAACCCTTTATTGATAATCTTTTTGTTTAATTCAATAGTTAACAATATTTTTCAGATTTTTAAACCCTTTTTACTGATTTTTGATAAAGATGAAGTGCTTGTAAAGTTTTGTGAAGAACTTGAATATTCAACCAAAAGGGTTGGTTATATGTGTTTGTTAAAACACATATATATCTTACAAACTTAGTTAGTTATAGACTAAAGGATTAAACCTTGATTTTGATAGAAGAAGACGGTGAAAGAGATTGATGATAGCTTCCAACTTCTTGGTGAATCTACTCGGATGGTTATCTTGAGCTTTGAGGTTTCGATTTCCTTGTAAAATTAGGTTGAAAGATGATGATCACTTGAAGCTAATGATGGTGTGTGGTTGATATGGACACCGAGGGTTAAGAGCAAGAGTGGGAACATCTAGATATTCGAGAGTTGTGTCAAGGGGTGTGAAGATGGTGACGGTTTGTGGTGGTATGCAGTTATGGTGGTTCATGGTGGTAATGCTTGTGGATATGCTAACAACCGAGAGAAACAAGGTGTGATAATGGGGTGGAGTTATGCACCCCTTCGGCCGAGTTCTGTGAGTGGTCCGGGCATCATTACACTTAGAGCTTAGGGTGATGAGTGTGTTCCTAGGCTTGCTTACTTGATTGTGGGAAGATAGGTGGGGGATGAGGGGTGTGGGTGGTGTCTAAAAATGCTAGGTGTCCATCTCTCATGCTTGGTCATTAGTCTAGTGATAATCCTTATTAGAAGTTATTAATCTTATATGTTAATTAGGAGTGGGATAGATCTTGGTGATGTTTATGTTGAGTTTTTATTATGTTTTTGTTTGATGTTTACGTTGTTAAAGGTTTGAGTTTTTCTTTTGATACCAAGTTTCCTTGATGTTATCTTTGTATTGTGGTATTTAGTTAGGTTGTTTCTCATTTCATTTGGTGTATATTTGATGTTATAATGTTAAACTAACTAATCAAATAATATTTAGTATAAGAAGTTTATGTATATGAATTTATGCACACGTAAATTCCCATACATGCATGCAAGCATGCATACGTACAACACATATATATATATATATTATATGTATATATATTATATATATGTATATATATATATATATACTAAAACATATATAATTCATGAAGGGTTAGTCAAATAATAGGTAATATACGAAAATTTTTCTTAAGGCATAACCTTATATAACTTTATTTTTAGGGTCGTCATATAAGTGTGGGTTAAATCATTTTCAAAGGGTGAGTTGAAGTTAAATACTTAGGAAAGTGAGTATTTGACGCCTATGTAAAGTTAATTACAGATGTTAGAATAACCTGCATGACTGTAGGAAGGGTGCAATGCATTTTTACAATATAACAACACAAGTTAGGAGAGTTCTTTAGAACACTTAAAAGATCAAATGGGGAACTAGAAAAATCAGTTTATATGAGAGCTAAGAAACACAAGTAATAAAGAGACAGAACTAGATACAGGTAATTGGTTTTCAAGGATGATGTATATTTCTCTCTAGTTCCTTACAAATGTTTACAAAGCAATGATAATAAAATACAAGGACCAGAGATACTTATACTACAACCTACAGTCGGGGCATACTTAAAGGCTAGTTGGATACATGATCTAGACAACAACAAAATCAATATAACGTTTGACTAGTGACTATGACATGCCATAGCTCACATCCTAATATATTTTAAAAAGGATAGAGGTACATAAAATAGAAAATACAAACTCAAGACCTCAATGTAAAGTTACCAAAAGCATGAACCTTTCACCAACTTATGTAAAGTTGGTGTCTAACCAGAGTTGTAACGGAAAGGTGGTCCAACTTTATGATAAAGGTACATCAGATAATAGCATGTGTTAAAAAGTTTTCGGAAGAAATCTGTCTTCAAGGGTTGGCTTCGAAAGACTTAGTCTTTGAAGCATCGGAAGACTTCATGTTTGGCTTCGGAAGATATTGGTCTTGGCTTCGAAATATTTCACACTTAGAATGTTTTTCTAAGGAAGAGTGTGAAACTTCCGAAGCATTCTACTTCAGTACACTTGTGCATACATGCAGAGGAGACTTTGAATGTTTTGGGTTGCATCAACCTTATGAATCCTTACAATACCCTTTGACCGCAAAGTGTTTTCACAAAATTATTGAACATATTATTTTGATAAAGTACTCATAAGAATTGTCTATAGAATAAATGTATATTGTTGTTATATATAATAATTGTTTTACGGTATGCAAGACTAAAAAGTTTATCTACTTATCTAGAAAATTAGGAAAATAATCATAAAAATGCAAATCGGTTAAAAAATTATGAAATAATCATCATAAAAATGTATATTGGTTGTTATATATATATATATATATATATATATATATATATATATATATATATATATATATATATATATATATATATATATATATATATTACTAGGTTAATAATACCCATGTACTACATGAGTTGAATCATTAAATATAAGGTGAATACAAATTAAATTTTTATAAGTTATAATATCGTTGATAATATTTTACATATTGATTTTTACATTTTAATTTGTATCATTATCTACATATAATATTAATAGTTTGTTTCTATTAATAGTTATAAATTTAAATAGTATATAATGTGAAATGAAATGTATTTAAATAAGAATTTAAGTAATAAACAAATTTAATTGAACATGCAAACCAATACTTGAAATTCATACACATTCAAAGACTTCTTTCTATATAATATTTGATGTTATGTTGGTAACTATACTATTTTTATCTAATACTTTAACTGTTCTTTACTTTTAATTACTCAAGATAATAAAACATTGTTTGTTTAAAAAACATATCAACTTTGAATCGTGATTGTTTTTAGATTTTATTTTTTGTCATTACAAACACATCGTTGATGCAAATAATAAATCTATGTATATTTTTATTACTAAAGTAACTTTTTCATATGAAAGTGAAATATAAAAAAGTTAGATTATAATTTACAAATGTCTAAATATTTGTTTGTATACAATACTTAATGTAACATTCCTAAGTTTATTGTCTTATCCAAAATAATAATTTTAACTAATATATAGTTTTGACTGTATATAACGCAAGGGAAAGATTAAGTCTTACTTATAAACAGTTGAGTCAAAATCATATTAATTCAAGTTTTGCTAATCATAGCACTGTTTCTTGAAATTAATTGCATTGATTTTCTCCCTTGTTTTTTTATGTCTTTTAACACTTAAAATAAATGAACTAAAACATCAATTTTGTATATGAAACATTGAGATAAAATATGATAATAATAAATCAAGTTGTCGAAGGTCCCAAAAGCATATATAAATAAAAGTTTAAATAATAAAGTGTTTAAGATATATAATATAGAGTTAAAAGTTTCACAAAAGATTTATTAATATAATATCTCAAAACTAATTTTCTTTTTCGTATGAACAAAGTTCAACCCGAGCGATTATATCGTAGCATAGTTTTTCATGCAACAAAAAAAGTATTTGACAATTAGTACAAAAATCTATACTAATAAAGGAAAATATTTAAAAGCCACCTGACATATTTCTACATAGTCCATCTAAGCTCTATCTAGAATTTAAACACGTATTATTGCTATAATGAAAGTTAGCTATTTAATGATACATTAAATGCTAAATATTATTTATATATTTTTCAAATTACAAAACAGATTCTTTGTAGTTAAAAACATGTTTCTTTTTATTAAAAAACATATCATTTTATGAAGCTTTTAATTACGAAAAACTTATAAAAACGACATTGTTTTAAATTTTATCCTAAGAAACCTAGAGTGTTGTAAAAAAATTTAAAGCAAAAGTTTTTAAAAACAAAAGGTTTGAAAAATATTGTTATCATTTATTACATAAAATAGTTTATAAATAATAATAAATATTAGTTTAATATTTTTAAATAACCCAAGTAAAACACAAGTTTATATACTAGTTATAATAGTATAAAATATGTCTCGTATAAAATGATCTATTATTCAAAAGTTGATGTCATATCTTGTGCGATCAATGGCACAAATTAATCTAAATTTTAAATTTTCAACCTTCAATTTTTAAACCCCTCCAAATATGGAATGTAGTAAAAGAATTGACTTTAGTAAAATGAACTATAACAAAAAAATAAAGTTACATACATATTTAGATGGGATATTAGAGATATGAAGGTCTAGAGACATAACACGTGTCATTAAAAATATTATTTTATTAATAGATATAGATTTTTAATGAATATAGTAAAAGAATTAACTTTAGTCAAATGAACTATAACAACAAATAAGGTTACATACATATTTAGACGGGATATTAGAGATATGAAGGTCTAGAAACATAATGCGTGCCACTAAAAATATTATCTAGGTTATGAAATATTAATATAAATTTTGTGATCTATTTTATATTCCGAGTATCATGGAAAATATATTGTAAAGTACAAATCTAAACATTGTTTAGGGGAAAAAAAATAAGGGGATGCAAAAGAAAAATAACACTCAAGAAGACATTCACTCTTCAATTTTAAATCTTAAAATAAATTCATACATTTAGGAAAAATAAGAATTTATTATTCATAAACATTGTTGAACACTATAAAAAAAGACCATATCACGACTAGGTCTATGACGACAACATGATGTTGTCGCTATAGGTCACCATAAGGCGACGACATGTCGTCGGCATATGGTCAATTTAATTTGGCTATTATAGTCCTTGTCGTTGCCACAGGGTGACCTATAGCGGCAAAAAGAAGTCATCTCCATAAGGTTATTTTTTATATTTTGATTTATTTAAAATAATGCTAGAATTTTAATAATTATGTGTGGACTTAAGGCGACGACATGTCGTCACCATAAGTCAAAACATTTTTTTTCTTTCCTCCCCCCATTATGAAAACTCTATAGCTTATAACTAATAATAATAATAATAATAATAATAATAATAATAATATTATTATTATTATTATATTATTATTATTATATTATTATTATTATTATTATTTATTATTATTATTATTATTATTATTTATGCATATGTTATTGTTATTGTTATTGTTATTATAAGTAATAATAATAATAATGTAATAAATATTATTATTTAATTTATGTTTGTATTATTTTCTTAAAACAATATTATATGCTTTTAATTTATTTTGTAAATGGAACAAAATTTTATTAAATGTGATTCTTTGAAAGAATGATAAAGATAAGCTAGGACTATTAATTTTTTTAAATATAAGGTGAATCTCAGTGGTATAATATGGATTAAGTATTGAGTGAAATTTAAGATTGTATTCTAATTTTAACTAAAGATATATGTTCAATCATCTAGTCATTTATTTTCTTAGTTAAAAGAAGAAGAAAATCTATTTTAATATGTTGCGATAATTATAATTATTAACAATTAGCGTCAATCATGGTCAAATATGTTGGATTATAATAGTTAGAATCGATCGAATATGTCAAAGTTTAGGTATAACCGAGTTATGAATATCAGTGTTATGTTATACACATTAATGTTAATTTACGAGAAATGATGATTGTTAAGGATAAGTTAAGTTTGTTTATATATAGTTATCATAATGGGTGTTTAACAAGGTAAAATATATTGGGTTATGATGGTTGGGGTCGATTACATTCGTCAAAAGTTAGCTATGATTCAATTATGATCATTGGTATTAAATTAAACACGATCTTCGTAATTTACAGGAAATTATTCTTATTAATGGTAAGTTAAGTTTATTTATGCTTAGCTATCATCAATGAATGTCAAAAAAAGTTCAAATATGTTAGATGGTAATTTACAGGAAATTATGCTTATTAACGGTATGTTATTTTTATTTATGCTTAAATATCATCAATGACTATTAAACAAGATAAAATATTTTAGGTTATGATGATTATGATCGATTACATATGTCAAAGCTTATATATGATCCAATTATGATCATTGGTGTTAAATTAAACAAAATATTGATACTTTATGAGAATTATGTTTGTTAATGGTAAATTAGGTTTATTTATACATAGTTATAATCAATGAGTATATAAAAAGGTCAAATATGTTTGGTTATGATGATTAGGGTCAATCAAATACATTAAGGTCGATCAAATACATTAAAGATTAGCTCTGATCGAATTACGTTGCTTATTAAATTATTCTTATTAAATTAGCTATGATGAAACACATTAGTGTTAAATTATGCAATTCAATGGTAATTTACAAGAAATGATACTTATTAATGATAAATTATTTTTTATTTACGCTTTACTATCATTAATGAGTGTTAAACAAAGTCAAATAATTTAGGTTATGATGATTATGGCTGATTACATATGTCAAAGGTTAGCTATAATCCAATTATGATCATTGGTGTAAAATTAAACACAACGTTGGTAATTTACAAGAAATTATGCGTGTTAATGGTAAATTAAGTTTATTTATGCTTACTTATCATCAATGAGTGTCAAAAAGGTCAAATATGTTCAGCTATGATGATTAGGGTCAATTGCATATGTCAAATACTAGCTATGATCCAATTATGATAATTGGTGTTGAGTTATACATATGGATAATAATTTATAAAAAAAATAGGCATACTACTAGTAAATTAAGTTTGTTTATTCTTAATTATCATCAAAGAGTGTCAAAAAAACCTCAAACATGATCGGTTATGATGATTAAGGTTGATTATATACGCCAAAGATAAAGTAAGACGAACAAGATATAAATAATAATACTTATACTGATACTAATACTAATACTAATACTAACTAATACTAATACTAATACTAATACTAATACTAATACTAATACTAATACTAATACTAATACTAATACTAATACTAATACTAATACTAATACTAATACTAATACTAATACTAATACTAATACTAATACTAATACTAATACTAATACTAATACTAATACTAATACTAATACTAATACTAATACTAATACTAATACTAATACTAATACTAATACTAATTAATACTAATACTAATACTAATACTAATACTAATACTAATACTAATACTAATACTAATACTAATACTAATACTAATACTAATACATACTAATACTAATATAATACTAATACTAATACTAATACTAATACTAATACTATAATACTAATACTAATACTAATACTAATACTAATACTAATACTAATACTATACTAATACTAATACTAATTACTAATACTAATACTAATACTAATACTAATACTAATACTAATACTAATACTAATACTAATACTAATACTAATACTAATACTAATACTAATACTATACTAATACTAATACTAATACTAATACTAATACTAATACTAATACTAATACTAATACTAATACTAATACTAATACTAATACTAATACTAATACTAATACTAATACTAATACTAATACTAATACTAATACTAATACTAATACTAATACTATACTAATACTAATACTAATATAATACTAATACTAATACTAATACTAATACTAATACTAATACTAATACTAATACTAATACTAATACTAATACTAATACTAATACTATACTAATACTAATACTAATACTAATACTAATACTAATACTAATACTAATACTATACTATACTAATATAATACTAATACTAATACTAATACTAATACTAATACTAATACTAATATAATACTAATACTAATACTAATACTAATACTAATACTATACTAATACTAATACTAATACTAATACTAATACTAATATAATACTAATACTAACTAATACTAATACTAATACTAATACTAATACTAATACTAATACTAATACTAATACTAATACTAATAATAATAATAATAATAATAATAATAATAATAATAATTATTATTATTATTTAAATAATAGTAATAGTAATAACAATAATAATAATAATACAAAAAAGTAAAAAAATATATATGAAAGACCTATAATGACGACATGTCGTCGCCATATGTGTTTTCACTTAGGCGCGCGTTTATCCCTCCTGAAACAAATAAAAATTTGAAAAATATATATCCCTATGGCGACGACATGTCGACGCCATAAGGTTTAGTTTTCCCTAAATACAGTTTGCCTTATCCTATCTTCTTCACTTTACCAAAACAAATCACAACCACAACCTCGACCTACCTTCGCCCCACTAACAAATCACCTCCTAAAACCTGTAACATCCGCTATTTTCAAGTTATTAACCCGAACCCGAACTAAAATTGAACTTTCATACGATATGAATTTTTTATTTAACTTATTTTTACATTAATGAATTACATGGATTAGACGTGTAGTTTAAACAATATTGTGAATTGATTTGTTTAAATTATCATTTAAACAACTTATAATAATTCATTGATTTATAAATAATTCTTTTTCATAAAATTATAAAGTTTATAAATCATTTTACAATATATAACTATATCATTGAGGTTTCTTATTTATAAACAAGGAGAAATATATTTAAGACACTTTCGGATGAGCTATGAATTCATAGGAGCTTCTCAAAGCAAACGACTTCGACATGGTTCTTAGATGATCAATTCTTGTTTACTATATCATTGAGGTTTAAAAGTTGCATTAGTGTATGTTGATACAAGAATCATGTTTGTAAGATTAATGGATTCAATTCAGAATATTATTATTATTGAAATACGGTTCTGTAACACCCGGTTATTTTCTTTGAAGCCGACGAAAGAAAGAAAAGAAATAAAGTCCAAAGTCGAGGGAACAAACTTGCCAAAACAAAAAAAACCTTGAATGAGTGGGGGTATAAGAGGGGGAAGGCAGCCCACACCCTCCCCCACACTTGTGAAAATCGGCCAAAGAGATAAAGGGGGAGAAAAGAGGGTTCAAGCTTCGGTTTTCTTGGTTTCGAGTGGAAAATTTAAGGTGTAGCGGGTTGGTTTGAAGCTCTACTCGACGGGGTTGTTTGTGTGAGTTCTTGGACCCCTCTTTCGCATGTTTTCAACTGATTTGGGGATGAAGCGCATAGTAAAACCCATTTTTGAAGTGTGTGTGTTGAACCCGTGTGTACGTATTTGTGTGTGATTCGGGTGGGGTTTTATTTTGGGCTTGGTTGTGCTTGAATGGTGTTGTGGCATGTGTTTCTAAGGTTTAGGATGGTTGATTTGAGCTTAGAATATGTTTGAGAGGGTTTGGAGGCCGAAAATAGTAGATTAGGTTCGGGATGAACTGCATTCTGCACTCAGCTAGGGCTATGCGACCGAATGGCATGCGACAGAAGGCCAAACGGCCGAAAGGCATGCGCCTAAAGTCCATGCGCTTGGATGCCATGCGGTTGAGGTCCATACGTATGTGATTCGTGCGACTGCGGTTCATTCGCATGGGAGTCATGCGACTGAGGTCCATACGCCTAGGTGCTCATTCACATTGCGTTCATTCTCCCATAGTGATAATCTGCATAGGGTCCATTCGCATAGGGTTTATTTGCCTGGTGTTCATTCGCCTAAGTGTTCAGTCGCCTGGGAGGCCATGTGACTGAAGGGTGTCCATACGCTCAAGTAGGGCATGTGCGCCCAAAAGAACATAGAATAACTTTCTGACTTTCGGGGAGATGCGTAGAGGTAGGCTTTGACTTGGGAGGTTCCCGGGGGTTCATGTAAGTTGACTTTTGAGGTTATAGATGTTATGATGGGCATGAATGATGATGTATGATGTTGTATGTTTATGCATGATGGTATGTATGATGTATGTTATGTATGTATGATGGTTCCGTGTATGGCGATGTTTGTATGTTTATGCATGATGGTATGTATGATGTATGTTATGTATGTATGATAGTTCTGTGTATGGCAATGTTTGTATGTTCTCGTGGCTTTACGTTGAATGTTAATGAATGAAATGAAAAGTATTATGTAACGTAAAGTGGAAGATAATGAAAAGAGGACGTAATGAAAGAATGCATGCATTAACGAATGAATGAACGAAAGAAAGGCATTCAAGCAAATGTATGGAGGTTCACACTTAATGAGGAGTGTTACCTCAACCATGTACGGGTTAGCTACCCTATGAGAATGCACACTGGGGCTTAATCCATGTGATTAAGCAAATGTATGGAGGTTCACACCCAATGAGGGGTTGTCAGCTCAACTGTGTGTGGGTTAAATACCCTATGAGGATGCACACAGGGGTTCAATCTTTATGATTGGCCAGATGTATGGGGTCCTTGTCTCTTAACCCTATATGAATTGCTTGGTGCTTTAGAGGGGGGTTAAGCACATGATAGACCTAGATAAAAACGAAAGATAATAAATATACGAAATAAACGATGATGAAGATTATAACTATTATCGATGTGTACGTACGATGTGTGATCACATTTTAAGACTGTTATGATTTGAAAGAAAGTAAAGGATGGTTTTAAACGAAAGATAAAGTATGTTTTATTATAAAACTAGAACTCACTCAGCAACGCTTAGTTTTATGTGTTTCTAGTTGGCAGGTAATGTTGCTGAGGATGGCACGGGGTGGCTACTCAACTTTTTTGGATGACATCCATTTTTATAATGCTTTTGTGATGTAATGCAACATGTATTTTGTAACTTGATAACGATGTATTGTTATGCAAAAGCTTTTATAATGAAACGAGATGTCTATTTTGATGATTCCGCTGCAATGTTTTTTTCTTTAATTTAATGAAAATATATGTTTTATGTGCAATGATTGACCAGCTGTAAGCGTCCCAGGAACGGGGCCTTACAAGTTGGTATCAGAGCCAAAGTTTAAGTGAAACGGGTAAATTTTCAAAATAAACCTAAACTGAAAATGGATGGAAAGGGAAGGGATACCAGTCTGAGTAGTTGCGTGCCATCAGGTATTTTGTAATGTTAACTGGTATTACGTGCGCGTGTTATGTGGTTATGTGTTGTTTGTAGATTTAGATACTGATGTAGTCAGGATAGGTAATGCTTGGGGTATGAAGAGTAAAGTAAGTGGCTAATCACAACTGGCCACTGTAATTAGGGACTTACTATACTTGACATAAACTGAGTTGTTCCCTTGAATGACCGTGTTGGTGTTTGAATCTTTCAGTGTGTGTGTGGATAGCCGGTGATAGATCTTCAAAAGCTTCACGTGGTGGAGGTCGTGGTGCTGAACCGCGACCAAAAGAGAAAGGCCTAAAGTTGAGAAGGTGGTTGATGAAGAACCCAAGACCCCTCATCCGAAAGGTAGTGATGAGAGCGCCAATCTGAGAGCCTCAGTAAAAGAGGTTGTTGTGGAAGAAGTACATCAGGTCATGCAGACAATCTTACCATCTGTGGTGACCAAAGTTATCAAGGCTGTACGAGAAGGAGAAAGAAAGGAGAGAAACCGGAGCCTGAAACGGTTCTCTCCGATGATGAAGAGGAGGAAGAAGAAGAGCCTGCGCCGGAGGTGGCACGAGGCTGTAACTACGGGGTATTTCAAAGGTGTAAGCCCCCCACTTTTGATGGTAATGGCACTACTGCTGCTCACCGAGGGTGAGAGAAATGGAAGCTGTTTTAAACATCAGCAAGTGTCGGGAAGATCAGAAAGTGAAATTTGTTGCCCACACGTTTGTGGACTCGGCTCTGTGTTGGTGGGACAATATAGTCCAAGCTGAGGGTAGTCGGGCTATTGGAAGAAGAGATGGTTTGAGCTGAAAAAGTTGGTGATTGAGGAGTTTTGTCCTCATAGGGAAATGGATAAGGTGGAAAGGGAGTTTCTGCAGCTGGAGGCGGGACGATGACACATCAACAGTTCACCACCAAGTTCAATGAGATGACACGTCTGGTGCCGGACCAAGTGACACCCTTGTCATAAAAAATCAAGAGGTATATTTAAGGCTTGCCGATGGATATCCGTAGGCACAGGATCGCTGCCCGACCGAACACGTTTAGGTTGGCAGTTGATTTGGCAGGATGATTGTATGATGAGCGAGAGGTGGTGGTGGTTGAGGCAAGCAAGAAGGGTGGTGGTGATCGGAGTTGGAATGGGAAGAGGTTTGGTCGGGGTGGTGCCTCGACGAGTGATAAGAAGGTACGGGTGGATGATAGATGTGTGGTCACACCTGGTACGGGGTCGAAAAGGTGTGGCAAATGCGGGAGGAGCATTCGGGGGAATGAAAATGGAGATCAAACATCTGTTTCAAGTGTGGGAAGCCTGGTCATATGGTTAGAGATTGTGGGGCTATGAGGTGTTTCAACTGTGGGGAAAGTGTCACATGAGTAGGGAATGTAAGAAGCCGAGGACTGAGGGTTCTTAGGTGAAGAAGACTGGAGGAGGACGACCGAGGGCAAGCACCAGAGCGTTTTTGATGACGCAAGAGGAGGCTAGGACGGACCCTAATGTTGTGTTAGGTACGTTTCTAGTAAACCAAACTTTAGCCTCCGTGTTATTGATTCTGGTTCCTGTAAAAGTTTTATTTCTGCTGCTTTCTGTGCTAAACTGCTTGTTAGTAGTAGGAGTGTTGAGGCGCCTTTTGATGTAGAAACCACCATAGGTAAGCCTACTAGGATTTCTGAGATGATAGAAGGCTGTGATGTGGAACTAGGAGGTCATAAATTTCCTGTTAGATCGTTCGTGATGACCTTAGGTGGTTTCGATATAGTTCTTGGGATGGATTGGTTAGCGGATTACGAGCGAACATTGTGTGTCGCAAGAAGATGATTCGTTTGACAATGCCTGACGGGAGTATAGTGATGGTTTATGGGGATCGATCACGACGATCCTGAAAGTAATCTCAATGGAGGTGGCAGGAAAGTGCATGAGGCGTGGATGTAGTGCCTACTTGGCCTATGTAAAGGATGTGGATACGCTAACACCACAACTGTCTGATGTACCGGTTGTGTGTGACTTTCCAGACGTGTTCCCAGAAGACTTACCAGGAGTGCCACTTGACCGTGAGATCGAGTTCTAGATTGACTTGATACCGGGTGCCTAACCTGTTGCCAAGGCACCGTATCGTTTGGCTCCGACTGAGATGAAAGAGTTGATGGAGCAGTTGCAAGAGCTGCTAGATAAGGGGTTTATTAGACCGAGTATCTCTCCTTGGGGTGCTCCGGTCTTATTCGTGAAGAAGAAAGACGGTAGCATGAGGATGTGTATCGACTACCGTGAGCTGAATAAGTTGACAATAAAGAACCGATATCCCTTACCAAGAATTGATGATTTGTTTGATCATCTTCAAGGTGCCAGTTGGTTTTCAAGGATAGATCTTCGATCTGGTTACCATCAGTTGAAAGTGAAGGAGCATGATATTCCTAAAACAGCCTTTCGCACGCGCTATGGACATTACGAGTTTCTTGTCACGTCTTTTGGTTTGACCAATGCGCCAACTGCTTTTATGGATCTAATGAATCGAGTGTGTCGGCCGATGTTGGATAAATCAGTGATTGTATTTATTGATGATATCCTGATTTATTCGAAGAGCAAGATTGAGCATGCCGGTCACATTCGGGAGGTTTTGGAGATGTTGAGAAAGGAGAAGTTGTACGCCAAGTTCTCCAAGTGCGCGTTCTGGTTGCACAAGATCATTCTTGGGTCATGTGGTGAATCCTGATGGGATTATGGTGTACCCGGCAAAGGTGGAGGCGGTGATGCAATGGAAGTCTTTAAAGACGCCATCCGAGATTCATAGTTTCTTGGGTTTGGCTGGCTATTACAAAAGATTCATTCAAGACTTATCTAAGATCGCTTCTCCACTAACCAAGTTGACCCAGAAAGATGTGAAGTTCGTATGGGGTCAAGCTCAAGAGAAGGCTTTCGAGGAACTAAATGCGGGATTGACTCAAGCTCCTGTTTTGTCATTATCCGATGAAAGTGAAGATCTGGTGGTTTATTTTGATGCTTCCTACTCGGGGTTGGGATGGGTGTTAACGTAGAGAGGAAAGGTTATAGCCTATGCATCCTGACAATTGAAGGTTCATGAGATCAATTATCCTACCCATGACTTGGAGCTAGCCGCCATGGTCTTTGCGTTAAAGATTTGGAGGCACTACCTTTACGGGACGAAATGCACCATATTCACTGACCATAAGAGCTTGAAGTACTTCTTTGAGCAGAATGACCTGAACATGAGGCAAAGACGATGGTTGGAGCTCATAAAAGATTATGATTGCGAGATCCATTACCATCCGGGCAAAGCCAACATGGTGGCGGACGCCCTTAGCCGGAAAGAGAGACCCGAACCGATTTGGGTGAAAGCATACCAGTTGATCATGACCTCTGATGTGATGAAGCAAGTCAAAGAGTTTCAAGATGAGGCATTAAAAGAAGATCATCTTAACTCTGAAAGAATGAGAGGTCTGGTTGCGAAATTTGGGTGAAAACACGCTTGGTGTTAGAACCCGATTTGGACGAATGTGGATTCCTTGTTTTAGGGATCTACACATGAAGATCATGGATGAAGCTCACAAGACTCGATACTCTATTCATCCCCGTGCTACAAAGATGTACCAAGACATGAAGAAAGATTATTGGTGGCCGGGTATGAAGCGTGATGTGATGGAGTATGTGAGTAAGTGCCTTACTTGCTTACAAGTGAAGGCTAAGCATCAGAAGCCGTATGGAAAGATCCAACCTTTGGATATACTGGAGTAGAAGTGGGAGCACATCACCATGGATTTTATTACGAAGCTACCACGTACTCTGAAAGGGTATGATGCTATATGGGTGATTGTTGATCGGCTGACGAAGAATGCTCACTTTCTACCGATCCGCGAGACATATTCATCCGAGAGGTTAGCAGATCTTTTCATTAAGGAGATTGTAACTCGTCATGGTGTACCAATGTCTATTGTGTCTGATTGTGACACCCGGTTTACATCAAAATTTTGGAAGAAATTCCACGATGCTATGGGGATGAGGTTGCATATTAGCACGGCTTATAATCCTCAGACAAATGGTCAGTCAGAAAGGATCATTCAGACACTGGAGGATATGCTTCATGCATGTGTTATCGATTTTGGAGGAAGTTAGAATGACTACTTACCGTTAGCTGAGTTCTCATATAACAACAGTTATCATGCCAGCATTGGTATGCCCCCTTATGAGATGCTATACGGTAGGAGATGCCGAACACCCGTGTGTTGGGGTGATATTGGCTAGAAAGAATTAGGAAGCATCAAGGTAATCGAGGCTACGACTGAGAAGCTTGAAAATATCAAAGCCTTCATGAAGTCAACCAAAGATAGACAGAAGTCGTATGCTGATAAACGACGTAGATCAATTGAGTTCCAGGTGGGTGACAGGGTTATGTTGAAGGTCTCTCCTTGGAAGGGTATCATTCGATTTAGAAAGCGGGGCAAGTTGAGCCCAAGGTATATAGGGCCTTTCTGAATCATTGCTCGAGTAGGAGAGGTGGCCTATAGACTAGAGTTAGCTAATGAGTTAAGTGGAATTCATCTGACGTTCCATGTATCTCATCTGAGAAAATGTTTGGCAGACGAAGATATGATTGTTCCACTAGAGGATATCAAGGTAGATGAACGACTCAATTATATGGAGCAACTAGTGGCAATCATTGATCGACAAGAGAAGAGGCTGAGGAATAAAGTGGTTCCTCTTGTGCGTGTACAGTGGAAGCACAGGAAGGGATCCGAGTCTACACGGGAGACTGAAGAAGAGATGAGGCAGCATTACCCATAATTCTTTGAGGAATAACAGGTTTCGGGGACGAAACCTAGATAAGGGGGTGGACTTGTAACACCTGGTTATTTTCTTTGAAGCCAACAAAAGAAAGCAAAAAAATAAAGTCCAAAGTCGAGGGACCAAACTTGCCAAAACGGGAAAAAACCTTGAATGAGTGGGGGTATAAGAGGGGGAAGGCAGCCCACACCCTCCCCCACAGTTGTGAAAATCAGCCAAAGAGAGAAAGGGGGAGAAAAGAGGGTTCAAGCTTCAGTTTTCTTGGTTTCAAGCACAAGAGTTGAGGTGTAGCGGGTTGGTTTGAAACTCTACTCGACGGGGTTGTTTGTGTGAGTTATTGGACCCCTCTTTTGCATGTTTTCAACTGATTTGGGGCTGGAGCACATAGTAAAACCTGTTTTTGAAGTGTGTGTGTTGAACCTGTGTGTATGTGATTGTGTGTGATTTGGGTGGGGTTTGATTTCAGGCTTGGTTATGCTTGAATGGTGTTGTGGTATGTTTCTCTAAGGTTTAGGATGGTTGATTTGAGCTTAGAATAGGTTTGAGAGGGTTTGGAGGCCGAAAATAGCAGATTAGGTTCGGGATGAACTGCATTCTGCACTCAGCTAGGGCTATGTGACCGAATAGCATGTGACAGGAGGCCATACGGCCGAAAGGCATGCAACTGAAGTCCATGCGCTTGGATGCCATGTGACTGAGGTCCATACGCATGTGAGTCGTGTGACTGAGGTTCATTCGCATGGGAGTCATACGACTGAGGTCCATACGCCTAGGTGCTCATTCGCATTGCGTTTATTCGCCCATAGTGATCATCCGCATAGGGTCCATTCACCTGGTGTTCATTCGCCTAAGTGTTCAGTCGCCTGGGAGGCCATGCGACTGAAGGGTGTCCATACGCCCAAGTTGGGCTTGTGCGCCAGAAAGAACATAGTTTAACTTTCAGACTTTCGGGGAGATGCGTAGAGGTAGGCTTTGACTTGGAAAGTTCCCGTGGGTTCATGTAAGTTGACTTTGGAGGTTATAGACGTTATGATAGGCATGAATGATGATATATATGTTGTATGTTTATGCATGATGGTATGTATGATGTATGTTATGTATGTATGATGGTGCCATGTATGGCAATGTTTGTATGTTTATGTTGATGTTCCTTGATATGTGTGATTATTTTCCCATGGCTTTACGTTGAATGTTAATGAATGATACGAAAAGTAAAGTGGAAGATAATAAAAAGAGGAAGATAATAAAAAGAGGAACGCAATGAAAGAATGCATGCATTAATGAATGAATGAACGAAAGAAAGGCTTGCAAGCAAATGTATGGAGGTTCACACTCAATGAGGAGTGTTAGCTCAACCGCGTGCGGGTTAGCTACCCCATGAGGATGCACACTAGAGCTTAATCCGTGTGATTAAGCAAATTTAAGGAGGCTCACACCCAATGAGGGTTTGTCAGCTCAACTGTGTTCAGGTTAAATTCCCCATGAGGATGCACACATAGGTTCAATCTTTGTGATTGGCAGATGTATGGGGTCCTTGTCGCTTAACCCTAGATGAATTTCTTGGTGCTCTAGAGGGGGGTTAAGCACATGACAGGACCTAGATGAAAACGAAAGATAATAAATATATGAAATGAACGATGATGAAGATAATAACTATTATCTATGTGTATGTACGATGTGTGATCACGTTCTAAGAATGTTATGATTTGAAAGAAAGTAAAGGATGATTTTAAACGAAAGATAAAGTATGTTTTATTATAAAACTAGAAATCACTCAGCAAGCTGACTTTTATGTGTTTTTAGTTGGCAGGTTATGTTGTTGAGGATGGCACGAGGCGGCTACTCAGCTCTTTTGGATGACATCCATTTTTATAATGCTTTTGTGATGTAATGCAACATGTATTTTGTAACTTGATAACGATGTATTGTTTTGTAAAAGCTTTTATAATGAAATGAGATGTCTATTTTGATGATTACGTTGCAATGTTTTTTCTTTAATTTAATGAAAATATATGTTTATGTGTAATGATTGACTAGTATAAGCGTCCCAGGAACGGGGTCTTACAAGTTCCAAAATAAGTACGGGTTTGAGGGGAAAATGTTTAGAGAGATTATTAAGAGTCGTTAAAAGAAATGGGATAATGAGTTTTAAGATTCAGGAGGACAAAATCAATGATGAAATGATAACAACATGATGTTTCAAGTGTAACATTTTGTTTACAAAGCAAAGCAATACGTTGACTTATCAAAGTATTTGGTCAACTACAACCTTAATGAAGACATGCATGCCTATAAGCGGACACTCACCCCAAGGGTTCCCAGGTAAGGTAAACGGATCCATTGGTTGATTTCAATTTATATGAATACCTTGCCTAGACAGAACACCTCCAGATACAGGTATCACGCTCTTCCAACATTACATGTTTCAAGTTATAAGACATAGACTTTGACGAGACTTGAAAACCAAGAATAACGATGCAAAGATATTTTGAAAACCATTTGATTTAGGCACATAATGCAATAGAATATGATTTAAGGTTCGTGTGTACATTAATAAGATTCAAAGTATAAGAATAAGCACATAAGGCATCTACTCACATAATCAAGTATAAACACATAAGGCACATAAAATCTTATCTAAGCATATAAAATACATGAGGGGACTCATGTGTAAGGGTACTTAGTTATAGTCAGGTAATTCCATTTCTAATAACCTAATTCCCTATAACCATGGTTCTGATACCAATCTGTCACACCCCAACCGATGATGGAATCATCGGGGCGGACGAATGTGAAACAATTTTTCATAGCACATGAAACTAATAAGTTGAAATAATATTAAATATCATTTTTATTGAACATTCCAAGACAATTAAATCATTACAATACAAACAAGATATAAACAATAACATAAGATTTTCAATTAAACTAAGTCCAAGTCTTATATAAGCACGAAGAGATCCTCAAGTATCAAACCTGAAACATGTTAAAAATAAAGGGTCAACTTTGAAAGTTGGTGAGTTTCCATTGGTTAATCATACATATATACATAAAAGATTTACAAGTAGCAATTCATGTCAATGGTTATAAATTATGGAAGTTTATAGAACAAATATAGATACAATCAAACCTTGACAGTTTACAAGATTACAAGATTAAACGATTAGCTAAGTGTACTTGGATTAACCAAGTAGGCTTGTCAGGTCCATAGATATATGATGTCGTCAGGATATCATTAGTTAATGATTGTCAACATATAATGTATCTCATATAACACTCACAATAATATCAATAACCATGATAAAAGTAAATATGAATTGCATATGCATTTACAAGTATCAAGATGTTTACAAGTGTAAGTTTATAAAATTAACATGTTTCACCCCAAAAGGTGTGAAATAAAGTAAAAAGGGGCATGAAGAACTCATATGGAAAACTCACAAGTATAGTGATGGTTTGTAGAGTACATAAGAAATCTTGGATGTCAAGAGTTAAAGGTGATGTCCTAAATGATAAAAGGAAGCAATAACCTGAGGTCGTAATTCATTACAAGAAGTTAGGACATTTAGAGAATGCTAAAAAGCGAAAGATAGATTGAAAAAGGATTATTACATCAATTTAGATTATGGAAAATGTTTGATATGTGTTTGATCAAGTTTTAAAAATAGCAACAGGTTTCATAAAAT
Source organism: Flaveria trinervia (assembly GCA_025506515.1). Taxonomy (NCBI): domain Eukaryota; kingdom Viridiplantae; phylum Streptophyta; class Magnoliopsida; order Asterales; family Asteraceae; genus Flaveria; species Flaveria trinervia. The sequence continues at coordinate 62,481,208 of CM046456.1, read as the reverse complement.
TATAAAAAATTATATTTGACTAGTTCAAAGTCTCCCAGACAACTTTCATTCAGAAACATTTTTATGAAACGATCCGTAAATAGGTCAAAACAACATCATAAGACAGAAGGTGTTGAAATGCGCACTTATCTTGTAAAGGCTATTGTTGAGTTGTTCGATTGATTTTGAAGAAGTATAAACTATCTTTGAAAATATAATTCAATAAACTTGATATTGGAGTATTATGATCAAGTTATGGTTAGTTGAAGTCAGATTATATTTTGCCAAAATTATAGTAAGACACTTATGTGCACTTTTATAATTATTAAAGCATGAAACGGGTTAGAACAAATTTATTATGTCGATATATGATATATTATACTTCATTTGAGTTATATAGAAATATTACAAGAATTAGGTATAGCCATCACTTATGGAAATAATCTTGTGGAATAACAGAATACGGCGGCATAGCCGTCCATATGCAAACGGGATTCTTTGTTTATGTTAGCTTGATTTAAGAATGTTAGTGATTGTTATAAGGTTAGTGAATGTTAGAAGATTAATGATAAAATGATAATGATTAAAATTAAAAAAAGAATTAGTAGAAAAAGAATAAAAGTAAGGACATAAAGTTATGAGATTAATTGGATGTTAGAATGATTAAATAATATATAAATGCATAATATAAAAGCAATATAAGGTTACCTTAGTATTTGAAACTTCTTGAAATTACTTGTAAAAGAAAATTATTGAAATTGATTATAACTAAAGGATGATTAAAGGTTTGTGTGAGAGATTTTTAGAGAAGAAGCAAATGAAAAGTAAGGCCTAAACCTTGCTTTTATAATTGAGGTTAGGAGGATGTTAATGGTGAGTTATAAGTCTTTTAAAAGGGGGTTATGATTTTAAAATAAATATATGATTAAATAAAATAAATAGATAAAACAATAATTACAATTTAAACTTTTAATTTATTAAAACCTTAATTTTAATTTAATCAACTTATTTTCTTATAAAATCTTTATAACCTTTATAAAACTTGTAACTTTATAATTTGATTATTTATTTTTAATAATTAAAATTCATAATTACTAATAAAACTTTATAAGTTTATTAAAATTCATTTTATAACTTTATAAGTTTTAATAAGTCTTTTCTATTAGTTATTTATTGTAAAATGATTATAAACTTTATAATTTTATGAAAAAGAATTCTTTATAAATCAATGAATATTATAAGTTGTTTAAATGATAAATTAAACAAATCAATTCACAATATTGTTTAAACTACACGTCTAATCCATGTAATTCATTAATGTAAAAAATAAGTCAAATAAAGAAATTCATATCGTATGAAAGTTCAATTTTAGTTTGGGTTCGAGTTAATAACTTGAAAATGACGGATGTTAAACCCCAACCCCAACCTACCTTCGCCCCACTGACAAATCACCTCCTAAAACCCACCGCCACCATTGTGTCTAGCTTTGAATCCACTCATTTTGCCCCCACCACCACTGCTATCACCCTCACCATAAAAAAATTCCACCACCAAGACCTCCAGCCACCACCACAACTCCACCACCACTATTCTGGGGTTGTTGTTAATCTTTGTTAAAATTATAAGGTGTGTATGTTATCTTCTTTCTATAAACTAATATGATAAATGATTGTGTTGTTAGAATGATAATATAAGTTGTGATATTTGATTATTGGTTAAAATGTGGTGCTAAAATCATAATGTAATATGTTTGGTTTGCTTTTGAGCTTTTGTTATATTAATTATATAAGTTAATTGGTTGATTGGTTATTAGTTTGTGTTGCAAGAATGATAATATAAGTTATTTGATGTGGTTATTAGTTTGTATCTTAGAGTGATAATTTAAAAAGTTGTTTGACTAGGTATTAGTTGGTACTATTAGAATGAGAAAATAAATGTTTGATTTGGCTACTAGTTTGCATTGTTAAAATGACAATATAATTTTTTTATTAGGTTATTAGTTTGTTTTGTTAGAATGATAATATAAGTTGTTTAATTGGTTATTAGTTTGCATTGCTAGAATGATAATAGTTTGTTTTGTTAGATTGATAATATAAAAGTTGTTTAATTTTATTATCATTTTGTGTTATTAGAATGATAATATAAGTTTTTTTATTTGGTTATCGGTTTGTGGATTTAAATATTTTCTAGATGATAATATAAGTTTATTTGGTTATTTAGTTGTTGATTTGGTTATTCCTTTAAGATTTAAAATGTGTACTAGAAAATGTTTAGATTTGAATTGTATTTTAGAACATGAATTTAAGATGTTTTAGGATTCGAATTGTATTTTTAAAATATGTTTAAGATTATTAATTGTTTTTGTTTAAGATTATTAATTGTTTTTGTTGTAGGTTATGTCATCGATTGTTGCACACGATGGTAACGGCGGGGGTCGTCACCCACATGACCATGCATATTCACTTCTCTCAAGTTGCTAGTAGTGTAAGTTGTTCAATTTAAATATATGTTCATGCATATCTTTTAAATGTTACTAATAACTTTTTATTTTGTTCTTTAATGCAGGAAAAATTGAAAATCAGTATGCACTTAGGCATCAAGTGCGTGAACTGCATGAACGGATGAATAAACTTGAAAGAAGTAAATCAAATCCTGATAACGATGAAGATGATCAAGACGATGATAATTAAATAGTTAATTTGTATAGTTTGTAAAAACTTAAATGATGTTTGCATTAGTAATTTCGTTTGTATATAACTCAAATCACATCAACTTTCTTTTAGGTATTTATAATATTAGCTCTCGTTTTAGTATATAAATTTGTTTTCATAACCTGAAAAATTATGAAAAATTAGGAAAATAAAAAGAAATTTAAATATAAAAAGAAATTTAATTTATTTTATTTTAATTTTTTGTTAAAATAATTATAAATAATGCCATAGTGTTGGTTAAATTTATTTTATTTTAATTTTTTATTAAAATAATTATAAATAATAAAGGACCTATGGCGACGATAGCCCAGAAAAAAAATATTTTTAGTTAAAATATAATATGGGAAATTCTTTGCCGACAACTTTGTTGCGAGGACATGTCGTTGGAATAGACCTTTGTAGCGACTACAACTTTAGCGACGACAACAAAATGGGTTATAGTGAGGAATCTGTGGTGACTGATGTTGTGGCAACGACACCATAAGCTATAGTGACGACAAACGCATCCTATCGCGATGACAAATGTCATCGCCATAGTCCCGTTTTCTTGTAGTGGAATAAATTGCCAAAAATGCATTTTTTTCCTCCTAATGTTCTCTACCTTTACAATGTTTCACATATATCATGATTTTAGGTTTATAATCAATGTAAGATGAATATTAGTTCGAATTTTCGTAAGGAAATATTTATAAAACAAGATCATGAAAGCAAAAGTGATAGAAAATGGTAATTATTGTTGGATAAAGTCAAGAGCTATCATATCTTCCGGGTGACCCATCTTATTGTACAAGTATATTGTGAGTGAATGTGGACCACTCGAATCACTTTCATAAACTTTAATATAATGATTTTGGTTTTGCATAGTTATATGATCATCAAGAATCCATTCATGTTACTTTTAGATTATAGTCTCTGTCATATGTCACATAAACATCTCTTAAATAAATGTAGAAACAGGGGAGAGTTAAAATAAAAAAATTTCTTTTTTAAAAAAACTTTATGAACCAATGTAATAAACAAGTTTTTAACGGTAAAATTGTAAATACGAAAACATAATGAAATTTTTTAACGGAAATTAACATAAAGAATTAAAAAACAAACAAAAATGTTTCACCGGTTTCCTCTTTCATAAAAAATAAAAAATTATAAAACACTCTTTTTATGAACTCGTTTTACACATGTATACAAATTCTCAAAGATTGAGTATTTACATACATGAAAAATATTAAATAGTAGAAAAGTTTTTTATACGTCAAAGAATACAATAAAATTTATGTCATGTATAATAATTTCTACTGAAATACGGTTATTCATAAAATTAAAGAACATACATGAATTTTTTTCACATAATTTGAAGTTATGAAGGTAAAATGTATATCAGATGAAGTTATATCAATTTATTATAAAAAAAGGGAATGAAATTGTTATTTTGTTGAGCAAACAGGTCTTACATATTACATACAAGCTAAAAAATTTATTTCATTAATTATATACTTATCATCAATAGAGTATCATAGTCATGTTAAGAACCGAACTAGAATTAATTAACTTTTTCTAGCGACAATTTCATATAGCCGCACCATTAGGAGAAACATTATTAAAAAATTATATATTAAAAAAATTAAAAACTTAAGATTAAAATTCCTATTTTAATAGGGATATATGAAATCCAACTTTTTGTTATATCAAAACTAATATTATGACTCGCAATGCTAGGGCATAAAAATATACCAAGTATCATCAATTCATATTACAGCCGGTAATCATTAACATTAAAAAATCTCGTATTATAAAATAAATAGAAAACAAAAAAAATAAAACTGAACGAAAAGTAGACGTAAGAACGTTGAACCACATAGGCAAAACACGTAAAAACAAAAACAAATCGAACGGAAGGTAGACTTAAAAAAGTTGAATCACACGGACGAAACGTAAAACATATAAAACTATAATAAGTAAGCGATCTAGGATCAATACGTGATGGAGCCGTTAACCGTGAAAAAATAAACATAAAAAGTTGAACCACAATGTACGGTGTGACGTGTTAACTCCCAAAATTTAGACCAATACATAAAAACTAAAAATTTGTCAAATATATGAAAAGTATAAAAGGAAGTTGAAAGTAAAAATAATATTGGGTCTAACTTGTGAAATATATAAAAATATTTAGTTAAAATGAAAAGGTGAAAGATTTAATAAAAAGCAAAAAAGGTTGAAGATTTAATAAAAAACAAAAAGGTTGTTACAACCCACTATGCATATTTTCTCAAACAAAAATTTCACTTGATAAGCATGAGGCTCCGCAATTATATGTACAAACCAATTTGTAATAGCATTATATATAATTGTATATTTTCTTCACGCATTAATTATAAATGTTTAATAACTAGCAAGTATAGGATCCATGTTACACCGGGTTGTTTTGGAAATCAAAACATAAATTAGAAAACCTAGTGATAATAAATTTTAAAATAAACACGAAAAAGTTAACATCGGTATCAAACTATAAATTAGATAGATTGTGCTCCAACTTCACATATAAGGCATGTTTCTTATTTGTATTAATTACGTTAGATACTCATATGTAATGATATATATCGTATGTAAGAACATGAAGCTGTTAATATAAGATTGTGAGTTAGTAAAATATTGACTTGAGAAGATATATATATACGTGATGTGTTAAGAAAACTATGATAATATACTAAAACTATGTTTAATGATTAGCTGGAATGAGTAATCGCTCATTTTAATATAGTTTTACTTTATGAATCTTAATATTAACGCTATGCTTAATGATTAGCTGGAATTAAATTTAATTTTAACAAAATTAACACTTGTTAAAAAAATTTAGTGAAGCATTTTATTTATTTTTAGTAAAAAGTAATTCTGATTAATATAATAGTAATTGGGCATTTATTAAGAAAACTATGACAATATACTAATTTGTAACTTTTATTGTCATGATTACATAAATCCAAATCTAAAGTGGAGCTTAGATGTATGTTTTAAAAATAACATATAACCTTCAAAGATTTTGATTTATTAGTAAAGATTTACTTTTTCTTTTATTAGATTAAATTAAAAACCCTTTTTCTTCTCTACATAGAAGCAACAACAAACAATTAATAACCTAACGTCCTAACCTAACGTATGATATCTATTAAGTTCATATGTAAGATCGATCATATGTAAGATCCATAAAAAATATGACAAACCAATCCTAAAGATATAGTTAATTAACTAACTAGCGTGACTGATTGATGATTTTTTTTATCCTTTAAGATTTAAAAAATAAAAAAAAGTTACTTTGACGAAATGTCGTCATTAAATTGCATATTTTAATCGCCAAAGTGATAGTTCACGGAGCATGGTTCCCATAATCCATCAAACAAATTCTCTTTTATTTTGATAATAAACAATAAATCAAATAAATGTTAATAGAAAATTAATCGTACTTATGAATTCCAACTATAATGAATTTGAGATCATCTCAAGAAAGGGATGTCAGTGGTACTACCAATATGACATCACCATTTTAGGCTTGAAGACCGCAACACTGCCATTGCGATGATGCTTCCTCCTCCACCACACACTCAATTCTCTAATTACGGTTCTCTTTTTTCTGATCTTTTTATTAGATTATATAGCGGATTAGACCTGTGTTTTGTTGCGGTACGGTTTTAATGTATATGAGAATGACATAATAATAGTTTTTAAAGTTATAAAAGTTGATAATATATATGTTAGTATTAACCACCCGAAAAAAAATTGCGTACGAAACACTGATAAAAATGTGTAATAGGGAAAAAAACTGTAAAAAATAAAAAACTCGAAACAGATAAGAAAAACAACGAATACATAAATTGTGATTTTATTTTAATTAGCAAGCTTTATTATAAATTATTTAAAAGAAATTTTGACAACTTGGATACTCATATATATAACTTAAAAAAAGTTTAAGTGATTAAATATAATTTAACATAACTCGAATTCTTAAGTATAAATTTAAAAAAAAAAAGGTGAATAAATGTAAATTTACCTAACTCGAAGTCTTATGTCTAAAATTTTAAAAAAAGTTTAGGTTATTAATGTAATTTGACACAACTTGAAGACTTAAGTATAAAAATTTTAATGAAACAAAATGACTAGTATCAATTAAAAAAAGAGAAAGTATTGTGTTTAATTTCAAAAATCCTCAAAGCTTAAAATTAAAACTATAAAAATAACAAAATAGTTTTTTATTAGTTTTGAAAAAAAATTTATTTTGGTGATAGTGAAGAAAACTTACCTTCACTACTGATAATCTTTTCTATTTGTTATATATAGTGATATGTCGGGTGTTATCGAGTCTTTGTTCCGACCTGCGTTAGACACAAATATATTTTGGTATTATTATTATTACTATTATTATTATTTTATTATTATTAATATTCGTAGTTATATACTTAAGTGTTTAATTTAAAAAGACTTAAATTAAATAGCAGTAAGTTATAATAATATTGATAATAAAGGTATATATTTTTTCATTAATTTAAAGCATTATAAGTAAGATAGTATTAAAATAAATATATATTAAAGAATATATTAATTAGGGCAAATTTATTATTATAAAAAATTAGGAACTATTATATTATAAGTATGTCATCCTTCTATGTTTTATATAATAGCATAGATAAAATAGATGTAGATTTTTATTATAATCATTACTATAGAATATTTGATAATTAAATAGTTAGTATTCAAATTAGATACTATTTATGTACAATTTATTATTATTATTATTATTATTATAAAAATATTAGTACTTATATAGTTAATAATTCATATAAGATAACACTTATTAATAATTTTAAATATTAATTTAAACTATTATAAATAATAAAATATATAATATAGTGAATTTAATAATCTCAAATTATAAAATATTATATTAATAATATGAATTAATTAATTAATACATTTATTAGAAGAAGTTTAATAAATGAGAGGCAAAATAGGAATAATTGCATATAACACTTATATCTAATGCTTAATAAGTTATCTTAAGTGTCTTAAATTTTTATAAAATTACATTTGTGTCCCATTTTATGCATTATATAGTAGTACAGATATAGATTATCTATCTCTCTCTTCTCTATATATACATATACATATACATATACATATATATATATATATATATATATATATATATATATATAATATATATATATATATTATATATATATATAATATATATATATATATATATATATATATATTAATTACTAAACGTAATGAGAATTAGAGTTTGTAGTCTTTGATATTAGCCACAAAGTTTTCTTTGTTTGGGTTTTGCCAATTAATCTCATAGAAAGATAAGTAAATAAAAATGAAGTTGATAATTTTGATAATCGAGGGAATATAAGTAGCAAAAGAGAATTAAGGCAATTCATAAAACCACGAGTTGCAGGATCGGTTTTGTCACTTAGCACTTGGTTTTCTCTCAAACTCACTTATACAACACTCGGATCAAATAAAGCCGAGTCTCTTCTAAAAGTTGATAGTAATATATTAGTAGCAATGAATACAAAGAGATAATTTTCAATGTACTTGCATATATTGCTTCTCAACTCAAAGTATTACAAGACTCTTACAAGCATATTCCATGAGTTACAATTAGAAACTATATATAATACTACCAACAGCCGGATATACTTTGATAACAGCTAGATTCCTCTAACTAAAACGAATACTACAATCTATAGTTTAAGGTATCTGATAAAGTCTTAGCTAAGATATGATACCCATGACATGTCCATGACTTACCTTTTGTCACCAACTAAAGTTGGCAACTGTACTATCTAATAAAGGTGAACAGTAGAATAAAGTATGGTCAACTACATGGCTTTTGAGAAAACGTCATGCAGTATCTCAGAGGTTTGCAGCGGAGTGTCAAAAACCATACTTATGTCTACTGGTTCATAGTAGTGTCTTCCGAAGGTTAAATGGCTTCGGAAGAACAAGTTCTTCCGAGGCCACTTATACTTTGAAAGAGGCTACTTCTTCCGAGGCTTGATGGACTTCTTCTGTTCTTCATACTTCGAAAGTTCACTTCTGATCTTTTCTTCAAAGACTTGATCTTCGGAAGTGAACACTTTGTCTTCGGATGTAGAGTTTGTCTTCAGAAGTTGAACTTTCACTTTGTCTTCGGAAGTTGAACTTTCACTTTGTCTTCAGAAGAACTCTATTTCCTTCGGAGGTTCCATACTTGGCTTTGGAAGTCTTTTATTAGATGCACCAAAATGATCTAAGTGATTTGGTTTTGGTTGCACCAGCCTTCTTCTTGATCCAACAAACTCCCCCTTGGCTAATGCTACCAAAACTTCACTTGTTCCTGCTCCTCAAAGCTTTTAGCACCAAGGAAAGCATATATTTATCTGTTTCTTTGTTCTTCCCAGAAGTAATGCTTAGAAGCTTGAACAAATCATTAGTTGACAGGAAATCCATTCTATCACTCTGAATGATATGCACCCTCTGTTGTATCCCTATGAAAAGAGTTAGTTGATGAGAGTTATAGTCATACTCACATCTAACTATTGGTTCTAATTCAGGGGCTTCCATCATTTGTCAAAAGGCTGTGCCTTTGGTGGTTGACCTTTCCTTGTCTTCCTTCTCTCTCAGTTTCAACTCCTCTTCAATCTTTGCTTTTATGGTTAGCTCAGCAAGATAAAGGCTGCTAAGGTGACTTCTGATATGAGTAGCAGTTTTGGAGTTGGAGGGATTAGAGAATGGTTACTCTGCTAACTCAGCAATGTCAAATCTGCTAGAGTGTAGCAGAGAGGAGGCATTCAGCCAGTTGCTTTCTCCATTCTCTCTCTCCACAATAAAGTTGTGAGAGGCTTCATTGAACCTCCACTGGATGATTTGCTTTCTAGGCATAAGATGCTGACTTGGAATCTTTTCCCCTTTCTTTGTATCCAGTAGAGTCACCAGCTTTTTTCTCAGCTTCTTCTCTTCATCATTTAAGGAGTCAGAGTTGAGACCAAGAAGTCTAGCAGCATGGTCTAGTGTACCTCTAGGCAGATCAAGAAATTGATCTCTTGTGAAGGAACATGAAGATCCATCAACATAAGTCAGTTTGACAGAGTCTTCCTCACAAGAGATGTCGCTCAGGGTTGTACAGTTGGTGAGCTTTATCTTGATTGCCTTGAATTCCTCTAAGAAGAGATGTTTGGAAGGCTGAGGGGATGGTTTGGAAGTTGTTGGGGTAGGTTGTGGTATAGTGGTTTTGGAGAGTGTTTTGGTTGGAGGACGGGTAGTTTAGGTGGTTGAGGTGATGAAGTAGATATGGATAGTGGTGTAGGTTCAGTGTGTAGGGTTTAGTTTTGATGGTGAATGGAGAGGGAATTAGTTCAGGTTAGGGTTGAGTGGTTGGCTTGAAGATCATCCCCTGTACCCTTCTATACATCTCTTTCCTTTTTCCCATACGAATGTCAGCCTTGATTTCGTTGATAATTCGTTGAAGTGTATTTTCAGACATAGGTCCCACCTGCCTACTAGAGAAGCCGTGAGCCCGGAGATAGTCTTTCATCCAGGCTTTCTCACCTATCTTTTTGGTTGCAGTGACCCTAGCTTCTTCTTCTTTAGTTTTCTTTTCCTTCACTTCTCTCTTGCAGTTCTCTTTCTTTCTTTCTCCAGATGATCCTGCTCTTTGTTAAAGAGCCATAGGATCATATCATCATTATGTGGAGATAGTTCTTGAGAAGAAAAACCTCTGGAGGTTAGGAAAGATATCCTTTCCCTTCGGAGCTACAGATCAGCTTCCCTCTTTTCTTTTTCTCTTTCCTCCTCTAAGGCCAACCGTGTTGCTACCTCCTTTTGTTTAGTCTATAGCTTGGTTGCCTTTTCTAGCTCTACTAACTCTTCTAATGGTAGCAGGAGTAAGTCTTCATTGGCAGCTCCCAGCTTGATGAGCTATCAATAATGTCTACCCTCTTTTTGTTGTTGACTTCTTCCTGGTTGGCTACAACTGCTTTGGAAATGGCAGCTAACAGTTTCTCAGTTTGAAGTCTACCTTTCCTTTTAAGTTTCTCAATCCTCTCCTCCTCCTGAAGCTTTTCCGCAATCATTTTCTTCTTTCCTTTATCATCTTTGGAAGTGCTTGACTTTGGTGGTTCTTGAATAGAGGGTTCAGATTGAGATGGTAGTGAAGATGTCTGAGCTAGAGGTTGGATGAGAAAGTCCTCATTATTCACCTTAGATGCTAGTTCTAGAATTGCATTTGTGATGATTAGATATTTGGAAAATGAGAATAGTCCTTTCGTTGCTTCCATTTCAGCTTTGGAAGACTCAACTTGTTCTTACGAGGCTTTGACTTCAGCTTCAGAAGTTTGAGGGGGTGCAGTTTCTGTCCTAACTATTTTGGTTACTGGGCCATCAATCCTTATTTCCCCTTCAAATTGAGTCTCAGGTTCCATTTGGACCTTTTTTACCAACTTCTTCCATAGTGGTAGAAGGTGCACTTAACCTCTAAAGCTCTTCAGCTCCAAAGTACATCATAGCCTCATCAGGGCTAGGCTGATCTAAAGAAGATCTCAATAGAATTTGGAAAAGAGCCTGTAGAGATCTCTGAGCATCCTTGTGTCTATTTGCAGTACAACTTGGGATGGATTAGGAAAGGTAGTTGCAATGGGAGCTGAATATCTGGAAGTTGAAGTTTGGCTCAGTGGTTCCTCAGGTGTTTGTCTCTAAACATTCTCTCCTTTTTGGTAGCATCATCTTTAGAGCTAGATAAGCCTGGAGGAAGAGGTCAAGGAGACTTGAATGGGTACATGCCTAACAGATCTCTCAATCTGTTTCTCAGCTAGTTGATCCTTGAGATTGTCAATCTCAAGTTGCTGAGTGGCAGACCTACCTCTAAAGTCCTAACCTTGGATTCAAGGTTTGAGACTTTAGAAAGCAGGTCTTGAATGGTGAGTTGTAGTCTTCCTTATCTTCTTTTGAAGAATCACGGGGAGATGAGGTAACATACCTAGTATGTTCATCCTCACCACCAGATGTGGTTTCTTGGCACCCTGATTTCCATTGAGGCATCTTCTGTAGTGACTGCTGGATCTGCATGAGTCCCGTCCATATCAATGGGACTTACCTCAGTAAAGGCTTGCTGATGGGGGCTAGAGATAAGAGGTCTCTGCAGGCTTTGTTGATCTTTGAGAGAGTGTTGTAGATCAACTTCATTGCCATGAAGAGACATAATCTCTTCATCAGTTTTGAAAAGAAGGTCAGTAAAGGATAGAGAGGTTAAACCTAATGACCCGGGACCTTGATCAATGTCTACAAGCATTGAGCCTATGGGAGGGTTGTCCCTTTGTGGCTGCTTAGAGGAGTATAGATAATCACCCTGAGGGCTTTCAGCTTGGTTGATGGGCTCATGGTTTGAGACTGAGGAGACTCAAGACCCATATTAGGTCAATAGTGAAGGATGGTGAGACCTCAGAGTGAGTGGGAGCCCATTGTTCCACTCTAGTCTTTTTGGATTGAACAGGAGGAGCTTGTTCAATCAGAGTAGATTGAACAAGGTTTGTTTGGGGCGTCTTTGATATATAATGATGATGGGATGAGAAGGTAGATTTGGTAGTATGAGGGTAGTTGCTGGTGTGGGCTCATCACCTGTGGGGTTAACAGGGATGTCACCAGGAGCTATTTACTCAATCATACCTGGAAGCAGAGCAGTGTATCTTCCAGTGAAATTGGTGGACACTTTCTTTAAATTCTTGAAGATGGTCGGCCTCATTTGAGGGAGAATCAGAGTAGCTGCACAAACAAACTGACTTTGGTCCAGCTCACAGTTTATTATGTGCTGAAGAAATATGGGATACATGAAGAATGTTTCCCGCTGGAGATTTCCCATGAGATTTGTCAGCACAAATCTTGAATATTTGAATTTTAGGCTTCTCACCATTTCATGATCTAGACACCCTAGTTCGTATGGAATTTGATCCCATCCCCCAGATTTATTGGACAGACAATGAAGAACGACATTCAGCAGGAACTTCTAGTTGTATGAAATGTTGAACTTGTAGACTGTGGACCTGCTAACGTCTCCACCATATTCCATTTGGATGTAGGTGTTGTCCAAATCTGCTTTGGGAACTCTGTGGGGGCACCCTCATTATGAAGCTCGAGATGCTCCCTGATGAGTTGTTTAGTAATAACCAACTCCTGGCCACAAATGCTCGTTCTTATTACAAGAATCCCATTTAGGGTTTCAATCTGACCATTTTCCTAAAATTCAGCCATATGATTGGAATAAACAGTAGGGTTAACAATCAGGGTAGTGTAATAAGATGATTGGATAAGAAAAGAAATACTATCAGAGAAGTCACCATCTCTTGAAGAATCAAGAAGTGCGACTTGATTGTGTTGAGGGTTAAGTGCCATTTAAGAAGGTGAAAGTAGATGAGTTTGGACTTGGGTAAATTGAGAATGAAGAAAGCTTTCAGGGCAGTAAAATGTGATAAGAAGATGAAAGTGAAATATCAGGATTATTTAAAATAGATGAAATGGCGTATAGAGGTAGGTGTTGGATAAGATGATATGATGTCTTAGTAGGAGATGTGGAGGGGAGATGTGAGGTTTAGTTAGTTCATTTAATCTGACATCATTAAAAAAATCTTTACTTTTTATAGTGTGGGGCCCAAAAGATTTTCGTTACACTGTAAAATCTCTCTTTCGAGTATAAAGTATTTCCGAAGGTAATTTATATTCCGAAGGCAATTCTCACTTCCGAAGGTAAAGTTCTATTTTCAAAGGTAAGGATTGCTTTCCGAATGGAGAGCTTTATAGGCTTCGTAGATCTGATATGTAATCAATCGCTTTTTCCGAGACTAAAAAATCTTCCGAGAAGAAAGTTATCCTTGGAGAAATTTGCTTCAGAAGATATGTAAAAGATCTTCCGAGAGTTAATTCCTCTTTGGAAGAATTTATACTTAGTGAAAATTTCAGAGATAGACCTTTTGTAATAGGGCTTAGATTGTATTGACATAAGACATTACATATTAAAAGGTTTTCAAAAGAGGTAATCTAATCAATTTTATCATCCCAATGGCTATAATGAGATACTTAAATCTCGTTTCATCAAAAGTTTTGGTGAACAAGTCAGCATATTGTTCATTTGAATCAACTTTGATTAGCTTAATTAGATTCTTTTCATGAATATCTCTAATAAAATGATACCTGATATCAATATGCTTTGTCTTGGAGTGCTTCACAGGATTTCCGGTGATGGACATAGAACTATTGTTGTTAATATGGATAAGAGTGCTCATAAAGTTGAATCCATAGTCTAACATCTGGTTCTGAATCCATAGCAGCTGAGCACAGCAACTTGTAGCAGCAATGTATTCAGCTTCAGCAGTTGATGTAGAGACACAGGATTGTTTCTTTCATTTCCATTAGATGATCCTTCCACCAAGAAATTGACATCCACCTGATGTTGATTTCTTGTCAATATTACAGCCACCATAGTCACTGTCAGAGTATCCATAGAGATTAAAATTATTGTTCCTTGGATACCAGAGTCCTAATTTACGTGCTCCTTTGAGGTATCTGAGGATTCTTTTGGCAACAGCTAGGTGAGACACCTTAGGAGCAGCCTGATATCTTGCACAAATGCAAGTTGCAAACATGACATCAGGTCTACTTACTGTGAGATACATCAGAGAACCAATAATCACCCTATACTAATGTTGATCAGTATCCTCACCCTCAAGTTCAGGACAAAGATTATGGTTTTTGGGTATGGGTGTCTTGGTTGGCTTACAATCTTTCATTTCAAATCTTTCTAAGATGTCATTGACATACTTGGATTGATTGATGAAAAACCATTCCTTCAATCACTTCACCTGAATTCCAAAGAAAAAGTACATTTTTCCCATGAAACTCATCTCAAACTTCTTCTTCATGATGCTTTCAAAGTCTTTACATATTTGGTCGTTTGAAGAACCAAATATGATGTCATCAACATAGACTTGGACAAGCAAGATGTCCTTTCCAGACTTCCTTATGAAGAAAGTCTTATCAATGGTACCTCTAGTGTAACCATTCTTCAGAAGAAACTGAGACAAAGTCTCATACCACAGCCTAGGTGTTTGGTGCAGCCCATATAAAGCTTTATCCAATTTGCACACATAGTTGGGGTGCTATGGGTCTTCAAATCCTGGTGGCTCACACACATAGAATTCCCTATCTATATCTCCATATAGAAAGGCACACTTGACATCAAGTTGATAGATAGTGAAATTCTTAGATGCAGCATAGGCAAGGAAGATCCTTACTGCCTCAAGTCTTGCAACAGGTGTAAAGACATCAGTATAATCGATTCCCTCCTCTTGATTGTATCCTTGAACAACCAGTCTTGCCTTGTTCTTGATAATCAAGCTTCTGTCATCTCTCTTGTTTCTCTAAAAACCCATTTGGTGCCTATATGTACTTGACCAGATGGTAGTGGACATAGGTTCCAAACCTTTTTTCTCTTGAATTGAAGCAACTCCTCTTGCATCGATTCAACCTAGCTACTATCTTTCAAGGCACTTCTACCTTCTTGGGTTCCATTTGGGACAAGAAGCATGAGTACAAGCAGACATTTTTATGATGAGTCTATCCTCTTGTTCTCATACCTTCAGAGACATCCCCTATGATGTTCTCAGCTGGATGAGTGTTATAAATCCTTAGTCGAGGAATCACTTCCAGTTGCAAAGATAGATCCAGATTGGACACATTTTGCTCAGGAGCTTGAACACTTTGTCCAACTTCTATTTCAAACTCATTCAATGAGGACTAATTGAATGAATAAGAAACATCCTCGTTTATTGGCAATGAAGCAGTATTAACAGTTGCATGTCCCTTCAAGATGCTACTTTCATCAGCTTGGTGTTGTTCAGTGTCACCTGATGAAGTTTGGGGGTCGAAAAGTGAATCAATGGTTGAAGCTCCACTATCCCTTGAGAAGGATATACTTTCAGATCTGCCAATAATGGGAGCTTGATTTGTTACAGCTCTTAGAGAACCTGGAAGAGGTTTGGGTAGCTCAAATAGTTGTTCAGCATCAGAATCACTTTGAGCACCTATTCTAGCTGAAACATTCTCACAAGATGGATTAAAATAGTTTGGAAACATTTCTAAGTTAAAAAAATGATCAGGGCCATTCCCCCTAACATAAGGACTGTGCTCATTGGCAACAATATTGGATGATTCCTCAAATTGTTGATTATTGATGTTGTAAACTCTATAAGCTTTAGAGCTTGAGGAGTATCCAACAAAGATAGCATCATCCGAATTTTCAACAAATTTTGCTAAATTGTCCTTTGTGTTAAGTATGGAACACCTAAGCCAAAGGACCTTAGAAAACCAATGAACGTGGCCTCTTGTTCCATAGCTCATAAGGGGTTTTTCCATGTGGCTTAACTACAAGAACCCTGTTCTGTACATAGCATGTAGTGCTGACTGCCTCAACCCAGAATGTTAGAGGTAATTTGGAGTTAGCTAACATAGTTTGAGCAGTCTCATTAAGTGTCTTGTTCCTCCTCTTAGCAATACCATTTTGTTGAGGAGTTTTAGGAGCACTATATTGTCTAGAAATCCCTTTTGAGTTATAGAATGAGTCAAGAATGAGGTTCTTAAACTCAATCCCTGATCACTTCTGATTATCTTAACCTTGTGATCAATTTGATTTTCTATTTTAAGAATAAAATATTTTAATGTTTCGGTAGTTTCATCTTTAGATCTTAAAAATAATACCCATATAAATCTTCTAAAATCATCAATAATTACAAGGCAGTATGATTTCCTTCCAATGCTCATTATACTTGTGGGACTAAATAGATCCATGTGCAATAAGTGTAATGGAGTGGTGATGGAGTTATCACTTTTGGATTTGTGAGATGCCCTGTGTTGTGTGAAGACGCTAGATTGGTAGACATCCGAGCGTGTTGTTGACGGAAGGAAACAAAACCAAAACCAAGAGACAAACAATAAACACGAACTATAATAAAATGGTTTCATTGATAAAACCTAATGATTACAAGCTTGTTACAGCATAAGAATCAAGACTCTTGGCAAGGGAGATCGAGCATGATCTCCCCTCTCATCCGGCAGCACCTAGGCCCCGGGCACACTCCTTAATCTCTCTATACCATGAAACTTGTATTTATAGGCCTCAACCCATATCAAATGCGATTGGGCCCATTCATACGATTAGGCTATGCGTATGGTTCAATCGTACGACTGGACCATACTTATGGTTAAGTCTTACGAATGGCCCAATCGCATCCCTCAGTCGCACGACTGGTCCATTAGCATGGCTTAGTTGTACGACTGAGTCTCATTCGCATATGCCCCTGCAAGACCTAGTGTCATGTCTTTACAACATATCAGTTATATTACATTAAGCCTAGACTATTCGATAAACGACGGACACACTATATGACAATATATGCTCTAACAATTCCCCCTTGACGTTTCTTGCGAATAGTAGATAACACCTCTTACAATCTTCGGTCAATCTTTGCTCTGGTTTCTAATAGAATCAAACAAAAAACCATATTAGCCATGTTGCCGATCCGTCAGGTTGCTACAATATCCCTAAAATAAATTTAGCATAATAGCTTTCGTTTATTTTGCATAACACCATCATAGCAACAAGATTCCCCATATGACTGATTTTTCCAGATAATGACATGAACAATTTTCCATTGCTTCAATCTTCACATAGACTAACTTGATTAACATTAACACCTACAGAAATTCCCCCTCAAATTCAACATATCCCAATATATAGACATTGTACTCTCCTGGCGTCTTCATACGGTGTATTGGGCAAAAGGTAATGGGTTCCAATTCATAGCTGAAAATCTCAACCAAATCAGCATGCACTCAGATTCATCATCAGAAACTGGCTCACATCATCACTTTCTGATTACGTCTTCAATTTCTCTAAACATGGATTCCCCCTAAGAATGAGAGTCCTCTCTGTGCAGATAAATATAACTTGATTGACCCATAATAGTCAGATGCTCCTGACTACCCCACAAAATCAACACCGACTGCTGACATCTTCTCTTCTCTCTTTCTTGTTCTAACAACATTCACCTATTCTGGAAGTCCAACGATAATGGGGTATACATCGAAGTTATTTGAAAAAAGAACCTCAGGGTGAATGTGCTTTGCTCACCCTCAAATCTGTGCAAGAGGCAGTTCCAGACTTCTTTTTTTCGGTCTGGAATGCCGTTCATTCGTATGACATGAAGGACAAATATCACATTCGTGTAAATGAATGATACGAATGATATATTCATGAGACTGGTCATAAGATTGGTCCAGTAGCATGATTGGTCATAAGACTGATCCAGTAGCATGACTGGACATAAGACTGGTCCAGTCGCATGACTGGACATAAGACTGGTCCAGTCGTATGGTCCAGTCGTACGAATGGTCCAGTCACATGGTCTAGTCGTACGAATGGTCCAGTCACATGGTCCAGTCGTACGAATGGTCCATTAGCATGGTCCAGTCGTACGAATGGTCCATTAGCATGGTCCAGTCGTACGAATGGTCCGTTAGCATGGTCCAATCGTACGAATGGTCTATTAGCATGGTCCAGTCGCACGAACGGGTCTGCACACAGATTTTTAGATCTGTAGCCGCCATGGCCGCCAAAAACCCTAATCTGATGAATTTTACATGAACCGAAAAAATATTGACATCATCAGATTCGCAAGGGTGATAAGAACGTGTTTTTGAGTTCGATTTTAACATAGAAACAACACACGTAACAAGATCTGAGCAAAACACGAAGAACATGAAGTGGGTTTAATGTCAAAGAACCTGAAATAGATCCAGAAATCAAGAGCTCGGGTTGCTAGAATGATTGTTAGATCATTCCAGCAGTAACCGGCTCTAATACCAATTCTGAAGGCGCTGGATTGGTAGACATCCGAGCGTGTTGTTGACGGAAGGAAACAAAACCAAAACCAAGAGACAAACAATAAACACGAACTATAATAAAATGGTTTCATTGATAAAACCTAATGATTATAAGTTCATTACAACATAAGAATCAAGACTCTTGGCAACGATAGATCGAGCATGACCTCCCCTCTTATCCGGCAGCACCTAGGCCCCAAGCACACTCCTTAATCTCTCTACACCATGAAACTGATATTTATAAGCCTTAGCACATATCAGATGCGATTGGGCCCATTCGTACGATTGGCCCATGCGTATGGTTCAATCGTACGACTGGACCATACTTATGGTTCAGTCTTACGAATGGCCTAATTTATCTCTCAGTCGCACGACTGGTCCATTAGGATGGCTCAGTTGTACGACTAAGTCTCATTTGCATATGCCCCTGCGAATGACCCAGTTTCATGTGTTTATAACATATCAGGTGTTTTACATTAAACCTAGACTATTCGACAAGCGACAGACACACTATATATGACAATATATACTCCAACATGTTGTTTTCCTTTTAGGCATGTAACATAGTTATCTTTGTAGAAAATTTTCTTTTTAGGCAAGCCATGTACCAAGTTATTTTTAGCCAATTTATTCATTGTCTTACAATATACATGACATATTCGTTTATGCCAAAGTGTTGAATCATCACTATTAGCTTTGGAAAGAAAGCATGACACTTCACCCATTGGGGAAGCATTGTTCATAACAAGCTTGTACATATCCTCTTCCTGGGAGATCTAAGAAGCACCAATTCTAGAGGAATTGTCATCCTTGGTTTGAAGATAATGCACTCATATTCTATGAAGAGCATTTGATGCTTTTGATCACAAAACTGAGAAACACTTAACATATTATGTTCAAGATGTTTGACAAAGTGAACTTTGTCAACTTTTAACTTTCCGTTGGATATACTTCCTCTGCCAGAAATATATCCTCCGGCCTCACCTCCAAACTAGACAGGACCTCCATCATAATGTTGAAATTATTGAGGAGAGATTTGTTCCCTATCATGTGCCTGGAGCATCCACTATCCACGATCAAAATATTGTTATTCTTATTAATGGATGTCCCTGCATATTAGATGAGATGAGTAGCTTTGATTGGAAACCCAAGCCTTGTTGGTCTTGGTTCTCTAATGATAGTGACATATTGAACCAAAGGTTAAACATGGGGGTTCAATGGATGTCTTTGAAGAAGAGGTTTGGGCTGCAACATCTTTCTTGATCCTCCAATCCATCTTTTGGTTGATTATTAAGGATGAGCCTTTTGAGGCTTGCACAGCATGGCATTCTTTCGAAGCTTCTTTCTTTTTGGAGAAGCCTTCACCACCTTTTCTTCCGAAGTAGTCTTCTTCTGGGATGGTTTCAAGGGAACTCTTTTGTTCTTTTTAATTTGAACAACTTTAGCTTCCGAAGCCATTTTCCCTTCAGAAGAAGAAATTTCTTGTGAAAGCAACCTTGCTTTGGAAACTAGCTTTCCCTTTTCATCACTTGGACCATTTGATAGGGTCCAAATGAGAAACTTGTCCTGACTCCTTCTCTTTTATCATTATTTGCATAATGTGAGCTAGCAGGATTGTAGTAACAATCTTTGTCCATATGGTTTTGTAGACCATATATTATGCATGCAATGTTAGTCTTTTGGGAACTTGAGGATTGTTGTTTCTTGTTCTTTTTCTCTTCATCAGCAACCTTTCTCTTTAACTTCTGATCTTTTGGTAGGACAGAGTGTTGGTACTACATTCCTTTCCTGAATCAGAGTTACCTACCACCTGAAATCCAGCTAAAATGAATACACCCTTTTGTTTTAGGTCAATTATCAGCTTAGACTCGGCCACTTTCTGGCAGTTCTCCTTGCTGCTTTAGCTCTACTTCTTCTAGCTTTGATGGTTAGGATTTGATCATCACTGGGAGAAGTGGGTTGTATTGGCCTCTATTATTGCATCATTCTTTAACTCAAGTGAAGATGGGTCAGCAGATGGGACCTCTTGCTCTTTAGTACCACATCTAGGTTGTCTTATGGACTTATAAAAATATGGTGGAGCAATTTCATTGGTCCCCAACCCTCCTTTGTTTTTATAGCAAATTTTGGAGTGGGAGGATGATGCAGTGATAGCTTGGAAGTTCTGCTAAAAAATAGCATACTTGTTGGCTTGAGCCTCAGCAATGACAAGCTAGGCTTGAGCCTCAGACAATTTGGATATTAAATCCTTTATTTGAGTCTTATAGTTTGTATGTTCGTGTTTTAACAAGGACACAATTTTCCTAACTCTTCAATTTTCCTTTGATAGTCAGATTCGGCCATTTTAAAATCAGATTTTAAAGCATTTAGAGACTCAATATCGGATTTAATCTCCATATTGTTGTGCTGATACAGTTTAACCTTAGCAATACATGTAGGAGTATAGAGATGTTCATATACCTGATTGTCATATGTTCCTGCCATGAGTGCTTGAGCAGGAGTCACATCCTGTACCATAAAGCTCCAGTTAACTTCTTAAGCCATTGCAGCTATCTCTGTTGACTTTCTAGTGGGCTTTGATGTAAAGGGATGTATGGAGGCCTGTGGGGTTCCCGGATTTGACTTGGGAGCCTTGTATTCCCTTGCAAAATAACCAAGTTGGTTATAGTTGGTAACATTTGGCCTTAGTTTTGTAAAACCCAAATTTGCTGTTGGTTGGGTTTTGAGGAAATTGCCTTCCAGTTCTCTGAAGAACTTCTTTGCTCAGTAGGTTAAAAGGGCCATTTGTTGGACAATGTCCATGTACTCCACATCATCTGGACTGAAGCACTCTAGATCATCAAAGCAACACTGAAAATCACTAAAGTGTCCACTTCTTGAGACAAATGCACAGTTATCCTGAAAGGAACTATGCTGAGCCTGTTGAGACCTTGGAGTCTCAAGAAATGTAATATATGGTCCAGATGAGTAGATGGTTTTTGGTTGTAGTCAGGTACTGTTGAGGTTGTGTGGGTCCTGAGCCTTCAGCAACCATCAAAGCTTTGCTAGCAGAAAGACTTGGGGTCTGCTTGTTTGATGGCCACCTTGCTCTCCATCTCCAAACGGTATCCATCAGGATGCCTTGGAGTTCAGTCATGGTGAGGTTGTTCAGATTTTATGTCCTCTTGATAGAGACACAATAGAACGTCCACTCATTAGGAAGTGCACTCATGAACTTTCTTGTGAGGTCTCTAATTCAGGAGTAATTCCCACAGACTGAAGGGAAGAAATAAGATCCATGTACCTGAAATATTGCTGCCTAAGAGTCTCTCCAGCAATGTAGGTGATTCTCAAACTACTACTTCAGTGAGTCCTTCTTGGAGTCATTAGAGCTAGAGTACATTTGAGCAAGTGCATCAAACAGTTCTTTGTCTAACTTGCAATGCTCAAACCCCACCATGATAGAGTTGGGTATTGCAGTCATAAGAATAGTCTTGCATTGTTGTCAATGTCCATGTTCTTCCGGTCCTCATCAGAGTAATCTTCAACGGCCTTCTCTATCATAGCACCATTTGCACCAATGCCGCCACCTTGGGTTATACGGGCCATTGACAATAGAATACCACATCTTGCTGTCTTGATACCTAATGAAGACTTCCATGTGTCTGCTCCATGCCTGAAGTTTTCAAGAGTAATGATGGGATCTTTAGTCATCGTTCCCATATCTACTTCAGACTTGTTGAGAGCCATTTTGAGTGTGGTGTAAGGAGGAGTGAAAAACAGGTTGATTAGGATGGTAAGATCTCACAATCAAGAGCCTAAAAAGCTATAATACCAATTACAGGATTGGTTTTGTCACTTATCACTTGGTTTTCTCTCTCAAACTCACTTATACAACACTCGATCAGATAAAGCAAAGTCTCTTCGAAGAGTTGTTAGTAATATAATAATAGAAACGACACAAAGAGATAATTTTCAAGGTACTTGCATATATTGCTTCTCACTTGTGACAACCCGAGTCTTCGGGTTAGCATCGTTTTCATCGTCTAACATCCCTATGCTATTTTATAGTTAATCAATTTTATTATTATAAAAAGAATAAAGGATTGTTACTAGTATTTTACTATTTAGCTATAAACTAAATTAAACAAGATTAACATTTAGGTGCAAACTACTTAACTAGAGGGACCATTATGTTAATTCACAAGATTGGGTTATCTTCAAATAACCAATCCTAACCCTACCTCCCGAAACCCTACACAAAACTTTTGGCTTCTCCACCAAAAGATTCAAGCTTTCCTTCGACAGCCCCAACCCATCGAAACTCCCCACTGCCGTCCACTGTTTCCATTGGTGACCCTCTCAAAGCATCGGTATCATCTCCAACGGCTTCGATCATCAACCGCAACAACCCGTGGGTATGGTTCTCTTTTGTTATGTCTATGGTATTCGGTTTCGCGTACAGTTTCCCTTTGTTCATGACTTGCGATCATAGTGGTGCCGGTTTCGGGACATCCTGTTGTGTATGTATTCTGCATATGTATATATATGAATGTGTTCTGCGTATATACACATATGTACGTGTTCTGCGTATGCATATATATGTTTGGGTAATTCTGCATATATGTAATATGTATGTGCGCTGCGTATGTATGTATATATGTGTGATTCTGAGTATGTATGTATATATGTGTGATTCTGCGTATCATGTATATATGTGTGATTCTGCGTATATGTATGTATGTATATGCTCTGCGTATGTATATATAGATATGTGTGTATCCTGCGTATATGTATATATGAATGGGTTCTGCGTATGAATACATATGTGTGGCCTGCGTATGTATATATATGTGTGTATTCTGCGGTTATGCATATATGTAGGTGTGCTGCGTAAGTATATATATGTGTGTGTGTATGTGTTGCGGGTGTATATATATTCGGTTATATGTACGTATACGTGTTTGTATAGTCGTATAATGTGCACCGCTTGTATGGGTGTTCTTGCTGCGAATGAGGTTCTGCGAATGTGAAATATATACCTATATATATAAATTGTGTGCGTTCTTGTGTGTAAGAATTGTTACCGCCGATAGTCTTTGTGAATGTGGTCCGATTGTGTTTGTGTACATGATTCGGTGATTTTATATATATATATATATATATATATATATATATATATATATATATTATGCATCCATACGTGATGCGATTATATATGTATATACATAATGTGTATGTTGCGGGTATGTATGCGTTTGATGTGTTTGTGTGTGGTGTTCTTGTATGTGCATGGATGTCTCGATTGTGGGATTAGAACAGTTGGGTATTCGGTTGTAGTGTGTATATATATGTGTGTTTACTGCCATGTATATGTATAGAATATGGGAGTTGTGTGGCTGTGAAAGTTCCTGCGACATGCATAGCATGCATCATGTATATGTGTGTTTTGCATTGTCCATATGTATATATTATATATATGGTTGTTTTTATATGAATTCATGTGTGTGTCTTTTGCATATATAAATGCATGTGTGTGTACGTATGACAATAAGTGTGTTACGTGTGAATTATTTTTGTATTGTAATGCATTTGATTATGTGTGACGGGTGGGTTTGAGAATGAGAAATAACGTTGGCCGACACCGTAACCGAACCGTAATCACGAAATGTCATTTTTTTTTCCGAATAACCAATTCCGTTACTAATATTTAATCTTATTAAATATAAATGAACACAGTAATTGGAACCCCATCCTTTGTGCTTACACTTATTTGTTGCAACGCATTCGAGGTGAGTCTTCACGGCCCCTATTTTACCTTATTTTCCTTTTGGGGGAGAAAACATGCAACTTTATTATAAATGGTTTCTAGTATTATTGTTTATCGCCTGTTACGTTAGTGCAAACATACTTAAAAGTCCTTACATTTTCGAACCGTTAGTAATGTGTAGCGAGGTAATTCTGAGTAGTACTACTGGATTTGACAAACCCCGCCCGGCTAGTCGTGCTAGCTTGATTTGAGGTCAAACGGGTGCGTTATTGACCTAACATTTGTCATTGTCTAGTGAGACGTGACGGGAAGGCAACAAACATACGAACATACAAACAGTCAGCCTCGGTTCGAAACGCTAAGTACTTGTTTATAGGCTAGCTACCTATCGATATGCTTTAATTACTTTACCATTCAAACAGTTACAAACATTTTTTACCTGTGATAAAACTTGTGAACTCGCCAACTTTATGTTGACACACTTTAGCATTTTTTCTCAGGTAATAGGAACGCTTAAGCTTATGATGCAGAATGCACTCAGGACATGAATCATCAAACATATTTACTTGTATTGATTATTTTGTTTTGACTTAGCACTTATAACTTTCAGTATTGTTTACATTTCATTATTCGCTTCCGCACTGTTATTCATTTCAGTTTTATGCTTCCGCACTAATGTTTATTTCTTTTATGCTACTCTGATTTAAGTCAATGTTTATTTTTAAATTCATTTAGTGTCGTTTGATATGACCGTGTCTGAGATCCTGGTTTGTCACAACGCCTCGCGTAAAACCCCACACGTGGAATTTGAGGTGTGACACAACTCAAAGTATTACAAGACTCTTACAAGCATATTCCATGAGTTACAATGAGAAACTATATATAATACTACCAACAGTCGGATATACTTTGATACCAGCTTGAATCCTCTAATAAAACGAATACTATAAAGCTATAGTTTAAGATATCTTAGATAAAGTCTTATCTAAGATATGGTAGTCATGACATGTCCATGACTTACCTTTTGTCACCAACTAAAGTTGGCAACTATACTATCTAATAAAGGTGAACAGTAGAATAAAGTATGGTTAACGACATAGAGGTCTACAACGGAGTGTCAGAGATCATACTTATGTCTACTGGTTCATAGTAGTGTCTTCCGAAGGTTAAATGGCTTCGGAAGAACAAGTTCTTCCGAGGCCACTTATACTTCAAAAGAGGCTACTTCTTTTGAGGCTTGATGGACTTCTTCTGTTCTTCATACTTCGGAAGTTCACTTCTGATCTTTTCTTCAAAGACTTGATCTTCGAAAGTGAACACTTTGTCTTCGGATGTAGAGTTTTTCTCAGAAGTTGAACTTTTACTTTGTCTTCGGAAGTAGAGTTTGTCTTCGGAAGTTGAACTTTCACTTTGTCTTCGGAAGAACTCTATTTCCTTGGAAGTTCCATACTTGGCTTTAGAAGTCTTTTATTAGATGCACCAAAATAATCTAAGTGATTTGGTTTTGGTTGCACCAGCCTTCTTCTTGATCCAACAACCTCTCTAATTTTTAAAGAATTTATAAGATGTAGCTTTAACATTCTCAAGTTTTTGTATATTTTTACTTTGTAAAAACTAATTTTATCTCTTTATTTTTATGTATGTGCCGATAATAAAATTTGAATATGTCTTAAGTTTTGATGTAAATTTTATTAAAAATCGAGTCGAGTTAAATATAAACGTGTTTATACTTATCTGTAAGTATATTTTGAGTTGAAATTTTTTTCGGCTTAAATTTTGTTCAGAAACAACTTGAGTCAAATATAGTATGCTTTCATTTGACATTATAAATTCATGTTTGTTTATACTTTATCACGCCATAATATGGTGTCACCGCATGTTTTATGTATGTTTGAGTTGATCTATGTTTCAATGTAAATTTTGTTTGGGGTTGTGTCAAATATAATACATTTTCATTCGACGATATAAATTCAAATTACTCCATGTTTCAACGTAAAATTAATTTGAAAACGAGTCGGGTCAATTTTAGTTTATACTTTACCATGTCATATACGAGGCCGCCGCAACGCGCAATTGTTAAAATTACTAGTTATGTGGGTTTAATGATGAGTATTAAGGTTTAGTGTCACACCTCGTCTGACGGCGGAATCATCGAGGTGGACGAATGTGAAACGATTGTTCATAGCACATGGAACTAAATAAGTTGTAATAATATTAAGTATTATTTTTATTGAACATTACAAGACAATTAAATAGATACAACAAAAACAAGATATACACAATAACATAAGACTTTCAATTAACTAAGTCCAAGTCCTATATGAGCATGAAGAGATCTTCAAATATCAAACCTGAAACATGTTAAAAATAAAGGGTCAACTTTGAAAGTTGGTGAGATTTCCATAGTTTTCAATACATAAGTATATAAAAGATGGCAATTCATATCATAGATTAGTGAACAAAGTAACTAGGGATGTAAGACAGATGCACAATCAAACCTTGACAGTTTACAAGTTTCCACGTTTACAAGTTTATACGATTAGCTAACTGTACTTGGATTAACCAAGCAGGCTTGTTAGGCCCATAGATCTATGACGTTGCCAGGCTAGCAATAGTTAATGATTGTACATATAATCATCAATACATGGTAATTACAAAGATCAACAAACCACAAAATATAAGTGAATTGCCAAGAGTTTACAAGAATCAAACGAATTTACAAGTGCAATGATTATAAAGTAACATGTTTCATCCCAAAGTATGAAATATAAAAAAGGGGGTATAGAAATACTCACATGAAAAACTCACAAGTATAATGATGGTTATTGAGTACATAAGAAAACTTGAATGTCAAGAGTCAAAGATGATGTCCTAAATGATAAAAAGAACAATAACTTGAGGTTGGAATTCATTACAAGAAATTAGGACGTTTAGAGAATGCTAAAAAACGAAAGGTAGATTGAAAAAGGATTATTGCATCAATTTTAGATTTTGGACAGAATGTTTGGTATGTGTTTGAACAGGTTTTAAAAATAGAAAATGGTTTCATAAAATTATAAAATTTATACTTGATTAGTTCAAAGTCTCCAGGACAACTTTCATTCAGAAACAATTTTATGAAAATATCTTTAAATAGGTCAAACAAGTAGCACAAGACAGAAGGTTCTGAAATGCGCACTTATCTGTGAAGGCTATTGTTGAGTCATCCGATTGAATTGAAGACGTATAAACTGTCATTGAAAAGGTAATTCAAAGAACGTAACATTGGATTCTGAGTGTACTCAAATTTATTTTTTTATAATCAAGTTATGGTCAATGGAAGTAAGATTATACTCTGCTAGAATTGTAATAAGGCACTTATGTGCACTTTTAAAACCGTTAAAGCATGAAACAAGTTAGGACATTTTATTATGTCAATATATGGTATATTAGCCTTCACTTTAGTTATAAAAATATTCTAAGACTTCGGCATAGCCATCACTTATGGAAATAATCTTGTGGAATAAATCTTGTGGAATAACTGAATGCGGAGGCATAGCCGTCCATATGCAAACGGGATTCTTTGTTTATGTTAGTGTGTTGTTAGCTTAATTAAGAAATGTTAGTGATTGCTATACGGTTAGTGTGTTGGATCAAGAAGAAGGCTAATGCAACCAAAACTATATCACTTAAGTTATTTTGATGCTGCATGCTAAAGCTTCTGAAGCTTAACATGGAACTTCCGAAGGTTGTAGAGTTCTTCCGAAGACAAAGAAAAAGACCAACTTCTGAAGACAGAACTCTACTTCTGAAGACAAGTGCATACTTCCGAAGTTCATGACTTAGAAGAATAAAGTAAAGACCACTTCTGAAGTATGATGAAAAGAAGTCTCCAAGCCTTGGAAGAAGAAGCCTCTTCCGAAGTATAAGTGGCTTCGAAAGTACTTACTCTTCCGAAGCCATTTAACCTTAGGAAGACACTGCTATGAACCAGTGGACACAAGTATGGTCTCTGACACTCTGCTGCAGACTTCTGATACAGCATGACTTCTTCCTAAAGAGCCAAGTTGTTGACCATACTTTATTCCACTGTTCATCTTTTCATGATAATACATGTTACCAACTTTAGTTGGTGACAAAAGGTAAGTCAGGGACATGTCCTGACTACCAAATCTCATATAAGACTTTATCTGAGATACCTTAATCTTTAGTTTTGTAGTATAGACTTTAGCTATAGGATCCCAGCTGGTATCAAAGTATATCCGGCTGTAGATAGTATTATATATAAGTTCTCCTTGTAACTCTTTATAGGATATCATCTACTTTTAAGAGTCTTGTATTTTGAGTTGAGAATTAATATATAAAAGTATCTTGAAAATTATCTTATTGTGTTCTTTATTACTTTCTATATTGTGATCAACTCTTATTGATTCTTCATATACCCGAGTGCTGTTCTAGGTGAGTTTGAGAGAAAACATTATGTTTTAGTGACAAACACCAATCAAATGATAATAATTAAAATAAAAAGATATTTGGTAGAAGAAAGAATAATAGTAAGAACATAAAATCATAAGAACAATTGGATGTTAGGATGATTGAAATGTATAATATAAAAGCAATAAAAGATTACTTTAGTATTAAGAATTTTTGAAATTTCTTGTAACATAAAATTTTTCAAATTGATCATAACCAATAGATGAAATAAAGATATGAGAGTGAGATTTTTAGAGAATGAACAAATGAAAAATGAGGCATAAGGCTTGCTTTTATAGTTGAGGTTAGGAGTAGGTTATGAATGATATTAATGGTGAGTTATAAGTCTTTTAAAAGGGTGTTATGATTTTGAAATAAATATAAGATTAAATAAAAAAATAGATAAAAGAATATTTACAATTTAAACTTTTAATTTATTAAAACTTTAATTTTAATTTAATCAACTTATTTTCTTATAAAATCTTTATAACTTTATAAGACTTGTAACTTTATAAGTTTATTAAAATTTATTTTATAACTTTATAAGTTTTAGTAAGTCTTTTCCATTTAGTTATTTATTATAAACTGATAAATAAAGATTTATATTTTTATAAAAAAGATTTATTTATAGAATAAATAAATTATTATTCTTTGTTTAAATGATAAAATGAATAAAACAATTTTTAATATCGCTTAAATTGCACATTTAACGCGTTTGATTCAATAAAATAAATAATAAAAATTTTAAATATTAAAATTTTCATCATATGAAAGTTTAAAGTGAGTTCGGGTTTGCTTTCATAATTTTGAAATTCGACAGATGTTACATTTAGTAATGAGCGCACAGACCCGTTTAGATCTTTAGGGTTTCATTGTAACCTTATATAATGTAACCAAACCTATCAATAATATTGATTCAGTTTTTACCATCTTACACTCTTTCTAATAGATTATTTTTAATTTCCTCTCTCTTTTTGATCCAAAATAGTTGATGCGTAAATATTAATTGCTTGTATCACTTGCTTTAACAATTGAATTCATTTCATATTTATTTGCTAAATGTTATAGTATAGATATAGAATTTTGACATACTTTTCAAGAGAATAATATATGTATATATACACACATATCTAGAGAGGGTTTTAATATATGAAAAGATTGAAAACAAAAAAAATCATTTTTCCACCGTCGATTTGTTTCATTAATAGTTGAGATAACTAATAGTAATTGGATAAATACATTTAATTTAGTTATAAATTAGAGAGGTTAGAGATATAATGGGTAAATAATTTTTAAAAGTTTTCTAAACTCTCATAATCATTGATTATTTTTCTAAAATCTCTCATTCTCTCTCCTAATTTATTTTACTATTATTTTTCTAACAAAATAAAATATAAATCATATTAGTTGTCTTCTTTGTATGAAACATGATAAATAATATTTTTATAATCAAATCACGTTAATTGTTTTAATAAAATCAAACACACCAGCATAGTTACATACGCGTAGCACTATTACATATATATAAGATCAATCTTATTTTCATGTAAACGTAGTGTTATGTCTATGTAGGAGCAGTGACATACATGTAAGTACAATGTTATATATGTAACAATAGCGATTGCCTTGTTCATATATGCATACGCATACGTATACGTACGCAACAAATTAATGTACGATGAATAATATGATTTATATTTATCTATGTAAGTTAATATGTATATGTATGTTTAAATTGATATCATACAACGTAATTAATATTTTTGGTCAAAACAACATAGAAGAAGTTTTAATTTGAGTTAGAAATATGTGTGAAGTTGTTATAGAAGTTATATGTATTTGCAAGTGTTTTAATAGTGTTTGAATGTGTGATTATTATTAATTATACTTATGAGTTACAAATTTCATCTAATGTTTTAAGAGGTTTTGAAAACTAAGGTTACGTAACAAACGGATAGTTGGTATGTATACGTATGACCCATATATGAAAGCATATAGGTAAAGTCTTTGTTTGTTTGATAGTGCGATTAGAGTTTGCTTATATACTAAAGAAGGCTTGGTGAATATATGTAAGTATATAAGGTGTATTTTATTTAGTGGTTATAGTTACTAAGAAACATAACATGGCTTGGTATGTATACGTATGTTTTTATACGTAAATAGTAAAATTAATGTACGATATATGAATTTTTGCTATATAATAGATGTAAATAAGTAATGTAGTTTATCAGACGTCTATATTTCATCTTATCAAGTCCACTCATCTCTATTCTTTTACCTCTCTTCTAATCATCTATTCTTTCTCATCTCTTCTATTTACTATAAAACTAAATCAAGTCATATTACATATATGTAAGTTAACAATTACATACACAAGATTATAAAGTTTGAAAAATAAAGAGTGCTATATAAGAAAATTAGATTGTTAGATATAAATGTGAAAAAAATAGTTTTAAATCGACTTAGGATCATTTACATAGTTGGAATAATCATTGTTGCATCAACTTAAAAAAAAGTTTTAAATCAAGTTAGGATCATTTACATAGTTGGAATAGTCATTGTTGCATTGTTTGGTGATAATTTATATTCTAATCAACAAATTAGGCATTGTTATTTGTAAGTTTGAATTATATTTATTTTAAATTTACACAATAGTCAAAATCAATTATTCATGTACTCATTAAATTCCCAATTCAAGATTCTTGATGCGAATACTCTTGCTCATTCATTTTTCCAAATGAAACAAAAAGTATTTAGTTAGTTAAAAAAAATAAGCTAATTAGGTAGTAAGTAAGGAATACTAATTAATATAAAGATTACTTCCATGAATAATGAAAGAGGAATTTACTTAATAGCCCTTTAAAAATAATTTAGAATTGTGTGATTGATTGAAAATAACTTTTAGGTTTTAATGATAAGAGTGGTTTTCATTTGATACCTCATATATATACATATATATATATATACATATATATATATATATAATATATATACATATATATACATATATATAAATATATATACATATATATACATATATATAATATACATATATATATATACATATATATGTATATATATATGTATATATATGTACATATATACATATACACGTTTAATTAAAATAGATGAGCAAATTATAGATACCCTTTACAGTTCCATGCGTAAAAAAATCTTTTTATCCTCTTTATACACTTGAAGACATTTAAACCGTATATAATTGATGAAGGTGTGAACGTTACAAATCCGGTCATATCAATTGTTTGGGCGATGGTATCATGTGTCATGTGATGATTGACCTTTTTATGCATACTTTCTAATTATATTAAAAGATGAAAAGTAAATGAATAAATAACAAAAACAGGTTCTAGCCTATTGATTATAACGTTAAATCGCCATCCATAAGAAGTGTACGAGTTGTGTTTGTCTATCATACGGATAATATGACAAGAAGTTATACATGCCGCATAGCTTTTTGACTAGCACTAGCAACAGATGTTATGTCATATGCTACAAAAAGAGATTTTATACATGTCATACATACTTTTCTGCCTATCTATACGTCTCTTATGTTAATATCATCTTATTAGTAATCATGTACTAATGAGGATCCATAATTGAATCCACATGCTTTTTAATACTATGGTTTTAATGGAATTAAATAACTTTTTTAATAAATTAAAAGTTGAAATGACGGGATGACTATGACTACGTGATAGCATGATTTATGTACAGCGTGAGTTGAGGGCCTGAATCTGATTGCTTATAACAGAAGCTGTCTGTTTGTCTCATGACTGGCTTACTTGTACTAAACACATACAAACAGTGTGTGTGTGTATATATACATATATAAAGTATATTAGTATGTGTGTGTGTGTGTTTTTTGTATGTTTTTTTCCCCTCTATCTTCTGTTGCTCTGATGATAAACATAAAGAGGGTCATGTCTTGCATGTACATTTGATTTCATGCTTTCAATTTACACCTTATCTACACACAAGCATATATATATATATATATAATATATATATATATACATATATATATATATATATATATATATATATATATATATGTGTGTGTGTGTGTGGTGTGTGTGTGTGTGTTGTGTGTGTGTGTGTATGCACACACATACGGGGTGGGGGTATTTTTTTTAAATGGGAAAAACTTGTTATATATAAAAAATTTATACTATCAAGTTAAAAATTTACTTTACCGAACAAAAAATTAGGCTTAGCTATTGAGAAAAAAAAAATAGGGGTCGGGCCCCTCTCACCTATCGGGCCCTTTAATGCTTCACCTATAACCATGATCAACATTTTTAATGGTTAAAGTTGAGATAACAACCTAAATAACAAACTGAAAGTGTAAAAATAGAAAATCGTCTATTGTTAACTTCAACGTTTTAACTAGTGAAAAGCCCCCACATGATGTGGTGGCTCTTTTGCTTAATTTATCTTTGTATCCTTTTTATTTCTAGTGAGTGGTGTTATAAGTGAAATTAATGCAGAATATTAACCTAAGCGATGCTCATTTTAAATGCTAACAATGATCTAGAATGCAACAATAATAACCGTTCAAAATAGGCAAACCACTTGATAGTTGATAAGAACACACATGATTCATAATAAAATAGTTTATACATGTATGGAAGTGTTACCATAAAAAAATATTATAAAACTTTATTTAGTTCATGCTGTAAACAATCAAAAACTCACCTTAGCATGCCAACATTATTAATTTATTATTATTAGTTTACCACATATATACAGAACCCGGAAATCAATTAATTCGCATAAATTAAATGATAACCCGAATAGAAAACTTCAACTTCAGTCTGCCCACAATAACACGTCAAATAAAGTGCAAAAGACACAACACTTTACATAAAAGATATAACAGTTTACACACTAACTTTATTTACATCATGAACAACAATATAAAGGACAACAACGTTGCTAATTTACAAAGTTATTCTAAGTGGCTACAAAAGGCACACCAACAAAACTTGTATTGTCTTTATTTGATTGTAGTGCAAAAACTGCAGTGACTAGAAAGCTTTCAAGTCCTGCATTAATAAAATATGTTAAAATATTCAATAGAACTACCTTTAACACATCTTACCAAAGTCTATGACTAAACGTGGTGACAGCAATAACGCTTTTTAAAATCAAAATGTAAAAAGGAAATCATAGCAAAGACAAATCATACATGGACGGCAAAACGAAAGGCATAAATGTATCTCGAACTATTTATTAAATAAAAATTCCTCAAACTAATTTCTTAACAAGTTTTTGAATTTTATACACCTTTGTATATACAAGTTACGTATAGATAATATAACATATAAATTATTTAGACAAGTGTAGGTTATATACATAAACTAAAATTGTTTTGATTCATTTAAACTTTCTAATGTGACAAATTAAGTATGTGTTTATACCAACCTTTAATATAAAAAAATGAAAAAATAAATGATTTGTTTTACTTCATTTATTCTCATAATAGTTTAGTGTTCTATATAGATCCCTTCTATATACACACACCTACAAACTTAGACACACCGATGTACAAACACATACATACACGGACACACACGCATACAAATATACATACATAGTGAGGATCTGATACATATGAGGTTTTTGCCAAAAAAGTACGGGGGTATGATTATATGAACAGATATAATCTAATGGGTATTTACCTAGAAATGTGAAAATGATTGTTGTCCGTTGGCTAAAATAGATCAATAAATGTCTACCTAATGGTTAAAATATAACTGAAAGATTTAAAAAGTTAAATTATCTCATGGCAATAAAGAGTTAAATTATCCCATCATTTTTTATTATTCAAATTATAGAAATATGAATTAAATAAGTCCATACTATATGACAAAATAAGATTTTTTAGTGACATTTTCTTGTGAATTTTAAACTCGCATCTTTCGTTTATCTCCTATTAAATGTAAATAATTATAAATATTAAATTAAATAATTAAATATTTAAAATATAAGTCTTAGTGTTATGATAAATTATTGAAACATACTAAATTTAAGATTTTGGTTATATCTTATTTTAAAATATAACTTTTATACTTCTGATTTTTATTATTTGTTATTTATGACTTTTTAAGTTTTTATTACTTGTTATTCCATTAATAACTAAAGACATGTAACATATAAAAATATTAATAAAATCTAATGATTTTAATATGTTGTTTTTCTACCAATGTAATACATGAGTTTCTAACCTACTTATATTATATATAACTAACCTATTTCTTTTAACTATGTTAAAAAATTATATAATTTAGAGTAAAAATTTCTGTTTTATGAACATATCATATTTTGTAAATTTGAAAAGGGCGTATGTATGGACTATGGGGTTCCCTATATAAGAAGATATCTCAATATATATGATTAATAATCATTCTATCAGTTTTTGTAAGAGGCAAATGACTCTCCGAATCTCTCCATCTCATTATCAACACCCCGCAATTTTGTAATAAAATATAGCGATAAATTTGTAAAATAATAATCAATTTTTAGAATTATTTTAATTAAATCACTCATGAAATCTTTTGTTCCAATCAGATCACTTGTAAAATTTTTGTACCAATCAAATCACTAAAGTTTCAGGATTGTTCTAATTAGGTCATTTATAAGTTGCAATACATTTTTAAAAAATTGAAGTTTTATAAAAAAATTAACAATATTTATAAAAAAATTAAATTTTTAAAAAATTTTGTGAATTATTTAAAATAGTTAAAAATATTATGAGTGGCTTGATTATAACACTCTTAAAACTTTAATGACCTGATTGAAACAAATAACAATATTAATAACTCAATTGAAACACTCATAAAACTTTAATAATCTAATTAAAACAAATAAAAAATATGAGTGATTTAATTAGAACGTTGTTATAATTAGTTTTCCCAAAAATATATCTCTATTATACTAAGTTTTTATCCGAAAAGTAAAAAAAAAATCATTTTATGCCTTTTGATTTGACAATGATTTCTCTCAATGTATAATACCCACGTCAATGATGCTACATACGATAATAGTTCGATTCGGGAGACAATTAGACTGTAGCGACTAAAAATGACAAATATTATGACACTAATATCACATAGTTTCAACATGTGAAACAAAAAAAACAACCCATATTTTTCCCATATGTATACAGAAACTTATACCACTACAATCATTGTACATAAACTCTTCAGCTTTCATGAAAAGTGAAAACTACAAAACTACGTACCACCTAGACGATACATTACTATTCACAATCGTTTATAATAGAGTTCAATAGTCGTTGATTGTTCATGCTAAAGTTTATGATCGGTCACTTTAGATTCATGATACAGTTTATTGTTTAGAATTTCATAACTATAGTAATCACTGTCTTCGTGCTTTTATCAATATAGATATGCAAATAGTAACAACTTGCGGATTTGACCTTCACATTTCAAGTTACAAACGCTAAGTTTTAAATAAAATTTATTTTAAAACTTCAGTAGACACATATAAGTACGTCGGAATGTCATATTCGGAATATTGAAGAGCAATAAAAAACTAAATACCTTTTATATTTTGTCACAAAAGATAATCTAAACTTTATTCGACCCAAAACAAAGTCGATTACATACCAACATTAAACAACATTGAACAAGAACAATCACACATAATAGTCTCATCAAATTAGACTTGTATAAAGATAGGATTAATAATTGTAACGAGAAACCCTAGACCAAAAATATGATACAATTATTACATATCAACGGAGAAGACATATGCTCATCACAAGACTAAGAAACCAATCGATGAAGATGATAAAAATGATATGTCTTCAAAGATGATAGGATGGAAATGACCTCATGAACCATAGAAAAAAATGTCTTTGTAGTGTTCTCTTGTCTAGCAATTTAAGGCAGACAAGACAAGTAAACTTAAGTCTGATTAATGATCCAGCCAACGGCTCACTAAGCTTTAACAGTTCAAGTGTCCAACTACATCTTTAGCCCACAGAACTATAGAAGCAATCCAACCGATGATATATTTAACATGCATAAAACATAATAACACATCAAAAATAATACAATACCAATATGTTTGTTATTGAATTGAATTAGCTATATATTTCAACGTATTTGACTCATGAATTTTGGCCGCACGTTGCGGGGATCGATTTTGAATGAGATTTATATTGAGATATAGGTAGAACAATGCACACTGCAACGGTATATGCAGAATTTAGAAAAACATTATGGTGTTGTGAAAATAAAATAATAGATTATATTTGACTCAGTTGGTTTTAACTGAAACTTACACCAATACCAAGATAAAAATAAGCATGTAGCAACGATATATTAAATCATAAAAATAATATCATATTTCAAAAGTTAAAATAATAGAACAAAGTATGTTAAAAATTAATTATAAAGGATAAACAATATGAAAACCAAAACTTAAAATGTAAATCGAAGGAACGCCAAGGCCACGTGAAAACATTTAGATGGCGAATTTTATTACCATTCTAAGTGAAAAGTAAAAATTATGAGCTACAGCGGACCTGGAACTTTTTTGTATCAGGTTCGAAGTTTTTTGACGGTCGGTTATGGTCAAATAATAAAAATTTAAAACCAATTTAACTTACAAACATGTTAGTCGTAATTTGAAATGCATAATAGAAATGTTAGTGTGTGAACCTGCACTTTGCATGGGTGGTTTAAATTTATAACATTTGGTTTCAATTACTACTTTATTACTATTCAATTCATAGTTTTGGATAAAATTATACTGACAGCTCGGTTTTGAAAAAAAAAAACAAATCATGTCAAAACGTTAATATAATATAGCACAGCGTAACAACCAATTTAGATTTTAAAAACCATCGCATGTTAAAAATTATGAGTGAAAATAAAATAAAATTTAGAACTTTAAAGTTGAGGGCTTGTACTTTTTAGTTTGATGTCTTCTACATTATTACATATTATCTTTTAAAATTATTATTAAAATTGTTTTTATTTTTGTATCTAGCAAGTCTTATAAATTAAAATGCTATTATTATTATTATTACTACTATTATTATTATTATTATTATTATTATTATTATTATTATAAAATCTAATGAATTCATATGGATTAAAAGAATTAAATTAAAATTCATTATAATATTAGCATACTTACCCTATAGGTGTCTTAAAATCAAGATAAAACTATTATGATGGCATCCTAAATGTTTTTTTAAAAACTGTTGGATCAAGTAAGGCTGGTGCAACCAAAACAAACACACAGAAACATATTTGGTACAACTATGAAAGAACTTCCGAAGAGAAAAACTGCACTTCCGAAGACTAAGGATAAAAGGACTTCCGAAGAGGAATCCTAACTTTGAAGACAAAGTCATCATCCAAAGATAAAGTTATCTTTCTTCTGAAGTTCAAACACTTAGAAGATTTCAAGACAATTAATTCTGAAGTATGAAGTCACAAAGATTAGCACAAGTCTTGGAAGAATTAGACTCTTCCGAAGTATAAGTGGCTTCAGAAAAACTTATTCTTCCGAAGCCAGTTAACAGTTGGAAGAACCTACTATGAACCGGCGGACATAATTATGGCCCCTCTAACACTCCGCTGCAACCTCTAAGATATTGCACGATGTTTTCTCACGCCAATATAGTTGATCATACTTTATTCCACTGTTTATCTTTTATCAGTTAGTACATTTACAAATTTAGTTGGTGACAAAAGGTAAATCATGGACATGTCATGACTACCTTATCTAGGATAGTAGTTTATCTTAGATACCTTACTTCTAGCAATATATTATTTGTTTAGTCGTAAGTTTCCAGCTGGTATCAAAGTATAACATGCTGTAGATAGTAGTATATATAGTTTCTTATTGTAACTCATTTCACATGCTTGATAGAGTCTTGTAACACTTCGAGTTGAGAAGTAATATATACAAGTATCTTGAAAATTATTCTTTTTGTCTTGTTTACTTAATATATTATTATCAACTCTCAAAGGACTCTACTTTATCAAAACGAGTGTGATCTAGTAATTTTGAGAGATATCCATTGTGTTGAGTGACCACCTCGATCCTGCAATTGGTATCAGAGCATTTTAGGCTCTTGATTATGTGATCTTACAATCCAAATCAACCCGTTTCATTCCTCATATACTTACCTCACTTAAAATGGCCACAAACCAAAAATGATATGAGTCTGAACTAAGAACGATTACTAAAGCTCCTATCATTACTCCTGAAAACTTCAGATATTGGAGTATGTGTATTGAATGTTTCATTAACTATCAAGACAACAAGATGTGGAGATCTATCATCAATGATCCTTACAAGCCGAAAGTGGTTGCACTGGCTAGTAATGGTACCATGATAGAGAAAGCTATTAAAGACTACTCAGATGAAGACCTTAAGAGAATGGACATCGATAACAATTCCATAATTTTATTGCTTACAGCCATACCAAACTCCATAATGGTTGCTTTGAGCACTGCAAGTCAGCCAAAGAACTATTTGATACCTTGAAATTGACGTACTCTGGTTCAAATAAGTCAAAGAAAGATTCCATGAAGCAACAATTTGAAAATTTCACATATATTGCTGGAGAGACCCTTAGCCAGTAATACATCAGGTATATGGATTTTATCTCATCACTTTAGTCTGTTGGTGTGAAACCTAAGAAAAGAGATCTATCAAGGATGTTCATGAGTGCACTTCCTCAATAGTAGGCATTCTACTATGTCTCTATCAAGAGGACAAATAATTTGAACACTCTCATAATAACTAAACTATACGACATTCTTGAAGGATACCGTGTAGAGATGGAGATTCTGAAAGGCCACCAGATGAGCAGAACCTCTAATTCTTCTGCTAGTAATGCTTTAGTTGTTGCTAAAGGATCAAGACCTCCACAAACCCAACAGTACCTGACTTACCCCCAACAACCATCATGTTCTCCTGGGCTATACATTACTTTTCCTGAGACATCAAAGTCTCAACATGCTCAATCATGTTCCTACCTGTAAATGATGTGCTTTTGTTTCAGGAAATGAACATTCTAGTGACTTTTAGTTCTGCTTTGATTATCTAGAATGTTTCATCCCAGATGGTTTTGAATACATGGACATACTCTAACAAATGGCTAATCTGACTTATAGAGCAAAGAAGTTCTTCAAAAGAACTAGAAGACAGTTCCCTCAAAACTCAATCAACAACAAATTCAAGTTTAACAAAACCAAGGCCAAGTGCTACAATTGCAATCAACTTGGTCATTTTGCCAGGAAATGCAAACTCCTAAATCCAACCCAGGAGCCACTCAAGCCTCCACACATCCTGTGACATCTAAAGTTGCTGTAAAGTCAACTAAACAGTAAACTATTGTTGCTGCTCAAGATGTTGACCAGAGCTTCATGGTGCAGGATGTAACCCCTACTCAAACACTCATGGAAGGAACATATGATAGCAAGGTATATGAACATCTCTATGCTCCAACTTGTATTGCGAAAGTCAAATTATATCAGGACTATAACATGGAAATCAAATATGATATTGAGTCCTTAAACATCTTAAAATCTGATTTTTAAAAGGGCTAAAGGGTGTGTTTATTTCCGTAGGATTCCAGGTGGTTGGAAAGTCTGATCCAGGAAGATGTGTAGTACCAGCACTCCTGTCATGCTGAAGGATCAAAGTTAAAGGGGTAGACTGTTGAAGATGATGAGAAATGCAAGAAACAACAGTCTTCACATTTAAATTCATAATATGTGGTCTGCACAACCACAAGGCTAAAGATTGTTACTATAATCCTACAAGCACATATTATGCAAATAATGTTATGAAAGAAGGAGTCAAAGAAGGTTTCACATTTGGATCTTATCACATGGTCCAAGTGTTAAGAAAAGGAAAACTTGTTTCTAAAGCCAAGTTGCTTTCGGAAGAAACTCATTCTTTCGAAAGGAAGATAGCTTCGGAAGACAAGACAAAGAAGAACAAAAGAATCTCTTTAAAACCTTCCGAGAAGAAGACTACTTTGGAAGAAAAGGTGGTGAAAGCCTCTTCCGAGAAGAAAGAAGCCTCGGAAGAAAGCTATGCTACTCAAGCTTTATCAAGCTCATCCTCACTGATCAACCAAAGGATGGAATGGAAGATCATTAAAGATGTTGCAGCCCAAACCTCTTCTTTACAAACACCTATCGAACCCCCGTGCATGCATTTTGGTTCAATCATGTCATCCACATTAGAAGAGCCCAAGACCAACAAGGCTTGGGTCTCCAATAGTAACTAATATTTTTATCTTATGTGCATGGACATCCACATGAAAAAATGGAAATATATGGATTATGGATAGTGGATGCTGCACACACATGATAGGGAACAAATCTCTTCTTCGGTAATTTCAATATTTTGATGGAGGACCTTTTCAGTTTGGAGGTGAAACCGAGGATACATTTCAAGTAGAGGTAATGTATCCAATGGTAAGTTGAAGGTAGATAAAGTAGACTTTGTCAAATAGCTTGAACACAATCTTTTAAGTGTTTCTCATTTCTATGATCAAAAGCACCAATGCTTTTTGTTAGGACCGTTTAGGTACGGAGTACTAACTGATTTACGTGTATACCAAACCAAATAGTGCGGAATCCTATTTGATTGGCGATCCAATCAGTGAGAACGCAAGTATAATCGATCCAAGAATGAATCAAAATGTTAAGAACGATTTTAAGATGATTTACTGCGATCTATGAACTTGGGACAAGTTTTCTTGGGTCTCTGGACGACTAGGGTACAATTTAGTGCATAGGGATTCGACTTGTTCCGTTTTTCCATGAATTAAGTGGTATTTATAGGTTAGGGTTTTCCACTCGTGCGACAAACCATTTGCATGGTTCAGTCGTACGACTGAACCATGCGGTTGATCCATTCACACGACTGAAGGTCCAGTCGTGCAACTGAGTCAATCTCATGTCACAATTGTGTGACTGATCCAGTCTCCTGGTTCAGTCGTGCAACTAGTTTATTAGCATGAAGCATTCATGCGTATGGTCCATTAGCATGGTCCATTCGCATGAGAACTTCACACGATTAGGTTTAAGCACGTTTCTCAATCATTATTGACTAAGAACTATGTAAACAACCACAACCTATATAGTTAATTCAATATGTGTTATCACACAATAGTCAATGAAAATATTAAACATTATAAGCATCACAAACACATTACATTTTATTCATACCCATTCTATTACATATACGTAAGACATGAAAGACATTTTACATTTGAGCTCCTAAATTAGGTACACATGTATCTACAAACTCCCCCTTGGACCTAGTTTACTTTATTGTCTAACATTATTCATTAGCTCTTCAAACTTCTTGTACTTCTCCTCTCTTGTAGCTCCAACATGTATCTCAAATGCGAACAGAGCCTTATAACATTTTGGAACTAGAGGGCTTGTATAATGTCTTGCGAATCATAAAACAGTGGCCACTTGTACAATATGTATACATCATCAGCTGACAAGTTAGTTAGCTACATTAGGTCAAATACCCGAATAGTATCCATTTTTCCCTCTTTTTGCAAGACTATAACAGCTTCACCTGTTCTCCAATCATAGTACCACCACTTAAAGTGTGGAGTGAAGTCCTATGGCATTTTCCTTAGAGGGATTCTTGACATTGTGCGTGGAGGACTCCACTTCAGCACTATCTTTGGCTTTCCAGTAATGGCATCAACTTCAGACCGTCTGATGTACCTCGTCGGTTGTTGAGGTTTGAAGTTGACCCACCTGGTGTGGTACTCCTTTTGCAATGCAGCCTCAAACCAACCTGACATTTGCTTTAGGTTAGCATATAGCAAGTTTAGTTTGGCTAGCTGGTTGAGCTCAAAACCAAGGAGAGTCTTCAGATCATGTGGGATCTGAAGTACTCTATTCCCTTCTCCCTCTTGACCGCATATACATTTAAATCCTCAAAATATGCCCACGCTATAATCTTTCATGACACTTTCTGATGCTTCTTCACTTTGTAGAGCTTGGTGTAGGCACTTGGCTTTGGAGCAGTGCGTTGGGCTCGGATCTCTGCCAAAAAAGCCACCATTCAGCCTTTTTGATGTCGACATCTGCGTTTGAGGCTTGGGCCTGATCCTTATTTTTCTCTGATTCTTGCTCTATCTGATCCAGTTTTTCAAACGTATCAGTGACGAGAGTGTCACCCAGATTGGGGACTACATTTCCCTCTCTGTCAGCATACTCTAGATAGTTCTAGGCTGTGACGTCTTCAATTTCTATTTCGTCCACATCATTAAACTCGTCGTCACTAGCCACGTCAACAGTAGGGGCATCCTTGACAATTTCATTTGGATTTAGCTGGAACATCTCCACTAGTTGCTCATCAGTAAGGTTATGAATTATTTCTCCTTTTTTAGGAGTATAACTCACAGACCTCCTGACAATCCCTTGCAAATCAAGTATCATAGTGAATTGAGACTTGATTTGTTGTAAGGGAGCAACATCATACTGGTCTTGCTGAGATGGTTGATCTGCTTGATTTAAACATTTAACATAACAATCATTTGTCAATAATCAAG
The DNA here is from genome assembly GCA_025506515.1 of Flaveria trinervia. NCBI lineage: Eukaryota > Viridiplantae > Streptophyta > Magnoliopsida > Asterales > Asteraceae > Flaveria > Flaveria trinervia. The sequence goes on along the minus strand of CM046456.1, from coordinate 62,437,743 downwards.
ACAGTTAAATAGCAAATATATATAAACATTAAGTACATAAGTTTAATACATGATTCAATTTACACAAGATTTATAATTACATAAACATCTAAACATTACTTTTATCTTGAATCATGGGCTTTTCTACAAGTGGGGCTGAGGACGAGGCTCCCTGATCCTGTGCCTTCTTGGAGCGTCTTCCCTTAGCGTGTGTGTCTTCTGATGCAGCCGCATCATCTACTTGCTTATCATCTCCTCCCTCTTCCTCTCATGCTCCATCATCACCTCCTTCGTCTGTCTCATCCTCATCATCATCCTCATCATCATCCTCATCCTCATCATTATCATCATCTCCCTCTCTAATCTTGAGAGGATCATCTTTAGTGCCTTTGAGACTAAGCATGATGGTCTTGTTTGCCGTCTCCAATTCCCTAATCCTTTTAGCTGATTGGTCATTTAGCTCCTTGAGTTGGGCGATCTGCTGAGCCTGTTGAGATATGTGCTGAGCTTGGGTAGCATTATGCTCCGCAAGTTGACGTAGTTGTGCAGCTCTCTCTTCATCAGCTGCCAACAGCTTCAGCACCATTCTGTTGAGTGTTGATAGCTGTTCCTCTACCCCAATGGGGGGCAGAGATGATCCTGAAGTGAATGATGGGTGGGATGATGGTCCGGCTTGGTGGCTGGTGGTGGTAGTGGTGGCAATGGTGAATATGGGTGGTGGTATGTGAGTGGGTGGAGTAGTAGTAGTGGTGGTGGGTGAGGTAGTGGTAGGTGGGGGTGTGGTAGTAATGGTGGGTGGAGTGGTAGTAGTGGTGGCAGTGGGGGAAGAGGTAGTGATCAACGTGTACCTCCGTCTCTTGGGCTTCATCCCGTGGGGATGAACCATCCTCTTTTTTCTCGAACCCCTCGAGGAGGATGCTCCCCCTAGAATGCTGGGCCGAGCTAGGGTGTAGGTAGGATCATTCATAGTCTCCCTAGACTCGCCCGGGCGTCCACCAACCGCCTGAATCCCTCGTTTGGTGGCAACCACCTTGCTGCCCACCGTTCGAGTCAACGGCTCCTCATCCTCCTCCTCCTCCACATCAGGACAGAAATCCTGATGGAATCCAGCTGTATCAGCTTCTCCATGAGTGGGTGGTGGAGGTGTAACATCAGTAGTGGTGGCTCTAGAAGATGTGGGGCCAGTGTCTCCACCATCACCACTGTCATCATCGTCTGACTCATCAGTGGGGAGCACAATCTACTCAGTGTCTGAGTCGCTGTCATCGTGGCGCCACTTCCATCGTGATGGCGCCACATTGTCCTCACGGGCCAGATGCCCGAACAGTCGCCTGACAGGGGGTTTTACCTACTTCCCCCTGTACACCTTCATCCTGCCCAAGGTGGTATCGTCCATCACCTCGAGCACCACGGCATCCTCCTTCTCCTTTGGCAGCGAATGGAGCTTTTGGTCAATGATCATTTGCATAAAGTGAGGGTACATGCAAAAGCCCTCCTTGCCCTTTGCCTCGATGCTCTCCACCAGGTAGGTGAAGATCATCCTCGAGAAGCTGAACGGATGGTTTAGCACCAACACCACTTAGCTAGGCATTTTGAATCTGATCAGATAGCTCATCGAAGCCTCCCTTCCTTGAGGCAATGCACTTAAGCAGCACATAAGCCAAGTACTTAAATTGGGGGCATAGGTTGCTCTTGTTGAGCACACCTGCGTTGATATCCCCTGTTAGGGATCGTGTACTCGACGAATACTAACAGATTTACGCGTATACCAATCAAATAGTGCGGAATCCTATTTGATTGGCAATCCAATCAGTGAGAACGCACGTAGAATCAATTAAATATTGAATCTAAACGTTAAGAACGATTAGCAATTGATCTACTGCAATCTTTGAAGTTGGAACAGGTTGCTAGAGGTCTCTGGACGGCTAGGGTACGTCTGGATATCAAGATATTCAAAGTGTCTTATTTTTCCACGAATTAGGTGGTATTTGTAGGTTAAGGTTCCTCAATTGTGCGACTGGACCATTTGCATAGTTCAGTCATGCGATTGAGTCATGCGGTTGATCCATTCGCACGAATGAGTGTTCAGTCATGCGACTGAGTCAATCTCATGTTTCAATCATGCGATTGATCCAGTCTCCTGGTTTATTCGTACGACTGGTTCATTAGCATGAAGTTGTTCATGCATATGGTCCATTAGCATGGGCCAATCGCATGAGAACTGCACATGATTAAGTTTGAATATGTTTCATAGTCGTTAATTTATTTAGATATTATTCAAACAACCACAACCTATATAATCAAGTCAATAAGCATTATTACATACCAACGAATGAAATATTCAACATTAAGCACAACCACATATTGTATTTCATTAAGTACTCGTACAATTACAATTACATAAGTGTAACACAATACAAAGATATTACATTAAGATCAAAAACTAGGGACACATGTATCTACAAACTCCCCCTTGGACCTAGTTTAGTCTAATGTCTTACATCCTTCATAAGTTCCTCAAACTTCTTGTACTTCTCTTCTCTAGTGACTCCTGCGTGTATCTCAAAAGCAAAACAGAGTCTTATAACATTCTAAAATTGTAGAGCTTGTACAATATCTTGAAAGTCATAGAATAATGGCCACTTGTACAATGTATAAACATCATCTGTAGACAAGTTTGTAAACCACATCAGGTCGAACGCCCTTATGGTTTCCATAACACCATTCTTATTCAAAACTATGACTACCTCTCCTGTCCTCCAATCATAGTACCACCATTTGAAGTGTGGAGTGAAGTCCTGTGGCATCTCCCGTAGAGGGATCTTTGACATTGTGCGTGGAGGACTCCACTTCAGCACTATTTTTAGTTTTCCAATTATAGGATCAACCTCAGACCGTCTGAGATACCTCGTTGGCTGTTGAGGTTTGAAGTTGACCCATATGGCGTGGTACTCTCTTTTAAGAGCAGTCTCAAACCAGCCTGACATTTTCCTTGGGTCAGCGTATAGCAATTTTAACTTTGCTAACTGGTTTAGCTCAAATCCAGGAAGAGTTTTCAGGTCATGTGGAAACCTGAAGTACTCAATCCCTTTCTCACGTTTAACCGCATAAACGTTGAGGTCTTCAAAATACGCCCATGCTATGATTCTATCCGACACCTTTTGATGTTTCTTCACTTTGTACAGCTTGGTGTAGGCAGTTGATGTTGAAGCACCGCGTTGGGCTCGTATTTCTTCAAAGCATGCAGCCCACTCAGCCTTTCTGATATTAACTTCAGCTTCCGAGGCTTGGGCTGTGTCTTCTTTCTTGTCCAACTCTTCTTCCATTCTATCCAGAGTCTCAACAGTTTCACTAACAAGGTTGTCTCCCAGATTGGGAACGACATTACCTTCAATGTCAGTGTACTCTGGATAGTGTTGGTCTGTGACATATTCTATCTCGATCTCATCAACGTCGTTGAGCTCATCGTCACTTTCAACTTGGACTATTAGAGCATCTTTCACGATCACATCTGGATTGAGTCGGAAAAATTCTGCAAGTTGCTCGTCTGTGAGATCATGAATCATCTCTCCTTCTTCAGGAGTGTAATTCAGTGATCTCCTGACAATACCCTGCAGATCAAGAATCATCATGACCTGAGTCTTGATCTGTTGGAGGGGAGCAACATCATATTCATCTCTCTGGAATTTTGGATCTGCTTGATTTAAAAACATGTAACACATCAACCATTAGTCAATAATCAAAGCAGTAAACATCAACATTAAATATAAACATTCATTACATTAACTTGATACAAGATTCAAATATATATTATTTAAATAACATAAATAACTAAGCATTACTCTTGTCTTGTAACATATGCTCCTCTGCTGACGGGGCTGAGGTAGAGGCACCTTGGTCTTGAGTTCTTTTTGTCCTCCTTTCACTCGTAGATATGGCACCCGCATCAGATGTATCCTCATCATCATCATCAACATCATCAGCAGCATCATCACCAACATCAGTATCATCTCCTTGGTCATCACCATCATCATCATCATTGTCATTATCATCACCATCATCTCCATCTCCCTCTTTGATCTTTAGTGGCTCCTTTTTAGATCCTTTGAGCCTTAGTATGATGGTCTTGTTGGTAGTCTCCAACTCCTCTATCCTTTCGGCTGATTGGGCATGTTGCTCCTGGAGTTGGGACATCTTTGAGCTCTAAGCAGCAATTTGCTGGGCCTGCTGCTCAATCAACTGAGGCTGCTGAGATATCTGCTGAGATTGTGTAGCAGTAAGATCTACTAGCTGACGAATCTAGGCAGTCTTCTCATCGTTGGCTGCCAACAGCTTCAGCACCATTCGTTTAAGTGCCAGAGTTGTTCCTCTATCCCACTAAGAGGTAGAGAGGATCCAGATGGATAGGAGAGGTAAGATGATGGTCCTGTATGGTGGCTAATGGTGGTGGTGGTAGCAGTGGTGAAGATTGGGGGTGGTATAGATGAAGGTGGTGGTGGGATGGTGAAGATTGGGGGTGGTATAGATGAAGGTGGTGGTGGAGTGGTGAGGATTAGGGTGGTATAGATGAAGGTGGTGGTGGAGAGGTTGTGGTAGTGGTGTGTGAGGTGGTAGATAATGTGGTGGATGGGATGGTGGTAGTGGGTGGAGTGGTGGAAGAGGTGGTAGTAGTGGTGGTGGTGATGAAGATCATCCTCCTCCTCTTCTTCTTCACCCGTGGGGCTGAGCCATCCTTTTCTTCCTCGATCCCCTCGAGGAGGATGCTCCCCCTGGAACACTGTTGGACTGATCAAGAGCATAAGTAGGATCAGTGTTAGCCTCCCCAGACTCGCCAAGGTGTCCACCACCTCCCGAATACCTCGGTCGGTGGCAACCACCCGGCTCCCCACAGTGCCGGTTAGGGGCTCCTCATCCGTATCCTTCTCATCATCAAGACGAAAGTCCTGATGGAACCCTACAGCCTCTGCTCTACCTTGGGTGGATGCTGGAGATGCTATATCAGTAGTGGGGGACCTCGGTTGAGTGGGTCTTTCATCTCCACCATCACCCCTATCATCTTCATCAGAGTCGTCTTTAGGTAGCTCTAGCTGCTCGACATCTGAATCACTGTCTACGTGATGCCATTTATGCATCCCCGTGCCACGTAGTCCACCTTGGCCAGATGGCCTATGAGTCTCTTTACTGGGGGCTTGACCTGCTTTCCCCGGTAAACCTTCATACCACCCAGAGTCGTATCATCCATAATCTCCAATGCCATAGCGTCGTGGCTCTCCTTTGGCAATGTGGGCAGCTTCTCATCAAAAATCATCTGTAAGAACCTAGGGTACGTGCAGAAACCCTCTTTGCCCTTCGCCTCCAATATCTCTATCAAATAAGAGAAGATCATGCTAGAGAAGTTGAAAGGGTGGTTCAGCACCAGTGCCACGTGGATATTTTGAATCTGGTCTGATAGGTCATCGAACCCACCCCTTCGCGACGCCAGGCACTTGAGGATGACGTGTTCCAAGTACTTGTACTGGGGATAAGGTTGTTCTTGTTGAGCACCCCTGTGTTTATATCCCCAACGTACTTCATCCTCATGAAGCACCCTCTCACCGTCAGTGGGTGAAGTCTGGTGGGGTGGTCTATATCATCTCCCAACCCAAGTACACGCTGAATGTCTTTAACCGTGATCTCTATGTACAAACCAAAGATAGAACTCCTTATGCGTATGGCTCACGTGATCGATCAGCCGATGCATTCTCCCAGAAGGCCTGTTGTATAGACCTGTAGGGGTGCATGGTATAGATATCACCTTGTGGATACTTGATCGCTTGAGGAAAGCGATGATCCCTGCAAACTTGGCACCATTTCGATTTGTGGAGTCCAAGTGAGCACAAATGTTGTGCTTGGGGTTGATGGACCACTTGTATGCCATCAATCTGTAACACAAAACACATACAATTAGCTAACCACACGACACAAATCAGTTCAAATTAACTTGGTTGAATTCATTCTGGTTCACTCTTGCGATTGAACCAGGCGACTGTGTTCAGTCGGTTGACTTGGCATGCGAGTGGATACAGTCGGGTGACTGAGTATGCGACTGAGTTCAATCGGTTGACTGAACCTGCGATTGGTTCAGTCGGCCGACTAAGCTCATTCGTATGATCCATTCGGCCGATTGAGCCATTCGACCAACTCAATCGTGCGATTGGAGTTCATCCTGGTGTCCAGTCGCCTGACCCACTGTTCGGTCGACTGAGATTTGATTTTCAACCAATTCTTGAAATTAAACTTTGTGTAATGGTTCTTTAGACTCGCAATCACTTAACTAATAACCTAGTAAGTTTAATTTCAACATTTTACTCAGTTTAGTTAGGTTATTAGTCTATTAAACGGTTCGGTTCTTGTTTGGTCCAATTTCTCGATTTTGGAGGCCTATCGATGGAGTTTTAGGCATGGGTACAACGCATTTTACCTGTATTATCAACAACGAAGGTCAGAATATGCAAATGATCAACTAATTTGGGTCAGATGAAAATTTGGCAGAGTAACGGTAAGAAGTGCGATATTAGGGCGATTGGGGGTGATGAGTTGAATGCGATCGACTGTGGCCCTATTTATACTAAATCTGATTTCAATCGGCCTACTGGACCCATTCGCTCGGTTCATTCGGCCGAATGGACCTCAGTCGTGTGATTGGCTCACTCGATCACATTCAGTCGGCCGACTGGATTTCAGTCAGGCGACTAACTCATTCGCACACTTCCATTCGATTTAATGGCTCATTCTGATAAGCCATTCGGGTGAATGGTCCATACTCATGTGCCATTCGGCTGTTTAGTGCATGAGTATGGTCCATTCTCACTGTAGGTCCATACTCATGGTCCAGTCGTGCGACTGGATCATACTCATGATTTTGACTTTATGACCATTTCTCACCTAACCCTTTTTAACTTTTGATTCAACTTTATGTGCATTTGATCAACTCAGACATGATCATTTTAACTTGAAAAACTTTTGACCACCTCAGACGTGATCCTTTTAGACAAATTTGTCACCTCAAACGTGACTGATTTTACCTTTGAAAACATGTGTGGTCACCTCAGACGTGACCCTTTTAGATGATTAAATCCCCTATTGAATTCCATGACGTAGTCCAATATTAAACAAACTGAATTGACTAAATTGAAACAAAATAAAAGACTTAAACTAAAATACAAAACTAAGCTTGTTTTTGACTTTTTGTGTGAGGTATAAATCCTAAGATAGAAATCTAGTGGATTTGGTTCCGGAATAGGCAGCTTCAATTAATTTTAACCATAACTGGACCAATTCAATTTGGAATCATACAGGCAAGTCAAATCATTTGGGACATGTTATCAACACCTTTTGATGCATAATTCTTGTTTTTCATCTAGAGTCGTTAGCAAGTTTAGGAAATCATACTAGTACTATTAGATCCCACCTTGATTTGGACTTTCAAGAATTGCATCCACGATAATTGTCCTCTTAAATCCATACACAGACTTTTGACACAGATTGGTGATAGTTTAGGTTTGATTATTTCAACAAGCATTTGTGGATCCCATACTTATATGGTAATCAACATTCCTCAGGTGATTTTTGAGCGGTCTCAGGGTAGTTTTCAAGAAGAGACTTATCTTAGAACTTTCAGAGAGAAGCCAAGCCTCAGGTCAGTGCCACCGCACAGCAGAGAGGCGGCAAACAAGAATGAAGTCTAGAATATATAGGTTATGCTTATCCTCATGTCAGTGCCACCGCACAGTAGAGAGGCACATAACCTATCTTCTTGTTTGAGCATTTTTAATCTTTTTGCACAGATCTCACCAACAACAGAAGTTATTAGTTTGATTGCTTTTGCTCATATTTTGGTCTTTCGCACACATTTGTGGCGTTTATTCTGCTCGTCACCCCTTATTGGAATTTGTTGATTGTGTTAGCTAGGGATAAGATGTTAACCCACATCTTGTTGAACAACTTAGTTTTATCTTGAAATCACCGACACATTATCTGTGGTCTAACAACCTCTAGGTCTACTTTCTTTGTGTTACCTTAGTAGTAGCTAGTTTTACTATCATTTTTCCTTTTATTTTGCTCAGACTACACAGACTTATACTTTGAACGTCGCATCTTGTTTTATTTAAACTTTTAAAGTCCCAAGTGATTTGTACCTGTGTACTATCATTTTCCAAAGTCATTGAATCGATATCACAGATACGATCTACTATCTATCAGCTAGCCTATCCTTCTCCCTCGTTTTTTTGTTAATGTTTCTAACTGACCTATTCTCCCCCTAAAATTCTAAAACCGTAAGCGATTTACACTTTTTAGGATTTTAATAGGCGATCGAATAACATTAATTTAATTAAACAACTAAAACAAATAAAAAATAATTTTAACAGAAAAATGGACAATACACATCAGACTACACATGGTCATCATCAAGAATTACATCACTTTTCTTTTTAACACCGTTGACCTCTAACAGATATAAAAAACATGGTTTGTCAAAAGCCTTTGTATAGAGGTCAGCGTGTTGAAAATCAGAATTTTTTTAATCACATCGATTAAGTTCTTTTCAAAGCAATCACGTATAAAGTGATATTTTATGCCGATGTGTTTGGTCTTAGGATGTTGGACCGGATTTTTAGTTACTGCAATCGCAGTAGAGTTATCAACAAAAATAGGAGTAGAAGACAATTTCAAACCATAGTCCCGCATTTGCTGTTGAATCCATATGATTTGTGAACAGCAACTTGCAGCAGCAACTTATTCGGCTTCACAGGTTGACAAAGCAACCGATGTCTGCTTCTTACACTGCCAGGTCACTAATCTCCTCCCAAAGAATTGACATCCAGCTGAAGTAGACTTGTAGTTTATCTTGCAGCCACCATAATCCGAGTCATAGCTTGAAGTCATCGTCATAAGGATACCACAACCTGAGAGTTGGAGTCCCTTCGGATAACGGAAGATCCTTTTGACCCCTATCAGATGGTTAACTTTTGGCTTTGCCTGATATCTTGAACATAAACATGTTGCGTACATGATATCAGGTCTTGAGGCAGTGAGGTACATAAGAGATCCAATCATACCTCGGTACATGATGACATCAACCAGATCACCATTCTCGTCGGGTGCTACATCATGGTTTGTAACAAGTGGAGTCCCAGCTGCGAAAGCATTCTCCATGTCAAACCGACTGAGGATATATCCTACATACTTGGTTTGATGTAGGAAAATCCCTTTTGGTGTCCGATCCACCTGTAACCCGAGAAAGAATTTCATCTCTCCCATGGCACTCATCTCAAACTCAACCTTCATTACTGCTTCAAACTCTTTACATAGATCTTCATTCTTTGAACCGAAGATTATGTCATCAACATAGATTTGGACAAGCAGTAAATCTCCATCCTTTTCTTTTATGAACAGTGTACAGTCAATGACACCTCTACGAAAACCATGTTTCATAAGGTGAGTCGAGAGTTTCTCATACCAGGCTCTGGGAGCTTGATGAAGCCCATATAGATCCTTGTCGAGTTTGTAAACTCTGTCCCAATGATATGGATACTCAAATCCCTTGGGTTAATTGACATACACTGTCTCTCTTATTTCACCATGAAGGAAAGCACTTTTCACATCAAGTTGATAAACTTTAATCTTCATATAGATGCATAGGCAAGGAAGATGTGGATTGCTTCCATTCTTGCCACAGGTGCAAACACTTCACTGTATTCAATGCTCTCCACTTGTCGAAATCCTTGGGCAACAAGTCAAGCCTTGTTTCTGATGATCACACCTTGATCATCTTTCTTATATTTCAAGACCCATTTTGTGCCAATCACCTTAGCACCTTAAGGTCTATCCACCAGAGTCCCACACCTAACTTATTGAACTGAAGAAGTTCTTCTTGCATGGCACTCACCCATGCCTCATCATTCAGGGCTTCACTAACATACTTTGGCTCAAACTGAGACACAAAGAAACGATATGCACCATCATAAATATAACCCTTTTCCATCACTGAGGTATAATCAGCTGAATACAACTGATTTCTAGTCTAAACTCCTGATCTCACATCTCCAATGACATAATCCAGAGGATGATACACATTTAGTCGTGAACCAGGACTAGTTGGAACAACTACCTCAGAATCAAGATTATGAACATTCGGTTCAGTATCTGAGGTAGTAGGAGTCTGAGGTTCCGAAGACATAGAGGCATCAATGTCTCATGCTTATGGACTATCAGTAGGGGGAACCTGTTGCTCCTAATTGTTCTGATCAGTCTCCACAGCTTCTTCATCAGAGGAAGAGTCACTATCTGCATGTGCTCCCCCTGAGTTGGTAGATGAATCGCCTTGTAGTCCAGATGATGTAGATTCCTGAGCTGGTGTGTTTAGAACATCATACATCATCTTTGTTGCTAATTCATCCTCAGAAGTGGATAGTGGTATGTTGAAGAACTTGAAGAATCCATCATAGTCGAAAAAGAAAGCGGGTCCTTTTCCAGCAGGTGGTGTGGTGTATCTCTGAACATCAACATTACACCATAACTTTACCTGAGCCGTTGAGTTGTTGTAGACCCTCTTGTTCTGAATGTTGTATCCTAGAAAGATACCTTCATCAGCCTTCTCGCTGAATTTTCCCTCCTGAGTCTTCTTCAGTAGGGTGCACGAAGCGCCAAACGGCTCGAGATACTCTAGATTAGGTTTACGTCATTGTAGTAACTCGTAACACGTCTTTCCATAGCATTTAACTACTAGAACTCTATTTAGTGTATACCATGCATTTGCAACTGCTTCATTCCAGAATTGGATAGGCAGTTTTGAGTCTGCTAGCATTATCCGTGTCGTCTCTATGAAGCTGCGATTCTTCCTTTCAGCAATGTCGTTTATCTGAGCAGTGTAGGCAGAAGTGAACTGATGCACAATTCCCTTTTCCTTTCAGTAAGCCTCCATCCATTGATTCTTGAATTCAGTTCTGTTGTCTGAGCGCACTTGACGTACCTTCAACTTGTATAGGGACTCCAGTGTAGTTACTAACTCCTTGAATGTCTCAATGTTTCTGATTTGGATTTTAGAAACATCACCCAAGTGAATCTTGAGTAGTCATCAGTAACTACATAGCAGTACAAGTCGCCTACGATGCTTCTTGTACTGACTGGACCAAACAGATCCATGTGAAGAAGTTCAAGAGGAAGTTCGATAGAGTGAACTTTCTTTTCCTTATGAGACTTCTTCGTCTGTTTTCCCTTCTTGCACGCAACACAAAAATCCGGAAGTTGGAAGTTTTTGACGTTAACTCCTCTCACTAGATCATTCTTGATCACGTGATTCATCTTCCGTGGATTAATATGTCCCATTCTCTTATACCAGGAGATGGATTCCTTCTCAGTAGCTTTTGACAAGAAGCACTAAACTTCATGATCCGTTATGGAGGCCTTTGATAGATCCAAGACATAAACATCCTTATATCTTGAGGCAGACATCAATACTTGATCCTCCGGGATGACATAGTCCTTCTTCAGGACATAGCACTTCTTGTTGTCAAACACTACCTTAAGTCTTTATCATAAATTTGAGAAACAGAAAGCAAGTTATTCTGAAGTTGTTGAACGTAATTTACCTTGTCAAACTTCACTTTCTGATTACCCACTTCCCCTTGAGCTGTGATGTACCCACCTTTGTTTCCAGCAAATGAAACGTGACCTCCTTTTATCTATTTGACGTTTGGTAAGAGTTCCCTGTTCCCTGTCATGTGCCTGGATGCTCTACTATCAATGATCCACGTGTTGCTTTTAGCACTATATCGAACACCCTACACATTCAGTTTGAAAACATTAGTTTAGGTTAGGGACCCAAGCCTTCACTGGCTTAGGTTTCCCAGAGGCATCACACATCATAAAGGTAACCATTAACCATTCAAGGGTGAGGGAAGCTCAGATGTCTTCTTGTTCTCATTATCAGACAATGAGGTTGATTTCTCCTTCCATAAGCCAGCTTTGTGTAAGGCCTGTTTGTGATAAACAGACGACTGGCTAATGTGTTGAACTTTTAGTTCACTATCTCTTTTAGGTCGCGTCATTGAGTTCCTCTTAAAAGAGCTAGGTTTTTGTTCAAAAAGTTCAACTTTCCTCCTTGATGTGTGATAGTAAGGACAGTGAGATGCAATGTGTCCATACTCTCCACAACTGTAGCAAGCTCTGCTTTCGACTTTATGATTTAACTGTTTCTGTGGAGATGTATGTGACACACGGGTGACCTTACTTTGTTTGGGTTTCGACTCTTCTTGTTTAGATGTTTTGTCTTGTTTAACAAAGTTAATTGCTTTAACATTTTTAACATCTTTTTCTTTTCTATTTACTGGACTTTGACATGAGGCACGCGATTGGTTAACATGTCCAGATTAAAAAAAGCATTTTACCTTTTACCTTTGAAGTTGCCTCCTTTTGTTTAGTGTCAGATTCATTTGATGAACATGTGGAATCTGGATCACTTACAAGAGGAGTAGACACCACATGATCTTTGATTGGATTATTATTAATTGGTTTACATTTTGTGTTCATCAAGATCTCATGTGGTGGTGGAACCACTTTATAACCCAATCCCTCCTCGTTGTTTCTCTCTCTCACTAAGTTTTGGACTATGTGTGAAGAACTAGTCCAACTATGCAATTTTTGTTTTAGGGAATTAACTTCTACTTCAAGAATTGCTTTTTGCTTCTTAGTGTCCTCTAGGGAGTTTAGATAGTACCTAATGTCATTAACTTGGTTAAAGGCTACAACTTCTGTTTCCCTAAGATGTTTGTTCAAAAGGTCTATCTTTTCTTTGTAACTATGCTCATTTTGTTTTAAAACTCTATTAGCTTCAATGCATAGTTCTAGGTCTTTTACTAAGTTATCATTATGATCTAATAACCTAGAAAATTTTAAATCAATGCTTTCCCTAAATTTATTACAATCAGAACAAGCATGATTATTAAAAAGTTGGTCAGTAGTACTTACCTGAGCGGTTTTTGAAGAAACAGACATCAATGCAGAATCTGATGTTTCTGGAGCTGGTGATCCTGACGCTGTAGTAGTTTTCCCGTCTTCAGGCAGGTAGGTGACCACTGGTGCAGTTTCTTCAGATGTTGACATCGCAAGTTCGACTGCTATATCTCCTTCACTGGCAGAGTCATCATCTATATCCTCCACACTAGCTATGTTAGATTCTCCTGGTTAGACAAACCGAAAGCTCCAGTCTTGTCCTTCATCATCATGGGCAATCAAGGCTTTGGGATCCTTGCTTGATTCCTTCATCATCATGGGCAGTCAAGGCTTTGGGATCCTTGCTTGATTAAGTAAGACTACTAGTGGATTTCTCCTAAAGATTGAAGGAGGAGAAAGGATTCCCATTGCCAGTCTTCTTTGGCTTCACGCACTCCCTTTTAAAGTGCCCTTTCTCACCGTAGTTGAAGCAGGTTACCATGGATTTATCCAAGCTGAAGGTAGTGTCCTTCATCACAATCAAGTTTTGTCCGGTCTTTTTGACAAACTTCTTAGCTCTCCAGACTGCACTGGCTAAGGCCCACATTATATCCATCCACTCCAACTCTGTCTCATCCACCTGCTCATAATCCTCATCTGCCAAATGGCAGTTCCTAATCTTTCCAGCAATTAGTCCATCATAGGAGTGGACTACCCCAGCTAAGAGATCCATGTGCTCTTTAGCTACCTCAACTGTCACATTACCAAAGTTCTCAGTCTTCAGCTTTGCTGCATTTGCTTCAGGTGCAATGTATTGGGTACAAGACGACCCTGACGTTTCTGACCCTGAAGTTGAGGCTGGTGAGGGACCAGAAAAGCTTGATACAAAAGCTGTCTGAAGAGGTGCTCCAGATGTCTTGGCTTGAGGAGTCGCGTTGTACAGCGCTGGGTTCTGATCATATGAAGACTTTTGAGCTCTGTACTTCATCCTCGGTTCTTCTTCTCTCAGTTTCAGAATAAAGTCATTGATATCTAACTTCGTTAACATACCATTCTGTCTGAGATTGGAGACAAATGACACCCATTTCTCTGGCAACCCGTCTGTGAAGTTGGACACTTTGTCCTCCATTGACGTCGATACTCCATGAGTGTGCATCTCACTCATCAAGTGGTAAAATCTATCGATCACATCATCTAGGCTTTCTTTACCCATCAAGGAGAAGTTGTCAAACTCCTTCTTTAAAGCCTTAGCCTTTATGGCCTTCAATGATGCGTTTCTGTCATACCGTTTCTCCAATGCATCCCAGAGCTTCTTTGCTTGTGTATATTCCGAGAATTGATGGAAAATATCATTCGGAATTGACTGAGTAAGCAAAGCATAAACTTTCTTCTTTGCATTGTATTTCACCTTTTGTCATCAGTCATGCAACCAGGTGTGAGTTTGACACCACCAGCTCCTACAGGCATGCAGTACCCCGACTCTATAGACTCCCACAGATTTGGATCTACTCCGTTTAAGTAGATCTCGAAACGTTGTTTCCATTGTGGATATTCATCTAACGTGATCAGCTTTGGGGGTTTGTTGTGATTCCCCGCCTCATTTTCTAGTAGCAGTAAATTTTGTATACGTGAGTCTCTCCCTGTTGTAAAGGCTAAATATTGGTCTTCCATTGCTATTAACTTTAACTTTAAACCAAACTTTTGTATTAGTGCGAATGGAAGTGTGCGATTGGGCTATTCGGGCGATTGAACTATGTGGATGGTTCAATCATGCGACTGAACAAATGCGGATGACTCAGTCGGCCAATTGAACTAATGCGGCAAAACAATACGAATAGTCTACTCAGTCGGACGAATGAAAGTGCGACCGAGTCCAATCGTGCGTATGGGGAATGAGTATGACCTCAGTCGTGCGATTGAGTCAATCGTGCAACTGAACCTGCTAGATTTCGAAAATTTCTATGTTTAAGGTGTTTGAACGCAAAAACATGAATTTTCGCTAACCCTAATTGACGTATGCCGGAAAAAACTTAACTTTACGATCAGGAGACGTCTAAAACCCGATTTGACACAAAAGATTGCGTTTTTTTAGCATAAAAACACAATTTTTATATCAAAACGATTGAATCACACGTCAAAACTAGAGCCAAAGCTCTGATACCACTTGTTAGGGATCGTGTACTCGACGAATACTAACAGATTTATGCGTATACCGAATCAAATAGTGCGAAATCCTATTTGATTGGTGATCCAATCCGTGAGAACGCATGTAGAATCAATTAAATATTGAATCTAAACGTTAAGAATGATTAGCAATTGATCTACTGCGATCTTTGAAGTTGGAACAGGTTGCTAAAGGTCTCTGGACGGCTAGGTTACGTCTGGGTATCAAGATATTCGAAGTGTCTTGTTTTTCCACGAATTAGGTGGTATTTATAGGTTAAGGTTCCTCAATCGTGTGACTGGACCATTTGCATGGTTCAATCATGCGATTGAGTCATGCGGTTGATCCATTCAAACGACTGAGTGTTCAGTCGTGCGACTGAGTCAATCTCATGTTTCAATCATACGACTGATCCAGTCTCTTGCTTCATTCGTACGACTGGTTCATTAGCATGAAGTTGTTCATGCATATGGTCCATTAGCATGGGCCAATCGCATGAGAACTGCACATGATTAAGTTTGAATATGTTTTATAGTCATTAATTTATTTAGATATTATTCAAACAACCACAAGCTATATAATCAAGTCAATAAGCATTATTACATACCAACCAATGAAATATTCAACATTAAGCACAACCACATATTGTATTTCATTAAGTACCCATACAATTACAATTACATAAGTGTAAGACAATACAAAGATATTACATTAAGATCAAAAACTACGGACACATGTATCTACATCCGCCGAGTACTTGGCCCGCAGAAAACAGCCTTGTACAGTCAGAGAGTGAAGTCATGTAGGACAGTCAGCATCATCCCCAAACTCCAAAACTGTCCTAAGATCGTCCTTAGTGATCTCTATAGGCTGACCAAAAATGGAGCTCCTGATACAGTGGGGCTCCGGAAAGCCTGTTGAACTGAACGGTACGGGGTGCATGGTGTCAATATAGCACGGAAGATCCTCGATCTCCGTAAGAACGTAATAATGCCAGAGAAATCAGCTGCATTCCGTGAGGTCAGATCCAGATGAGCACAAAGATTATGCTTTGTGCTCATTGTCCAATGACTCGCCATCTGTTACACAATGTAAATAAACGTTAGTGAATGTTAATGAGTAACAATTTGATTCATTGGACTTGAAATCTTTTGTTCTACCATGCGAATAAACTGTGCGACTGAGATCTAGTCGCGCGATTGAGCTCATACGAACGACTGTGCATGAGACTGGGATTAGTCGTATGCTATCCCATGCGTTTACACCAGTCGTGCGGCCGAGCTCATACGCATGGTTCAGTCATGCGATTGAGCCATTCGCCCATCTCAATCGTGCGATTGAAGTTCATCAGGGTGTCCATTCACATGACAGACTGTTTGTTCAATTCAAATTCAAATTTTGAGCAAAACTTAATGTTAGACGTCGTGTTTGGCTCATTAGTCTCGCAAATGACCGACATAACACCTAATAACCTTTAATTGAACAATGTACTTAGTTTTATTAGTTTCTTAGTCAAACTAAGTCTCGGTTTTGTTTAGGGCTTTAATTCGATCATTAGGGCACGAATTGATGGACATTTGAGTGGATTATATCGCACATTACCTGTATAATCACTAGAAATCATCAGTACACAACAATCAGTGGTCTAGAATAGTCACAAGAAAATCAGGCAGCGTAACAGTATAGTCGTGCGATTTGGGGGTGATTTGGGAGTGATGAATGACTGCGACTGACTCCCCCTCGTTTTATACTAGGATTCCTTTAGTCATGCGACTGAACCAAGTCGCATACTTGATACGCGTGACTGAGGATCAGTCGGGACACTGGCACAGTCGGTCACCTCTAGTCATGTGACTAGATGTCAATCGTGCGATTGTGTCATTCGGTCACCTCCATTCATGCGATTGGTTCATTTTGTGAACCAATCGTGTGAGTTTACTCATGCTGATGGTCCAATCACATGTCTGGGCCATACGTGTGGTTTAGTCATGCAATTGGGCTCATACGTACGGTCCAATCGTATGACTGGTCCATACTCATGGTCCAGTCGTGCGAATGGGCTCATACGTATGGTCCAATCATACGGCTGGTCCATACTCATGGTCCAGTCGTGTGAATGGGCTCATACTTATGATTTTGACTTTATGACCATTTGACACTTACCCTTTTAACTATCGATAAAACATTTCGAGCATTCAATCGTCACAGACATGATCATTTTAACTTAGAGACCTTTTGATCACCTCAGACATGATCCTTTTTAACATTTGAAAACCTGTTTGGTCACCTCATACATGACCCTTTTTTAGTGATTAAATCCCAGACATAATTCCAATGCATAGTCCAACGTTTAACAGCTAAACTAACAAAAATTAAACAAATGAAACAACTAGAACTAAAAGACAAAATTAAAACATATTTTTTTGTAATTTTTTTGTGAGGTGGAAATCCTAAGATAGATATCTAACCGATTTATTTCTCGAACAGACAGCTTCAAGTTATTTTGACCATAAGTGGAACGATTCATTATAGAATCATACAGGTAAATCAAATCATTCAGGACATGTTACCAAAACCTTTTGACGCTAGATTCTTGTTTTCATCGAGAGTCATTAGCAAGTCTAGGAAATCATACTAGTGCCACAAGATGCACATAGTGGTTTGGACTTTCAAGAGTTGCAGCTACTATGATTGTCAGTATACTTGTCCTCTTAAATTCATACACAGACTTTTGACGCAGATTGGTGATAATCTAAGGTTTAATTATTTCAACAAGAATTTGTGGATCCCACGCTTATATGGTAATGAACGTTCCCCAGGAAATTTTTGAGCAGTCTGCGAGTAGTATTCAAGAAGAAACTATTCTAGAGCTTTCAAAGAGATGCTAAGCCTTAAGTCAGTGCCACCGCACAATAGAGAGGCGCAAACAACAATGAATTCTAGAATATTTAGGTTATGCTTATCCTCATGTCAGTGCCACCGCACAGCAGAAAGGCACACAACCTATCTTCTTGTTTAAGCAATATTATTCTTTTTGCATAGATCGCACCAACAACAGAGGTTATTAGCTTGATTGCTTTTTGCATTTTTCATATGCTTTGCTCATTTTATGGTCATCCGCATACATTTGTGGCGTGTATTTTGCTCGTCACCCCTTATTGGAACTTTGTTGATTGTGTTAACCAGGGATAAGATAATAACCCACAGCTTGTTGAATAGCTTAGTTTGAACTTGAAATCACCAATGAGGTCTACTTATCTATTGTGTTGAATCTACCGACACATCATCTAATGGTCTAACAACCTCTAGGTCTACTTTCTTCGTGTTACCTTAGTAGTAGCTAGTTTTACTATCATTTTTCCTTTTATTTTTGCTTAGACTTCTCAGACTTATACTTCGAATTTTATATTTTCAACAATTTCTTCTTTTAAAGTCCCAAACTATTTGTTCCTGTGTACTATCATTTTCCATAGTTATTGAATCAGTATCACAGATACGATCTCATTACTTTTAGCTAGACAGTCCTCCTCCCTCGTTTTTTTATGTACTAAAATTAAAACAACTAAATTTAATACTACCTTAACCTATTCTCCCTCTAAAATTCTAAAACCGAAAAAGTTTTGCGTTTAGAATTTTAATAGGCGAAGAAATAAAATATAATAAAATAAAAATAAAAATAAAAATGAAATCTACTCATCGGACTAAGTACTGTCATCGTCAGAAATCACATCACTTTTCTTTTTAACGCCGTTGACCTCTAAAAGATATAGAAAATGTGGTTTATCAAAGGCTTTTGAAAATCAGTATTTAATTTAATAACGTCGATCAAATGCTTTTCAAAACAATCAAGTATAAAGTGATATTTATTCCGATGTGTTTGGTATTAGGGTGTTGGACTGGAATTTTAGTGACGGCAATAGCAACAGAGTTATCAACATAATAGGAGTGTTAGAAAATTGCAAACCATAATCCCGCATTTGTTGTTGAATCCAAATGATCTATGAACAGCAACTTGCAGCAGCAACATATTCAGCTTCACAGGTTGACAAAGCAACCGATGTCTGCTTCTTACAGTGCAGGTAACTAATCTTCTCCCAAAGACTTGACATCTCGCTGATGTTGACTTGTAGTTCATTTTGCAACTGCCGTAATCCGAGTCACTACAAGTTGTAAGCTCGAAATCATCATCATGAGAATACCACAACCCGAGTGTGGGGTACCCTTCAGATAATAAAATATCCTTTTAACGCTGATGAGATGGTTGACCTTTGGTTTCGCTTGATATCTGGAGCATAGACATGTCGCATACATGATATCCGTCGTGAGGCGGTGAGGTACATGAGAGATCCGATCATTCCTCGGTACATGGTGGCATCAACCAGATTGCCACTTTCGTCGAGTGCCACATCGTGGTTTATAGCAAGTGGAGTCCCAGCTGCCGAAGCATTCTCCATATCAAACCGACTGAGAATATCACCTACATACTTGGTTTGATGTAAGAATTCCCTTAGGTGTCTGATCCACCTATAACCTGAGAAAGAACTTCATTTATCCCATGACACTCATTTCAAATTCTGCCTTCATTACTGCTTCAAATTCTTTACACAAGTCTTTGTTTTTGGATCCAAGATTATGTCATCAACATAAATTTGTACAAGGAGTAAGTCACCATCCTTCTCTTTGATAAACAATGTACAGTCAATCACTCCTCTTTGAAACCCGTGTTTCACAAGATGAGTCGAGAGCTTCTTATACCATGCCCTGGGGCTTGATGAAGCCCGTATAGAGCCTTGTCTAGCTTGTAAACTCTGTCCCGATGATACGGATCCTCAAATCCCTCAGGTTGACTAACATACGATGTCTCTTGGATTTCACCATGAAGAAATGCACTCTTCACATCAAGCTGATAGACTTTAATCTTCATATATGTTGCATAGGCTAGGAAGATAAGGATGGCTTTCATTCTTGCCACTGGTGCAAAGACTTCATTGTAATCAATCCCCTCGAAATGTCGAAATCCTTGAACTACTAGTCAAGCCTTGTTTTTTATAATGACCCCTTGGTCATCCTTCTTGCATTTTAAAACCCATTTAATGCCAATGACCTTAGCACCTTTAGGTCTATCCACCAGAGTCCACACTCCTAACTTTTTGAATTGAAGAAGTTCTTCTTGCATGGCACTCACCCAAGCCTCATCATTTAAGGCGTCACTTACATATTTTGGCTCAAATTGAGACACAAAAACATCAATGCACCATCATGAAGATAGCCTTTTCCATGATTAGGGCATAATCAGTTGAATATAGCTGATTTCTTGTCTGTACTCCGATTGTACATCCCCTATGACATTGTCCAGAGGATGATAAACATTAGTCGAGATCCAAGAGTGGTGGGTACAACTACCTCATTATCCAGATTGTGAACCACAGGTTTAGTATCTGAGGTAGTGGGAGTATGGGGTTCCGAAGTGTTAGAGGCATCAACATCTGATGTGTGTCTACTTGTAGTAGTAGGAACATGTTCCTCCTGATCCACCTGAACGTTTTCCACTTCTTCAACATCCGAAGAGGAGTCACTTACCTCCAATGCTCCCGCTGAGTTACTAGAAGACTGGCCTTGTGAACCGGATGTTGTTGAGTCTAGGGGTAGTGTGTTTAAGACATCATACATCATCTTGGTTGCTAACTCATTGTCAGGAGTGGAGAGAGGGATGTTGAAGGACTTAAAGAATCCATCATAATCGAAAAAGAATACGGGTCCTTTTCCAGCTGGGGGGTGGTGTATCTCTAAACCTCCATGTTACACCACACTTCTACTTGACCCGTTGAGTTGTTGTAAACTCTCTTATTCGGTATGTCGTATCCTAGGAAAATTCCTTCTTCAGCCTTCTCACTAAACTTGCCTTCCTGAGTTTTCTTCAAAAGGGTGCAAGGTGCGCCAAACGGTTCGAGATGCTCTAGATTTGGTTTACGTCATTGAAGTAACTCGTAACACGTCTTACCATGATGTTTTACCATCAGGACTCGATTTAAAGTGTAAAATGCATTGGCAACTGCCTCATTCCAAAATTGGATTGGCAGTTTTAAGTCTGCTAGCATTATCTGTGCTGTCTCTATCAAGCTGCGATTCTTTCTCTCAGCAACTCCATTCATTTGTGGAGTGTAGGCAGAAGTGAATTAGTGCACAATTCCCTTTTCTTTGCAGAATTCCTCATCCATTGGTTCTTGAACTCGGTGCCATTTTCTGAGCGTACTTGTCTTACCTTCAGCTTATAAAGAGACTCCAAAGTAGTTACTAACTCTTTGAATGACTCAAATGTTTCAGATTTGGATTTCAGAAACATTACCCAAGAGAATCTTGAGTAGTCATCTGTAACTACATAACAGTATAAGGCGCGAGCGATGCTCCTTGTACTGACTGGACCAAACAAATCCATGTGAAGAAGCTCAAGAGGCAGTTCTATGGAATGAACTTTCTTTTCCTTATGAGACTTCTTAGTCTGTTTGCCTTTCTTGCAAGCGACACAAAAATACGGTAATTGGAAGTTTTTGACGTTTACTCCTCGCACTAGATCATTCTAGATCAAGTGGTTCATCTTCCGTGGATTGATGTGTCCCATTCTCCTATGCCAGGAGATTGAATCCTTCTTTGTAGCCTTTGACAGGAAGCACTAAACTTGATGATCCGTTGTGGAGGCCTTTGATAGATCCAAGACATAAAGATCATTATATCTTGAAGCTGACATTAAGACTTGGTCCTCCGGGATCATATAGTCCTTTTTCAGAACATAGCACTTCTTGTTGTCGAATACTACCTTAAAGCCTTTGTCACAGATTTGGGATACAGAAAGAAAATTTTTTTGAAGTTGTTAACATAGTTTACCTTATCAAACTTCATTTTTTGGTTTCCCACTTCCCCTTGAGTTGTGATGTAACCTCCTTTGTTTCCAGCAAATGAAACATGACCTCCTTTAATTTTTTTGACGTTTGACAGGAGAGTCAGGTTCCCAGTGATGTGCCTAGATGCTCCACTATCTACGATCCAAGTATTTGTGGCACACTATAGCGAACACCCTGCACATTCAAAGGAAATCATTATTTAAGGTTAGGGACCCAAGCCTTAACTGGCTTGGGTGACCCAAAGGCATCACACATCATAAATTCCACACACTGTCCATTTGAGGGTGAGGGAAGATCATTCATCTTCTTGTTCTCATTATCAGACATTGAACTAGATTTTTCTTTCCATAAGCCAGTTTTGTGTAAGGCCTGTTTGTGATAAACAGACGATTGGCTTATGGTTTGAACTTTATGTTCACTATTTCTTCTTAGTGGGGTCATAGAACTCCTTTTAGAAGAACTGGATTTAGGATCATGAAGTTCAACTTTCTTCCTTGGTGTCTGATAGTAAGGACAATTTGACGCGATGTGACCATACTTTTCACAGTTGTAGCATGATCTACTTTCGACATGTTGGTATAACTGTTTCTGTGGAGAAGTGTGTGACACTCGTGTGAATTAATTTGTTTGGATTTTGACACTTCTTGTTTAGATGTTTTATCTTGTTTAACAAAATTAATTGTGTGAACCTTTTTAACATCTTTACTCTTTTGTTTATCTGGACTTAGACATGATGCACGTGTTTGGTTAACTTGGTTGGTCTTTTTGGGTTCATAATTAGACGTATTTGAACCGGACTTTACCTTAATCTTCTCAAATTGTTCATCCAAATTAACAATAGCCATTTTACCTTTTGACTTTAAAGTGGTCTCCTTTTGTTTAGTGACAGATTCAATGGAATTACTTGTGGAATCTGGATCACTTACAAGAGGAGTGGACACCACATGATCCTTGATTGGGTTGTTATTTATTGGTTTGCATTTAGCATTCAACAAGGTCTCATGTGGTGGTGGAACCACTTTGTAACCCAAACCCTCCCTGTTGTTGCGTTCTCTCACTAAGTGTTGGACTATGTGAGAAGAACTAGTCCAACTGTGCAGTTTTTGTTATAATGAGTTTACTTCGACTTCCAAAACTTCTTTTTGCTTCTAGTTTCTTCTAGACAGTTTAAATAGAAATTAATATCATTTGCATGGTTAAAGGCCACAATCTCGGTTTCCCTTAGTTGTTTATTCAACAGTTCTATTTTCTCTTTATAATTGTGCTCATTTTGTTTTAAAATTCTATTTGCTTCTATGCACATTTGTAAATCATTTACTAAGCTATCATTGTGATCTAATACCTAGAAAATTTTTAGTCTATGCTTTCTCTAAATTTATGACATTTAATGCAAGCATGACTATCAAACAATTGGTCTTTGGTACATACCTGAGAAGATTCGGTTGAATCATCCATCATAGCAGAGTCTGACTTTTCTGGTGCTGGTGATTCTGAACATTTTGTGCATGAACCCTCTTCATTCAGGTGATCGACCACATTTGCAGTTTCTTCATTATTTGACATCGCGAGTTCAACTGCTATATCACCTTCGCTTGTAGAGTCGTCATCCAAACCCTCAACACAATCAATGTTGGATTCTCCCGGAGATACAAATCGAAAGGTCCAATCTTGCCCTTCATCATCTTGAGCAGTCCGCCTTAGGATCCTTTCTTGATGATGTAGGACTACTTGTGGGTTTATCTTGATTATTGAAGGATGAGAATGGATTACCATTACCTGTCTTCTTGGTCTTCACACATTCACATTTGAAGTGCCCCTTTTCTCCATAGTTAAAATAGGTAACTTTGGTTTTGTTAATACCAAAGGTTGTATCCTTTATGACAATCAAGTTCTGTCCTATCTTCTTAACAAACTTCTTTGCCCTCCGGACAGCACTTGCCAATGCCCACAGGATATCCATTCTTTCCAGCTCAGTCTCGTCTACTTGCGTATTGTCTTCATCTGCCAGATGACAGTTTCCAATCTTCCCCGCAACTAGACCGTCATAGGAGTGAACGACAGATGCTAAGAGATCCATATGCTCCTTTGCTACCTCTACAGTCACGTTACCGATATTCTCGATATTCAATTTTGTAGCATTGGCTTCAGGTGCTATATATTGGGTGCAAGACGATCCTGACGTGTCAGATCCTGAAGTAGTGGCTTGAGACGAAGCGGCTGAACTCGACACGAATGTCGTTTGAAGTGGTGCTCCAGACGTTTTTGCTTGAGAAGTCTAGTTGTAAAGTGACGGGTTCCGATCATATGACGACTTTTGAGACCTGTACTTCATCCTTAACTCTTCCTCTCTCAGCTTCAGAATGAAATCATTGATATCCAACTTCGCTAGCATATCATTTTGTCTGAGGTTTGACACAAATGAAACCCACTTTTCTGGCAATCCATCTGCAAAATTTGACTGTCTTCCATGGACGTAACAACCCTATGAGTGTGCAGCTTACTCATTAAGTGGTAGAAGCGGTATATAACATCATCCAAACTCTCCTTACCCACTGAAGAGAAGTTATCGAACTCGTTCTTCAAAGCCTTAGCCTTTAGAGCTTTTAACGATGCATTCCCGTCATACCGCTTTTTCAGAGCATCCCATAGCTTTTTTGCTTGCTTATTCTCAGAAAACTGATGGAATATATCCTTGGGAATTGACTGAGTTAACAGAGCATATACCTTATTCTCTGCATTGTACTTTACGTTTTGGCTATCAGTCATGTCGTCTAAGGTAAGTTTAACTCCATCTGCACCAACCTGCATGCTATACCCTGTCTCAATTAATTCCTACAGATTAGGATCTACTCCATTTAGGTATATCTCGAACCTTTGCTTCCATTGTGGGTAATCATCTAACGTTATGAGCTTAGGAGGCTTATTGTGATTCCCCACTTCATTTTCCAGAAGCAATAGATTCTGGATCCGTGAATCCCTACCTGCGGTGAACGCTGAGTACTGATCTTCCATTTCTATTTACTTTGGATTTTAGAACAAAACTACTGTACTTGTGCGAATGAAAGAATGTGATTGGGCTATTCGTGCGATTGAACAATGCGGATGGTTCAATCATGTGACTGAACTAATGCGGATGGTTCAATCGGGCAATTGGACAGGTGCAGAGGAACAATGCGAATGATGAGTTCAGTCGTATGAATGGATGAACGATTAAGCCAATCGTGCGTATGAGAGGTGCGAATGGGTTCAGTTGTGCAATTGAGTCAATCGTGCGACTGAAGGCTACTATTTTTGCAAAAAAGAAGGTTTTGAACACTTTGACGCAAAAACACGAATTTTTCATGAACCCTAATTGCCGTATGCCGACACATGACAGGGAACAAATCTCTTCTTCAGTAATTTCAATATTTTGATGGAGGACCTTTTCAGTTTGGAGGTGAAACCGGAGAATACATTTCAAGTAGAGGTAATGTATCCAATGGTAAGTTGAAGGTAGATAAAGTAGACTTTGTCAAATAGCTTGAACACAATCTTTTAAGTGTTTCTCAATTCTATGATCAAAAGCACCAAATGTTTTTTAGGACCATTTAGGTACGGAGTACTAACTAATTTATGTGTATACCAAACCAAATAGTGTGGAATCCTATTTGATTGGCGATCCAATTAGTGAGAACGCAAGTATAATCGATCTAAGAATGAATCAAAACGTTAAGAACGATTGTAAGATGATTTACTGCAATCTAATCCATAGAACAGGTTTTCTTGGGTCTCTGGACGTCTAGGGTACGATTTAGTGCGTAGGGATTCGACTTGTTCCATTTTTCCACGAATTAAGTGGTATTTATAGGTTAGGATTTTCCATTCGTGCGACTGAACCATTTGCATGGTTCAAACATACGACTGAAGCATGCGGTTGATCCATTCGCACGACTGAAGGTCCAGTCATGCGACTGAGTCATTCTCATGTCACAATCGTGCGACTAATCCAATCTCCTGGTTTAGTCGTGCGACTAATTCATTAGCATGAAATATTCATGCATATGGTCCATTAGCATGGTCCATTCGCATGAGAACTTCACACGATTAGGTTTAGGCACGTTTCTCAATCATTATTGACTAAAAACTATGTAAACAACCACAAACCTATATAGTTCGTTCAATATGTGTTATCACACAATAAACAATGAAATATTAAAAATTATAAGCATCACAAACACATTACATTTCATTAATACCCATTCTGTTACATATACGTAAGACATGAAAGACATTTTACATTTGAGCTCCTAAACTAGGTATACTTGTATCTACAAACTCCCCCTTGGACCTAGTTTACTTTATTGTCTAACATTCTTCATCAGCTCTTCAAACTTCTTGTACTTCTCCTCTCTTATAGCTCCAGCATGTATCTCAAATGCGAAACAGAGCCTTATAAAATTTTGGAACTGGAGGGCTTGTACAATGTCTTGTGAATCATAAAACAATGGCCACTTATACAATGTGCATACATCATTAGCTGACAAGTTAGTTAGCCACATTGGGTCAAATACCCGAATAATATCCATTTGTCCCTTTTTTTGCAAGACTATAACAGCTTCACCTATTCTCCAATCATAGTACAACCACTTAAAGTGCGTAGTGAAGTCCTGTGGCATTTCCCTTAGAGGGATTATTGACATTGTGCGCGGAGGACTCCACTTCAGCACTATCTTTGGCTTTCCAGTAATGGCATCACCTTCAGACCGTCTGATGTACCTCGTCGGTTGTTGAGGTTTGAAGTTGACCCACCTGGTGTGGTACTCTTTCTGCAATGTAGCCTCAAACCAGCTTGAAATTTGCTTTGGGTTAGCATATATCAACTTCAGTTTGGCCAGCTAGTTGAGCTCAAAACCAGGGAGAGTCTTCAGATCATGTGGGAATCTGAAGTACTCTATTCCTTTATCCCTTTTGACCGCATATACATTTAGATCTTCAAAATATGCCCACGCTATAATCTTTCCTGACACCTTCTGATGCTTCTTCACTTTGTAGAGCTTGGTGTAGGCACTCGGCTTTGAAGCAGTGCGTTGGGCTCGGATCTCTGCCAAACAAGCCGCCCATTCAGCCTTTTGATGTCCACATATGCGTCTGAGGCTTGGGCCTGATCCTTATTTTTCTCTGATTCTTGCTCTATCTGATCCAGTTTTTCAAATGTATCACTGACGAGAGTGTCACCCAGATTAGGGACTATATTTCCCTCTCTGTCAGCATACTCTGGATAATGCTAGGCTGTGACGTCTTGAATCTCTATTTCGTCCACATCATTAAGCTCGTCGTCACTAGCCATGTCAACAGTAAGGGCACTTGAGAATTTCATCCGGATTTAGCCAGAACATCTCCTCCAGTTGCTCATCAGTAAGGTCATGAATTATTTCTCCTTCTTTAGGAGTATAACTCATAGACCTCCTAATAATCCCTTGCAAATCAAGTATCATAGTGAATTGAGACTTGATTTGTTGTAAGGGAGCAACATCATACTGGTCTTGCTAAGATGGTTGATCTGCTTGATTTAAACATTTAACACAACAATGATTTGTCAATAATCAAGACAGTTAAATAGCAAATATATATAAACATTAAGTACATAAGTTTAATACATGATTCAATTTACACAAGATTTAAAATTACATAAACATCTAAACATTACTTTTATCTTGAATCATGGGTTGTTCTGCAGGTGGGGCTGAGGACGAGGCTCCCTGATCATGTGCCTTCTTGGAGTGTCTTTCCTTAGCGTTTGTGTCATCTGATGCAGCCGCATCATCTCCTTCCTCATCATCTCCTCCTCATCATGTCCTCCCTCTTCCTCTCCTGCTTCATCATCACCTCCTTTGTCTATCTCATCCTCATCATCATCCTCATCATCCTCATCCTCATCATCATCATCATCTCCTTCTCTGATCTTGAAAGGCTCATCTTTAGTGCCTTTGAGACTGAGCATGATGGTCTTGTTTGTCGTCTCCAATTCCCTAAGCCTTTTAGCTGATTGGTCATTTAGCTCCTTAAGTTGGATGATCTGCTGAGCCTGCTGAGATATCTGCTGAGCTTGGGTAGCATTAAGCTCTACAAGATGACTAGTTGTGTAGCTCTCTCTTCATCAGCTGCCAATAGCTTCAGCCCCATTCTGTTGAGTGATGACAGCTGTTCCTCTACCCCAATGAGGAGCAGAGATGATCCTGAAGTGAACGATGGGTGGGATGATGGTCTGGCTTGGTGGATGGTGGTGGTAGTGGTGGCAGTGGTGAATATGGGTGGTGGTATGTGAGTGGGTGAAGTGGTAGTAGTGGTGGTGGGTGAGGTAGTGATAGGTGGAGGTGTGGTAGTAATGGTGGGTGGAGTGGTAGTAGTGGTGGCAGTGGGGGAAGAGGTAGTGATCAACGTGTACCTCCATCTCTTGGGCTTCATCCCGTGGGGCTGAGCCATCCTCTTTTTCCTCGAACCCCTCGAGGAGGATGCTCCCCCTGGGATGCTAGGTCGAGCTAGGGTGTAGGTAGGATCAGTCATAGTCTCCCCACACTCGCCCGGGCGTCCACCAACCGCCTGAATCCCTCGTTCGGTGGCAACCACTTTGCTGCCCACCATCCGCGTCAATGGCTCCTCATCCTCCTCCACATCAGGACAGAAATCCTGATGGAATCCAGCTGTATCAGCTTCTCCATGAGTGGGTGGTGGAGGTGTAACATCAGTAGTGGTGGCTCTAGAAGATGTGGGGCCAGTGTCTCCACCATCACCACTGTCATCATCATCTGACTCATCAGTGGGGAGCACAATCTGCTTTGTGTCTGAGTTGCTGTCATCATGGCGCCACTTCCTTCGTGACGACGCCACATAGTCCTTACGGGCCAGATGCCCGAATAGTCGCCTGACAGGGTTTTTTACCTGCTTCCCCCTGTACACCTTCATCCTGCCCAAGGTGGTATCATCCATCACCTCGAGCACCACGGCATCCTCCTTCTCCTTTGGCAGCAAAGGGAGCTTTTGGTCAATGATCATCTGCATAAAGCAAGGGTACATGCAAAATCCCTCCTTGCCCTTCGCCTCGATGTTCTCCACCAGGTAGGTGAAGATCATCCTCGAGAAGCTGAATGGATGGTTCAGCACCAACGCCACATAGGCGTTCTGAATCTGATCAGATAGCTCATCGAAGCCTCCCTTCCTTGAGGCAGTGCACTTAAGCATCACATGAGCCAAGTATTTAAATTGGGGGCACAGGTTGCTCTTGTTGAGCACACCGGCGTTGATATCCCCCGAGTACTTGGCCCGCAGAAAATAGCCTTTTACAGTCAGAGGGTAAAGTCGTGTAGGACAGTCAGCATCGTCCCCAAACTCCAAAACTGTTTTGAGATTGTCCTTAGTGATCTCTATAGGCTGACCAAAAATGGAGCTCCTGATACAGTGGGGCTTCAAGGATCTATCGACGACAGCGCTTTCCCAGAAAGCCTGCTGAACTGAATGGTACGGGGTGCACAACGTTGATATAGCACGAAAGATCCTTGATCTCCGTAAGAACGTAATAATTCCAGAGAAATCAGCTACATTTCGTGAGGTCAGATCCAGATGAGCATAAAGATTATGCTTTGTGCTCATTCTCCAACGACTCACCATCTGTTACACAATGTAAATAAGCGTTAATGAGTGTCAATGAGTAACAATTTGATTCATTGGACTTGAAATCTTTTGTTCTGCCATGCGAATGAACTGTGCGACTGAGATCTAGTCATGCGATTAAGCTCATACAAATGACTGAGCATGCGACTGGGATTAGTCATATGCTATCCCATGCATTTACACCAGTCGTGTGACTGAGCTCATACGCATGGTTCAGTTGTGCGATTGAACATTCGATCATCACAGACATGACCATTTTAACTTAGAGACCTTTTTATCACCTCAGACGTGATCCTTTTTAACATTTGAAAACCCGTTTGGTCACCCAGACGTAACCCTTTTTTAGTGATTAAATCCCAGACAGAATTCCAATGCATAGTCCGACATTAACAGCTAAACTGACAAAAATTAAAGAAATAAACAACTAGAACTAAAAGACAAAGTTAAAACATATTTTTTTGTAATTTTGTGTAAGGTGGAAATCCTAATATAGATATCTAACGGATTTATTTCTCGAACAGACAGCTTCAAGTTATTTTAACCATAAGTGGAACGATTCATTATGGAATCAAACAGGTAAATCAAATCATTCGGGACATGTTACCAAAACCTTTTGATGCTAGATTCTTGTTTTCATCGAGAGTCATTAGCAAGTCTATGAAATGATACTAGTGCCACAAGATGCACACAGTGGTTTGGATTTTCAAGAGTTGCAGCCACTATGATTGTCAGTATACTTGTCCTCTTAAATCCATACACAGACTTTTGACGCAGATTGGTGATGACTTAAGGTCTAACTATTTCAACAAGCATTTGTGGATCCCACGCTTATATGGTAATAAACGTTCCTCAGAAGATTTTTGAGCGGTCTACGGGTAGTATTCAAGAAGAAACTATTCTAGAGCTTTCAAAAAGATGCTAAGCCTTAGGTCAGTGCCACCGCACAACAGAGAGGCGCAAACAACAATGAATTCTAGAATATTTTGGTTATGCTTATCCTCAGGTCAGTGCCACCGCACAACAGAGAGGCACACAACCTATCTTCTTGTTTGAGCAATTTTATTCTTTTTGCGCAGATCGCACCAACAACATAGGTTATTAGCGTGATTGTTTTTTTCATGTGCTTTGCTCATTTTATAGTCATCTGCACACATTTGTCTTGTGATAGTTGATGATTTTACTAGATTTACATGTGTATTCTTTAAAATCTTTCATTCTTAAAATAGAAAATAAAATTGATCACAAGATAAAAATAATTAGAAGTGATTAAGGGACTGAGTTTAATAAACAAGTTCTTGACTCATTCTGTAACTCAAAAGGGATTGCTAGACAATATAGTGCTCCTAGAATCCTTAACAAAATGGTGTTGCTAACAGGTGAAATAGGACACTTATTGAGGTTGCTAGGACTATGTTAGTTGATTCAAAGCTGCCTCTAACATTTTAGGCAGAGTTAGTCAGTACTGCACGCTATGTGCAAAACAAAGTTCTTATAGTAAATCCCATGGAAAACCCCTTATGATATATGGAACAAGAGGCCACCGTTCATTTGTTTTCTTTGGTTCTTTGGCAGTAGGTGTATCATACTTAACACCAAGGATAATTTGGTAAAATTTGCTGAATAGTTGAATGGTGCTATCTTTGTTGGATATTCCTCCAACTCTATTACTTATAGAGTTTATAACATCAAAAATCAACAATGTGAGGAATCATCCAACATTATTGATAATGAGTTGTAAGGAATACATGTTAAGGCTCATGCAACTCAAACACTTAAGGTCTCCTGCATGCATGCATAAGTGCATTGAAGAAGAATGCTTCGACAGTTCACACATGCAACAGAAATATTCTAAGTGTAAAATCTTCCAAAGCCAAGACCAATATCTTCCGAAGCCAAAGATAAAGTCTTCCGAAGCTTCAGAGAGTCATCCGAAGCCAACACTTGAAGACAGATTTCTTCCGAAGACTTTTAGTATACATGCTTTATTTGATGCACTTTACATAAAGCTAGACCCCTTTCCGCTGCAACCCTGTAAAGTCACCAACTTGCATGAGTTGGTGAAAATGTCCATGCTTTTATTAACTGTACATTGGGTCTTGAGTCTGTAAATTTCTACTTCATGTACTTTATACTTTTAGTAATATATTAGGATGTGAGTTATGGCATGTCATAGTCACAAGTCAAAAGGCAATCTGCCTTTTGACTCGATTTTGTTTTGTGTCTAGTCAATTGTACTTCCATTCTTTTGACTCACACACACAAAATACTTAACTTTTCAAATGGCAACCATATCCAAAACTAATATGGAAACAAGAACCAGGAACAAGTCCCCACTGATCACTCTTGATGACTTTGACACCTGGTGCCAAAGAATGGAAGGTTTCATTAGGTCTCTAGATTCAAGAATGTGGGAGTCTGTTGAAAATAGACCTTACATACCAAGCACCCCCTCTCCTACTGGTGGTGGTATGATCCCTAAGGCTATGGCTAACTACTCAGATGAAGATAGAAAGAGAGTAGAGATTGATCAAAAAGCCATGATAGCTTTTCAGACTACTCTTCCAAACTCTGTGTACAGAGGTTTCAAGAAATGCAAAACTGCTAAGCAGTTATGGGATGCATTGAAACTAATGTATGAGGGTTCCTCTGAAGCTAAGGAGAACAAGAGGGATCTCCTGAAGCAGCAGTTTAAAATTTTCACCTTCAAAGTAGGTGAAACCATGACTCGACAATATTTCAGATATGTTGAGATTGTAGATACCCTAGTGGATGGAGGAGTTGCTCTTGAAAACAGAGACATTGTAAGGAAGTTCATGTCCTCACTTCCTAGGAAATGGACACACTATTGTGTGGCTATCAAGAGAGCTGAGAATCTGAAAACTCTCACTCTGACAGAGTTGTATGGGATTTTTAATGGCTACTAGATAGAGATGAACATGCAAGGTTCTTCTGGAAACTCCAACAATCAAATAGGTTCAACCCTTCATGTGGTTGAAAGGGATAGCATAGAACCACATCATCATCTCATATGCTAACCTGAAAAATCACAAAAGGGTCCTTTCATAACCTTTTCTAAGACACCAAGGGAGAACTACACTCAAGGAAGCCCATTCCAAAAGACAAGTTCTTCTCAAGCCTTTGTGTCTTCTGATGAAAGTTGTGGCAGCTTTCTTATCACCCTTGAAGACCTGGACTATCTATCCAGATGATCTGGAGTACATGGAAATAGTCCAGAAGATGGCTCTTCTCACTCACAGAGCCAAGAAGTTCTATAAGCGGACTAGAAGGAAGTTTCCCAGCAGTGCAGCCAGTGGAAAGTTTGGACTGGATAAAAACAAAGTCAAGTGTTACAACTGTAACTTGATGGCCCATTTTGCCAGGGAATGTAAGGCACAAAGAAAAAATGGTGGCCAAGCACAATCCAGACGAAACTACACTAACAAGACTACCCAAAATGAGAAGCCAAAGCAGCAAGTTGCAGTTGTTGTTAAAGAAGGAGGCTTTGACTGGAGCTTTCAGGTGGAAGATGCTTCTCCAAACCAAGCACTGATGGCAGATCATGATGAAGCCAAGGTATTGGAATATCTCTGTACCCCTGAATGCATTGCTAAAGTTAACAGATACAAGTCCTATAACTTAGAAATGAGATATGATCTTGAGTCCTTATACATTTTTAAAGCTGATTTTAGAAAGTCTGAAAGTGATTATAAACTAAAGGTAGAGGACTTAGAGAAAACCATTTCAGTTCTAAAACATGAGCATACAAATTTTAGGACTTAGATCAAGGATCTCATAACTAAGCTGACTGAGTGCCAGGCTGAGCTTATGATCAGCAAAGCCAGGGAAGAAAAGTGTGTTCTTGAAGAAGAGACCTTCAAGAACATGATATCCTCATCCCTGCACAACAAGGTGTGCTATCAAAACAAGTAGGGACTGGGATCCAATGAGATAGCTCCTCACACACAATCTTGTCTGTAAGATCACCCAGGTGTGGAACTTTTGAAGATGAGCTTGCCTCTCATAGATCCTTTTAGTGAAGAGGATGAAGAAGTGATAGTGAAGAATTCCTCTGGGAAGAGTGAAGAGGAGGATTCTAAGAAGGGCCACTATCCTTCAAAGGAGACGAAAAAGAATGTGATAACCAAGTCAATAAGAAAGAACTTGATCAGAAAGAGCAAAAGAAAAGCTAGGAAGGCTTAAGAGATCAAGGCTACTTTTGACTCTAAGCAGAAACAAGTTTTTATCTCTGCAGGGTTTGAAGTAGTGAAGACTGAAGACATCAGCCTAAACTCTACTATCAAGAGTTCTGGTTCATGTTCAAATCATCTCAGCACCAAGAAGAAGGCTGATCTGTTGTGTACCACTGCTACACAGCCTGGACCATCTAACTCCAAGAACAGTCCTCAGCCCAAAAGGACTGTCTCAACATTTGCAAAGATGAAGGTGGAGAAAGGATGTGATCAAAGTCAGTCTTGTTCTTAGTAGAAGGCTCTTGGGAAGAAGAAAATGGTGTGTGTCATGTGTGAAAGTACTACTCATCTTGCTAAGGATTGTCCATACAATCCTAAAGGTACTCTTCACATAACCAAGGCAAGGACTTCCAAGAGTTCCAAAAAGATTCAAGCTTCGAAAGGAAAATCTATTTCTTTCGGAAGCTCCAAAACTAAGAAGAAAGCAAGTGGAAATTGCCTTCGGAAGAAAATTTGGTCTCAAAAGGAAGGAATACTTCCGAAACACTAAAGAGTGTTACAATCCTTGCAGAATCTTCCGAAGTGTTGAAGGTGTCATCAAAACTTTCAAAGTTTCAAAAGCTTCTGAAGTGTTGAAGGTGAAGTCAACACTTCCAAAGGTGGTGTGGAAGTCAAAGAAAGACCAAGTAACTGGATGTTCTTCATCAACAACAGCTCAAGATTCTCATAACACTACTATAGGATTCGTTACTATTGTATTACCTTCTATTTCTTTTATTGAGCCCAAGACAAGTAAGGCTTGTGTTTCCAAATGTAACTAATCATTTTCTTTGTGCAGGGACAGCTCAAGACAAATAAGAATGTCTGCATCATTGACAGTGGTTGTTCCAGGCACATGACAGGCAATAGGTCACTACTCTAGAACTTTGAAAGGATTGATGAAGGGATAGTTTCTTTTGGAAGAGATGAAGGTGTTTACATTTTTGGAAGGGGCACGGTCACAAATGGTAAGCTCAGCATTGAAAAGGTAAACTTTGTCAAGGAGCTTGGGTACAATCTTCTTAGTGTATCCCAATTTTGTGATTAGAGTCGCAACATGCTCTTTACTGAGCATGTGTGTATTGTTCTCAAGCCGGGGTGGTCATTCCTCATGAGCATATCCTACTTAGAGCCCCCAGGAAAGGGAACATGTACAAGATGGACTTGAAAGAAACCTCTCCCTCTAGAGAAGTCTCATGCTTTCTGTCTAAAGCCAATAGTGATGAGTCTTTCCTATGGCATAAAAGAATGTGCCATGTAAACTTTAAAAACATGAATAAACTTATTAAGAATGATTTGGTAATTGGAATGCCAAAGAAAGAGTTTACAAGTGATGACCATTGTGTTGCATGCCTGAAAGGGAAGCAACACAAGGTATCTCATAAGCCTAAGGAAAGAAACTCCATCACTACACCCCTACACTTCTTACATATGGATCTCTTTGGCCCCACCAGTGTAATCAGTTTAGGAAGGACCTCTTATTATTTGGTGATCACAGATGACTTTACAAGATTCACTTGGGTTTTCATCCTTAAAACTAAGGATGAGACTCCTGAGATTATGAAGAATTTCATCGTAAAGATTGAGAATCAATCTGATTACAAATTCAAAACCATAAGATGTGATCAAGGAACTAAATTCAAGAACCAATCCTTGATGCGTTTTGTGATGAAAAGGGTATTACAAGGCAATACAGTGCTCCCAGGACTCCTCAGCAAAATGGTGTTGCTGAGAGGAGAAACAGGATACTAATTGAAGCTGCAAGAACCATGTTGTTTGACTCTAAGCTGCCCATCACCTTCTAGGCAGACTCAGTCAACACTGTCTACTATATGCAGAATAGAGTTTTAGTAGTTAAGACTCATGGCAAGACTCCTTATGAACTTTGGAAAAAGAGGAAACCTCTCATTGGTTTTCTCAGGTCATTTGGATGTCCTTGCACCATCTTGAATACCAAAGATCAAATTGCCAAATTTGCAGAGAAATCAGATGATAGACACTGTATTGGATACTCTTCCCAAGCTAAGGCTTATAGAGTATACAATATCAGAACTAGAATTGTTGAGGAGTCAGCCAATGTGACTTTCAATGAACACACATCCTATGTGGCTGGTTCTGGTCCTGATTGGCTATTTGATCTTGATTTAGTTACCAACTATTTTAACAAATCATGTGAGACTGTTTCAGGATCTGCAGATATCTTATCAACAGGTGATCCTAACCCAAGATTTGAGCTAAGAATACCTTCAAGTAACATATCTTCAGCTCCAGTTGTAACTACTTCTGCAAATGAAGTGTCTATCAGCACCATAATGACAACCTCAGCTGATACATCTAGGATGCCTTCAAATTCCAGCTCAGAGGCTTCACAACCAGATAAAGATACTTCAAATGTAGAAGAAAATAATGGAGGTGGTGACGATGATCAAGAATTTCTTGATGTTGATAACCACTTCAGATGACAACATCAATGATATCACACACTCATTGGATAAAGTCTCTCTTGATAAGTGTGTTGATGTAGTGGGTGAAACATCTATGCCAGATCTAAATTTCTCTAATTTAGATCTCTCTCAGCAACTTGTTGTGATCCCTCAGCTAAGGATCCACAAGTTTCACCTCACCACAAATATCATTAGAGATATTGACACAGGGGTAAGAACAAGAGGACAAATCCATGAAGCAAATATTTGTCTTCATTCTTATTTCTTATCCCAGATAGAGCCAAAGAAAATTGATGAGGCTCGAAAGGATGGAAGTTGAGTTGAAGCTATGAAACAGGAGTTGCTTCAATTCAAAAGACATAAAGCTTGAAACCTTTGTCCTCTTCCTCATAGGAAGACTACCATTGGAACCAAATGGGTGTTTACGAACAAGAAGGATGATAAAGGAATTTTCATAAAAAATAAAGCTAGACTAGTTGTTCAAGGATACACACAAGAATAAGGGATTGACTACACTGATGTATTTGCTCCTATAGCAAGACTGGAAGCTGTTAGGATATTCCTGGCATTTGCTACATCCAAGAACTTCTAGGTCTATCAACTTGATTTCAAGTGTGCTTTTCTTTATGGAGTGATTGATGAAGAGGTGTATGTCAAACAACCACCTGGTTTTGCAGATCCTAATCATCCTGATTATGTCTGCAAGCTTGACAAAGCTCTTTTTGGGCTGCATCAAGCACCCAGGAAGTGGTATGAGACTCTATCTTAGTATCTCTGCAAACATGGATACAGAAGAGGTACTATAGATGAAACTATTTTCATCAAAGGACAGGGAAATGACTTGATGCTAGTTCAAGTATATGTAGATGACATCATCTTTGGTTCAACTAATCCAAGGCTCTGCAAAGACTTTGAGAAGCTGATGAAAGACATATTTGAAATGAGTGCCATGGGGGAACTCAATTTCTTTCTGGGAATTCAAGTGAAGCAATTTGAAGATGGCATCTTCATTAGTTAGTCAAAGTATGTTCAAGACATGAGATTCAACATGACTCAATGTAAAATTGCTAAGACACCCATAGCTAAAAACCACTCCCTTGGACCTGATCTTGAGGGGGAGTGTGTGGAAGAACACCTTTATAGGTCTATGATTGGGTCTCTTATGTATCTTATAGCTAGTAGGCC
This sequence comes from Flaveria trinervia, assembly GCA_025506515.1. Classification (NCBI taxonomy): domain Eukaryota; kingdom Viridiplantae; phylum Streptophyta; class Magnoliopsida; order Asterales; family Asteraceae; genus Flaveria; species Flaveria trinervia. The sequence continues at coordinate 62,400,224 of CM046456.1, read as the reverse complement.
TGATATTATGTTTGCTACACGTATTTGTGCAAGATATCAAGCCAACCCTAAGATGTCTCACATTATCACTATCAAAAGGATTCTAAGATACCTCAAAGGTGCTTCAACACTTGGTCTGTGGTATCCTAAGAATTCTGATTTCAATCTGTATGCTTATACAGATAGTGATTATGGTGGTTACAACATGACTTCAAAGTCCACATTTGGGGATGTCAGTTTCTTGGTGGAAGGGTTGTCTCATGGCAATGCAAGAAACAATCTTGTGTCTCCGCATCAACTACTGAAGCTAAAAACATTGTTGCTACAAGCTGTTGTGCTCAAGTGCTATGGATTCAGAATCATATACTTGACTACGGATTAAATTTCAAGGAGACTCCTATTCACGTAGACAACAACAGTGTTATCTCTATCACAGAAAATCCTGTGCAGCACTCAAGAACCAAAAACATCAACATCAGGTATCATGAAATTAGAGATAATTTTGAAAAGGGATGAATTAAACTAGTCAAACACACAAATGAACAATATGCTGATCTGTTTACAAAAGCTTTTGATGAACAGATATTAAATATCTTATATCAGCTGTTGGGATGATAAACTTTGAGTAGGTATTTCTTAAAACTAATTCATATTATTTCTTAAAATCTGTGTGTCCTAAGTTGTCTAGTTCATCACTTTCATAAGCTTTTGTTTTCTTTGGATAAAAATCTATTAAAGACTTTCCTTAGATTTTTGAAAATTTTGATCCTTCGGAAGATATGCTTTTATCTTCGGAAGAAAATCATGCCTTCAAAACAAATAACTGTCTAAGAAATTTACCTTCGGAAGAAATTTCTGAAATATCTTCCGAAGCTTAATACTTGTCTCAGACACCTATGTGTTTTCAAGGACTATTTTCTTCCAAAGAAAAATTAACTCTCGGAGGCTTTGTTCCTTTGAACAAAGCATTCAAGTTTTAGTTTTTCTTCCAAAGCAAAATTTTCACAACTCTTAGGAAAATCTTCCGAAGTCATTTTAGCTTCGGAATCTTTTTCATTAAAAAACTTCCGAAGATAATTTACCTTTAGAAGCTTTTTAACTTCCAAGAAAACACTTTTTGAGCAAAAGCAAACTACTTTTTTAAAGGTGGGACCGACATCCAGATTTCAAAGTTTATTCTCTTTCATTAAACTTTGACTGAAATCCTTTTCACATATAACCCAACGGTTTCCCCCTCTTTCTATCATCTCCTTCTTTCCTCTAGACCTAGATCCCTAAAATTTCTCTCTGGAATTACTTTCTTTCATCTTTCTTCATCCTTAAGCTTCCTCAAAATGGCCAACCTTAACCGCAGAAATGATCCAAACTTCTCCATGTAGTTACACAGGCAACACAACCAAGTTGCTCTATTACACTCTGAGAAAGATCCTTATTTCTCAAGGTTTTCCGTTTCTTAACTCTATCCAACTACTTCACCTCCCTAACCATTGATCCTACTCTTTATGAGGATCAACTGCTAGAATTTTGGAATACCTGCCAAGAGGTCGTCATGGATAGGGAGAAGGAATTGTCTGCCACAGTGCAGGGGAGAACAGTCTTCATCACTCCGGCCATCATCAACACTCATCTTCAGCCGGATGATGAAGAAGGTGATGTGTTCTTTCCTAAAGAAGCTGTTAACCAGTCCTTCGCGCAGATGGGCAATGAGGGAGACTTCTCTGTCAAGACCTTCAAGAAAGGGAAGGTCTCATCCTAATGGAAATTCCTGCTCCATGTGGTTATCCATAGCTTATCAAACAAGCATGGTGGATGGGACCAGATTCCTGAAGATCTCTCCTTCATTGTTCATGGGATGGTTCAAAGAGTCAAGTTCAGATACTCTCGTTTGTTTACACTAATTTGCGTGTAAACTTGGACTCCTTAGAGTACTACATGTTCCCTAGATATGTTCAATGCATTCTTAACTGTGAATTGGGCTCACAATTAAGGGGAATAGGTAATACTCTTAAATTAGGATAGATGAAGCCCGACATCTTTAAAATATTGAGAAAGCCCACCGTTGGCTTCTCTGGGGTAGAAACAGCCCTTGTCCCAAAAATGTTAGAGCTCATTGCTCAAGGTGACAACCTAGCAGGCCCAGCTAGTGTTGAACCCATACCTTCTAATCCCAACCACCTCAATAGCCACAAATCACCCTCACCTACCAAAGAAAACACAAACGAACCCCTACTCAGACTACTCAGTCTATGCAGGCCCCTATATACTCACCCACATAGGAAGAAATGGACACTGGAGCTCCCACTTCTCCTAAGGAGTAGACCACTCCCTTTCATTTAATAATTAGTGCTGACGTTCCTCATGCTCAGCCTGATGAGCTCATAAGCCCAAATGCCTTAAGCCATCACTCTGAGTCTTAATACTCTAGTGATCAACCTTCAGGGGACAGTTAGCATCCCTAGCCTTTGGACTTAAACCAACCTATCCCCAACCTTGACTTCTATACTAATGAAGATTTAGGTTTCAGTGAGTACCATGAGTCTCTCTTCTTTTCCCCTACTCAAAGAGAGATTAGTGCTCTTGAGTCTCCTACATCTAGCCCACATATGTCACCCACTACTGAGGTGGACACTTCGGAACCTATTCAGGATGTCCATATGGAAAAGGCTCTCACTTTTGCAAGTGATTCCATCATTAAGACCTCAACCATGGCAACTCAGCCCATTGACACCTCAACTGAGGCTGCCAGTGAGCAGAGGAAATCCAGCAGCCAAGAACATGAAGTTGGTGATGAGATAGAGGACTCTAGTCCAATCATCTCATCCCCTAATGATTCTTCTGATGAAGATGAGGGGAACTTGAGACTAAAGGTGCAAAAACTATACAAAACATGCACCTCTTTAGTCTCCAAGGTTAGTCATCTTGAATATCAGGTGACTACCTTGCAAAACAAGGTCAATGGTCAGCAATTTGAGATTTCTTATCTTAAGGAAAAACTAGCTGGGAGACCTTTAAGAGGAGCTCAACCAGGAACATAAGAACCTGTGAATATGATTGACCTAACTCTTAGCTCACCGATGCAAGTGGGTGATGCTACTAAAAAGGGGAGAAAGTCATTACAATCACAGAACCTGGGAGTTCTTCAAAGAGTGTGGACATTGAGGACTTTATGTTCACATTGATTTGGACTCTATAGTCTCCTACATACAGAGTCTGTTTGAATAAGGAATACCAAGGGCTATGTCATCTCCACCAAGTTCAAATCACATCATTGGGTGGAGGTATGATAGCAATAGAAGAGCCCTCATTATTCTTAGAGTTCAAGGATAGCGAGAGGTCGTTAACTTTTAGACCTTGAACTTCTATGAAGGTCTGGATCTAGTCAACATGCCACTTGTCAATCAAAGCCAATCAAGACAAGCTGATAGGCTAGCTCAAAGAATCCAAGAAAGGATCATTGCAGAGTTCAGCTACAAAAGGAGACTAAGGCAATCAGGCAATGTCATCGGTCAAGTGGATGTTGAGGTAGACCCTAAGATTAGTTTCATAGGGGAAACCTTGACTGAAGGCCCAGTGGCAGAACCTGAGAGCCCCGTCTCATCATTATCAACTGCTGTAGAGATTCATACCCTTTTTGAGACACCTACTGGTGAAGGTGCTTCTTAACCTCTCTCTGGCTAGAGCTTGGAAGCTACACCAAGAAATGAAGGCCAAAGTTCTCTCCACCCTGAGTCACAAAGGTCTGTGAGTGACAAAGGAAAAGAAAGATAACATCTGAGGAGATTGAGGAAGAAGAGAGAGAGAGAGAGGAAAAGAAAGCTAAGGGGAGAAATTTGCTCTTCTGGGTTTGCAAGACTCATGGAAACTGCTATCCGGACTACCCCCAGACCAAACACTCAGGATGATGAGTTTAGGGCAGTCAGTATCAATTACTTGCAGACCAGGAACTATGACATTGATAATGTCATTTCTCTCCCCTTAAAGGAATTGAATGAACTGGTTGACATAGAAAGGTCAAAGGAAAAGAAAGAGGCTGAAGATGTTGAGCTACTGGTACAAATAAAAGAAGAAAGAAGAAAGAAACGATTATATAAGCATGTGCCTACTCTCTCCCCTGTTCAAGAAAGTCCTGCACATGAGAATGTTATTCAACAAGAACCTCAGGTAGACATAGAAGAAGACAGGATCAAAATGATCAACTACCTGAGTGCCACAGGCCTCTATCAGGCAGATACACTTCTTCCCTTATCCTATGACTATGTTGAGTTTGAGTATCTCAAACAACTTGAACTTGAGATAGTCAAGGAAAGAAAGACCACTAAAAGGAAGCTAAGGGAAGAAGCTGCTAAGTCAAGAGCCATCATCCAGAAGAGCATAAAGAAGTCTGCAGACAGGTAGAGGATGATAAGCTTCTTGAAGCTGTATGGATTCTCCAGAAGGAGATTTGGCCCTATGTCTCTATCCACTATGGATGAGCATATCAGGGTAATCAAGCAAAAGATCAAGAGTGGAGAGGTGATTGACTTACACTCCCCTCCAAGTCAAGCTCCACCTGAAGTGGAGGTAAGGTTGAACAACCTGAGACAACACAACTTGAACCTCCTGCTGAATCTCAGCAAGCTTCATCTTCTGATCCATAGCAAGGTCAGACTCCCTCTCCTTCTAAACCTGTGAGAGAGGAAGACCCAACTGAGAAAGACAAAGAAGATCAATCAGGTGCTGTAGGCCAGTCTTCTCAGTTAAAAGGAACAAAGAGAAAGAAAAGGATGGCTTCAAAGCCAAAGCCAAAGAAAAAGAAAGAAACATCCTTTTCTGAACCTCAGGATGAGTCAGAACATCCTGAGGATGTGCAGCCAGAGGATGCTCCATCAACTCCCATTTAAATAGCTCCTCTAGCATCAAGAAGACCCATCTTGTCCTGGACATACACCACAAATCCGGAAAGATGGCGTGTCATTAGAGATCAAGGCATTGAGGATGTCTACACATGGGAGGACATGTTCAATCTGCCTTTGCATGATCTTTTTGAGATGAGAAGACATTTTAAGAGTCTGAGTGATCCTAATCATCTCATGAAGAAAGGGATGGTCATCCTCATAATGAGGACTGTTGATATCTGAAGTCTTCAAAGTGTTTTGGTAGCATCAGCCTAGGGGGAGTTTGCAAGGAATACATGTTAAGGCTGATGCAACTCAAACACTTAAGGTCTCCTGCATGCATGCATAAGTGCATTGAAGAAGAATGCTTTGGAAGTTTCACACATGCAATAGAAATATTCTAAGTGTGAAATCTTCCGAACCCAAGACCAATATCTTTTGAAGCCAAAGATGAAGTCTTCCGAAGCTTCAAAGACAAAGTCTTCCAAAGCCAACACTTGAAGACAGATTTCTTCCGAATACTTTTAGTATACATGCTTTATCTTATTTACTTTACATAAAGCTGGACCTCTTTCCGCTGCAACTCTGTAAAGTCACCAACTTGCATGAGTTAGTGACAAGGTCAATGATTTTAGTAACTGTACATTGAGGTCTTGAGTCTGTAACTTTCTACTTCATGTACTTTATCCTTTTAGTCATATATTAGGATGTGAGCTATGGCATATCATAGTCACAAGTCCAAAGGCAATCTGCTTTTTGACTCTAAAATTTTTTTTTGTGTCTAGTCAATGTATCCAGCTGGTTTTCATAGTATGGTCGGCTGTAAGATGTAGTATATGTATCTCAAGTACTTGTAACTTTCCTTTATGCTTTGTAACACTTGTAATAGAACTTGAGAAGGCAATATACTGCAATCTTGAAAACCATCTTCTTGTGTATTTTGCTATCTTGTTTTGTCTCTTTTTCACTTGTGTTCTTAGTATCTTTACTTGTGGTTAAGCCAGTTTTAGTGTTTGATTAGTCAAGTTAATCTCCCCATTGTGTTGTTGTGTTGTTAGTGACCATCCTTCACGGTCCTGCATGAGCACACTCTTTGTGTTAGGTGGAATGGACCTGATCATATCTTTAATTTAGAATTGCTTCCAAACTATTTTAAACCCTCTTGTGAGAATGTTTTAGCTGGAACAGGTACTTAAAGTGATTATGATGATGACCAACTATTTGAGTTACCCAAACCTCTTCTAAGTTTTTCAAGAGTTGCTGAAAATCTAGCTCCCATAATCGAAAGGTCTGATAGTATAACTATCTCAAGAACCAGTGGAGCTTTAACAAGTTGTCCATAAACTGAGCCTCAAACCTCATCAAGTGACAACTCAAACAATGCACAACACCAAGTTGATGGAAGCAACATTTTGAAGGAACATGCAGCTGTTAATGCTACTTCACAACCAAATGATACCGATGTTGTCTCTTCTTCATTTAATCAGTTCTCATTGAATAAATGTAAGACATCAGATGGTCCAAGTGTTCAAAATCTTGAGTAGAACTTTTCAAATCTAGATCTCTCCATGCAATTGGATGTAATCCCTAGGCTTAGGATTCACAAACCTCACCCAGCTGAGAACATCATTGGAGATGTCTCTAAACATGTGAGAACAAGAGGACAAACTCATAATGAGAATGTCTGCTTGTACTCATGCTTCATTTCTTAGATAGAACCAAGGGAGGTAGAGGAAGGCTTAAAGGATAGTAGTTGGGTTGAATCAATGCAAGAAGAGTTGCTTCAATTCAAAAGACAAAAGGTCTGGAACCTATGTACACTACCATCTAGTCAAGTACCCATTGGCACAAAGTGGGTGTTCAGGAACAAGAGAGATGATCGAGACTTGATTATCAAGAACAAGGCAAGACTAGTAATGCATGGATACACATAAGAGGAGGAAATTGATTACACGGATGTCTTTGCACCTATTGCAAGACTTGATGCAGTGAAGATCTTTCTTGCTTATGCAACATCCCAGAATTTCACGATCTACCAACTTGATTTCAAGTGTGTATTTCAATATCGGGATATAGACAGAGAAGTCTATGTGTGCCAGCCTCCAGGATTTGAATACCCACAACATTCCAACTACGTGTGCAACTTGGATAAAGCTCTCTATGGGCTGCACCAAGCACCTAGGTTGTGGTATGAGACATTGTTGGATCTAGAAAGGCTGGTGCAACCAAAACCAAACACTTGAACAATTTTGGTGCAACTAATAAGGACTTCCAAAGCTAAGTGTGGAACTTTCGAAGGCAAATGGAGTTCTTCCAAAGACAAAGTTTAAGAACAGCTTCCTAAAGAAAACTCTAACTTTCGAAGTTCAAGACTTAGAAGATTCCAAGACAATGACTTCCGAAGTAAAAGTCCCCAAGCCTCGGACGAAGTAGCCTCTTCCAAAGTATAATTGGCCCCTGAAGAACTTGTTCTTCCAAAGCCAATTAACATTCGGATGACACTACTATGAACCAGTGGACATAAGTATGGTCCTTCTAACACTCCTCTGCAAACCTTTGATATACTACATGGCGTTTTCTCAAAAGCCCATGTAGTTGGCCATACTTTATTCCATTTTTCACTTTATCAGTTAGTACAGCTACCAACTTTAGTTGGTGACAAAAGGTAAGTCATGGACATGTCATGACTGCCAAATCTTAGATAAGACATTATTTAAGATACCTTAATTTTAGCTTTGTAGTATTGGCTTTTGTTATAGGTTTCCAGTTGGTATCAAAGTATATCCTGTTGTAGGTGATAGTATATATAGTTCTCATTGTAACTCTTGTAACATGCTTGTAAGAGTCTTGTAATACTTTGAGATGAGAAGTAATATATACAAGTACCTTGAAAATCATTTTCTTGTGTTCTTTGTTACTTACTATATTATCATTAACTCGTAGAAGAGATTCTGCTTCATCTAAAACTATGTGTGATTAAGTGAGTTTGAGAGAAAAACAAAGTGCTAGTGACAAACATCGATCCTGCAATTGGTATCAGACCTTTTTAGGCTCTTGATTGTGAGATCTTACCATCAAAATCAACCTGTTTTTCACTCCTCCTTTCACCACACTCAAAAATGGCCCTCAACCAAAAGTCTAAAGTTGAGATAGGGACGATGACTAAAGTACCTATCATCACCCCTGAAAAATTTAGATCATGGAGCAGACGTATAAAAGGCTTCATCAAGTATCAAGATGGGATAATGTGGTAATATATTTTCAATGGTCCTTACAAACCAAAGGTTGTTGCACCAGGTGGAAACAATGCCATGATAGAGAAAAACATTGAATACTCTGATGAAGACCGGAAAAGTTGGACATTGATATTAATGCCATGATTGTTCTTATGACTATTATACCCAACTCCATCATGGTGGGGTCTGAGCACTGCAGGTTAGCTAAAGAACTGTTTGATGCATTATCTCAAATATACTCTATTTCCAATGACTCAAAGAAAGATTCACTAAAGCAGCAGTTCGAGAACTTCACCTACATTGCTGGAGAGGCCCTCAACCAGCAATACTTCAGGTACATGGATCTTATCTCTTCCCTTAGTCTATGGGAATTGCCCTTGAATTGAGAGATCTCATGCGAAAATTCATGAGTGCACTCTGAAATGAGTGGACATTCTACTGTGTCTCTATCAAGAGGACATAAAACTTGAACTCCTTTACCATAACTAAACTATATGACATCCTTGATGGATACCATGTACAGATGGACAACAAGAAAGGCCATCAAATGAGCAGACCTTCAAGACTTCCTGCTAGCAACACTTTAATGGTTGCTGAAGGCTCAGGACCCCCCCAACCTCAGTAGTACCTGACATATTCTCAGCAGCCATTCAGTTCTTCAGGACCCTACATCATATTTCTTGAGACTCCAAGGTCTCAACAGGCTTAGCAAGGTTTTTTTAGGATAGTTGTTCCTTTGTCTCAGGAAATGGGTGCTCTAGTAATCATCAGTATTGCTTTAATGATCTAGAGTGCTTTAGTTTAGATGATGTGCAGTGCGTGGACATAGTCCAATGAATGGGTTGCTTACTTACCAAGCAAAGAAGTTATTCAAAAGAACTAGAAGGCAGTTCACTCAAAACCCAACTAGCAGCAAGTTTGGGTTTGACAAAACAAAGGCCAAATGTATAACTGTAACCAACTTAGTCACTTTGCAAGGGAATGGAAGGTGCCTAAGTCAAATGTGGGAACCTCACATGCCTCCTCACATCCCTCTACACCTAAAGCCACTGGGAAGTCAACTGAAATAGTAGTTGTAGCTCAAGAAGTTGATTGGAGCTTCATGGTACATGATATGACTCTTGCTCAGGCACTCATGGCTGGAACAGATGATACCAAGGTATATGAACATCTATGTACTCCAACTTGTATTGCTAATGTTAAGATATATTAGGACTATAATATGGAAATTAAATCTGATATTGAGTCTTTAAATATCTTAAAATTTGATTTTAAAAGGATTGAATCTAATTATCAAAAGAAAATTGACGAGTTAGAGAAAATTGTGTTCTTGTTAAAACATGAACATACAAACTAGAAAACTCAAATAAAGGATTTAAAATCAAAATTGATTGAGGCTCAAGCCCAGCTTGTCACGGCTAAGGCTCAAGCCAGGAAGCATGCTATCTCAGAGCAAAACTTCTAAGCCATTTTTCTATCATCCTCTCACTCAAAACTTTGTTATCAAAACCAAGGTGGTTAAGAACTAATGAAATTGCTCCACCATACTCTTATGAGTCTATTAGACAACCAAGGTGTAGTACTGAAGAGCAAGAGATTCCATCTGCTGACCCACCTTCCTATGAGTCAAAGAGTGGTGTAACTTTGGATACCATCACAGGGAAGAACCAGGTAAACCAAACCCCTCTTACCAGTGATGACCAACCCCTAACCACCAAAGCCAAAAGAAGTCAGGCTAAGACAACCAAAAAATTGCCAAGAAAGTGGGTGAATCTAAGCTAAAGATTGACCCAAAACAAAAGGGTGTGTTCATCTCAGCTGGATTCTAGGTGGTGGGAACTTCTGATCCTGGAAAAGTGTGTAGTACCAGCACACCTATCCAACAAAAGGATCAGAAGACAAAGGGAAGAACTGCTGATGAAGACAAGAATAACAAGAAATAAGAGGCTTCAAGCTCCCAGAAGACTAACATTTTCTGCATAATGTGTGGTCTGCGAAACAACATGGCCAAAGATTGTTACTACAATCCTACTAGCACACATTATGCAAAGAATGTTAAAAGAGAAGGAGTTGGGGAAGGTTTCTCATTTGGACCATATAATATCGTTCAAGTGATGAAAAAGGAAAGCTTGTTTCCAAAGTAAGGTTGCTTTCGGAAGAAAGTCCTTCTTCCGAAGGGAAAATGGCTTCGAAAGTTAAAGCTAGTAAGACTCAAAAGAACAAGAGAGTCCCCTTGAAACCATCCTAGAAGAAGAATGCTTCGGAAGAAAAGGGGGTGAAGACTTCTTCAAAGAAGAAAGAAGCTTCGGAAGAATGTCATGCTGCTCAAGCTTCATCAAGCTCATACTCATTGATCAACCAAGGGATGGAATGGAAGATCAAATCAGATGTAACATCCCAAGCCTCTTCTTCACAAAAACCTATTTAACCCCATCAATAAAGTTTGGTTCAATATCATTCTCATCATTGGAAAAACCCAAGACCAATAAGGCTTGGGTTTCCAATAAAAACAAACTTTTTCACCTTATGTGTAGGGACATCCATATGACAAGAACAATAATGTGTGGATTGTAGATAGTGGATGCTCCATGCATATGACAGGAAACAGATCTCCCCTTCAAGAATTTTAACATTTTGATGGTGGTCCTGTTCATTTGGAGGTGAGGCTGGAGGATACATTTCTGGCAGAGGAAGTGTATCCAACGGCAGTTGATAAAATACACTTTGTCAAATAGCTTGAACACAACATGTTAAGTGTTTCTCAATTTTGTGATCAAAAGTGTCAAATGCTTTTCATAAAACATGAGTGCATTATCTTCAAACCCGGGATGACTATTCCATAGGAATTGGTGCTTCTTAGATCTCCCAGGAAAGGGGATATGTACAAGCTGGATATGAACAATGCTTCCCTACTGGGTGAAATATAATGTTTTCTTTCCAAAGCTGATGGTGATGAGTCAACACTATGTCATAAACGTACGTGTCATGTCCATTTTAAAACCATGAATACATTTGTTAAAAATGACTTGGTATATGGTTTGCCTAAAAGGGAATTTTTCTACAAAGATAACTGTGTTACATGCCTAAAAGGGAAGCAACACAAGGCATCTTATAAATCCAAAGTTGTTAACTCTATCACCACTCCATTACACTTATTGCACATGGATATATTTGGTCCCACAAGTAGAATGAGCATTAGAAGGAAATCGTATTCCTTTGTGATCATTGATAATTTTACAAGATTGACATGGGTCTTCTTTTTAAGAACTAAGGATGAAACTGCTGAAACATTAAAATCGTTTATTCTTAAAAGTGAAAATCAAATTGATCACAAGGTTAAGACAATTAGAAGTGATCAAGGACTGAGTTTAAGAATCATGTTCTTGACTCATTATGTAACTCAAAAGGGATTACCTGACAATACAGTGCTCCCAGAATTCCTCAACAAAACGGTGTTGTAAAGAGGAGGAACATGACACTGATTGAGGCTGCTCGGACCGTGTTAGCTAATTCAAAGATGCCTCTAACATTCTGGGTAGAGGCAGTCAACATTGCATGTTATATCCAGAATAGGGTCCTTGTAGTTAAGCCACATGGAAAAACCCCTTACGAGCTATGGAACAAGAGACCGTCGTTTATTGGCTTTCTAAGGTCGTTTGGCAGCAGGTATACCATACTTAATACAAAGGAAATTTTAGCAAAATTTGCTAAAAAGTTGGATGATGCTATCTTTGTTGGATATTCATCTAACTCTATTGCTTTTATAACATCAAAAATCAACAATTGAGGATTCATCCAACATTGTTGTCAATGAGCACACTCCATGTGTTAGGGGGAATGGCCCTGATCATATTTTTGACTTAGAATTGTTTCCCAACTATTTTAAACCATCTTATGAGAATGTTTTAGCTGGAATAGGTACTCAAAGTGATTCTGATGATAATCAACTATTTGAGTTACCCGGACCTCGTTCAAGTTCTCTAAGAGTAGCTGAAGATCAGACTCCCACTATCTTAAGATCTGACAGTATAACTATTTCAAGAGATAGTGGAGCTTCAACCAATGGTCCAGCTAGTGAGCCTCAAAACTCATATAGTGACACTGCACAACACCAAACTGATAAAAGTAGCATCATGAAGGAACGGGAAACTGTTAGTGCTACTTCACAGCAAGAAATGATGATGATATATCCCATTCCTTCAAGTCGGTTCAGTGAGGGCGGCCACGAAAGTCACGAAGGGGTCATCAGTACTCATTGAATGAGTTTGAAACAACAGCTAGTCCAAGTGTTCAAGCTCTTAAGCAAAATATCTCCCACTTGGATCTATCTTTGCAAATGGAGGTGATTCCTAGGCTCAGGATTCACAACACTCATCCACCTGAGAACATCATAAGAGAAGTCTCTGAAGGTGTGAGAACAAGGGGACAAACTCACAATCGGAATGTCTGCTTGTACTTATGCTTTTTGTCTCAGATGGAACCCAAGAAAGTAGAAGAAGCCTTAAAGGATAGTAGCTGGGTTGAGTTAATGCAAAAGGAATTGCTTTAATTCAAAAGACAAAATGTTTGGAACCTATGTCTACTACCATCTGGTCAAGTACCAATAGGCACCAAATAGGTCTCAGAAACAAGAGAGATGATAGAGGCTTGATAATCAAGAAAAAGGCAAGACTGGTAGTTCAAGGATACATCCAAAAGGAAGGAATTGATTACACTAATTTCTTTGCACCAGTTGCAAGACTTGAGGCAGTGAGGATCTTTCTTGCTTATGTTGCATCCAAGAATTTTACTGCCTACCAACTTGATGTCAAGTGTTCCTTTCTATATAGGGATATAGATAGGGAAGTCTATGTGTGTCAAAGTCCAGGATTTAAAGACCCAAAACACCGCGACTATGTGCAAGTTGAATAAAGCTCTATATAGGTTGCACTAAGTACCGAGGTTGTGGTATGAGACTCGTCTCAATTTCTCTTGAAGAATGGTTACACTAGAGGCACCGTTGACAAAACTTTATTCATAAGAAGTCTGTGAAAGACATTTTTCTCGTCCAAGTCTATGTTGATGACATTATATTTGGTTCCTCAAATGACCAATGTGTAGAAACTTTGAGAGTATCATGAAGAAGAAATTGAGTTGAGTTCCATAGGAAAGATGGATTTCTTCCTTGGAATTCAGGTAAAACAGATGAAGGATGGGTTCTTTATCAGTCAATCTAAGTATGTATCTGACATCTTAGAGAGATTTGATATGAAATATTGTAAGCCAACCAAGACACCCATACCTAAAAACCACAATCTTTGTCCTGACTCTAAGGGGAAGGATACCGATCAGCATCAGTATAGGGCAATTATCGGGTCTCTGATGTATCTCACTACAAGTAGACCTGATATCATGTTTGAAAAATGCATTTGTGCAAGATATCAGGCTGCTCCAAAGGTGTTTAACCTAGTTGCTACCAAGGGAATCCTTAAATACCTTAAAGGTGCACCTAAACTAGGTCTTTGGTATCCAAGGAATAGCAATTTCAATCTTTATGGCTATTCTGAAAGTGACTATGGTGGCTGCAACATCAACAAGAAATCAACATCCTGAATATGCCAATTTCTTGGTGGAAGGATTATCTTATGGCAATGCAAGAAGCAATCCTGTGTTTCTACATCTACTATTGAAGTTGAATGCATTGTTATTGCAATTTGTTGTGCTCAGTTGTTGTGGATTTAAAATCAGATGCTAGACTATGTATTCAATTTCATGAGCACTCCTATCCGTATTAACAACAATAGTGTTATCTCCATTACTGAAAATCTAGTGAAGCCTCTAAGACAAGGCATATCGATATCAGGTATCATTTCATAAGAGATATTCATGAGAAAAATCTAATTAAACTAATCAAAGTTGATTCAAATAAACAATATGCTGATTTGTTCACCAAATCCTTTGATGAACAACGATTTAAGTATCTCATTACAGCTAATGGGATTATAAACATTGATTAGTCTATCTCCTTTGAAAACCTTTTTAAATGTGCAATGTCTTTTGTCAAAATCAATCTAAGCCCTGTTACAAAAGGTTATCTCTGAAATCTTTCTAAGTATAGATTCTTCTGAAGAGAAATTAACCCTCAGAAGATGTTTATATATCTTCAGAAGCAAAATTTCTCCAAGGTAAATTTTCTTCTCGAAAAATTTTTAGTCTCGGAAGAAGCGATTGATAATTTATCAGATCTACTTCTGAGGCTTATAAATTCTTCACTCGGAAAGCACTTTACTCTCAGAAGTAAGAAATTACCTTCAAAAGTTAAGTTGGCTTCAGAGGAAGAAGGTTACCTTTGGAAATCTCTTATACTCAAAAGAAGACCTTACTGTGTAACGTAAATCTTTGGGCCCCACAACTATAAAGGTAATGATTTTCTTAATGATGTCAGAATATTTCAAATGGATTTAACCTTACTTCCCTTGTCACATCATACCCAAACCATCACTTCACCTTATCCATCTGCCACTTTCACCCATTTAAATATTTCGACTTACCCATTTTAATCTTTTTACCGATTTCACTGCCCAAAGCTTTCTTCATCTCCAATTTACCCAAATCAAGCTCATTTCTCTACTTCTTTCTCAATGGCGCTTAACCCCCAACACAATCAAGTTGCATTCTTGGAATCGTCCATGGATGTTGACTTCTCTAAAATCATCTCCTTCCTGACCCAATCCACTTACTTTACAGCCCTAACTGTAAACCCCACCATGTATTCAAACCACATGGCTAATTTTTGGTGAAATGCATAGATCATAACCTAGAATGGGGTTAGGGTTTTAAGGTCTAGCATTTGTGACAAAGAGTTGATCATATCCAAACAGCTCATCGGGGAGCATCTCGAGCATCACGATGATGGTTCACCAACGGAATTCCCCAAGACTGAGGTTGTCAAAACATATACCTTAATGGGATACGGAGGTGATGTTAGATCCACTGTCTACAAGTTTAACTTCTCATACCAGTGGAAGTTCTTGCTGCGCATTGTCTTTCATTACTTGTCAAACAAATCAGGGGGATGGGATCAAATCCATATGAACTAGGTTGTCTAGTTCATGGGTTGGTAAGAGGCCTCCGCTTTAACTACTCAAGATTCGTGTTGACCAATTTGATGAGAAACCTTCAAAGGGATACATTCTACATGTATCCCAGGTTCATCTAGCTCTTCATTAATTATGAGTTGGACTAGAGCAAGCTTGTCTATGCAGCTGCTCTTCTAGTCCCTCACATGAGCCTGACTATCTTCAAGATTTTAAAGAGGATGTCCACCAACTTCATTGGAAGAAACACTCCACTTTTTCCTGGTATGATTGAGCACATAGATCCTGGTGACATCCCTATTAACCCCACAAGTGATGAACCCAACCAACAACCACCTCACATTGCCAGTTCTACCTTCTCACCCCATCAATCACATATTAGAGATGCCCCAAATGAACCCTTGTTCAGTCTACTCTGATTAATCAAGCCTATCCTGTTCTAACCAAAAAGACTATAGTGGAAACATAAGCTCTAACTCAGTCTGAGGTCTCACCTTCCTTCACCATTGACCTTAATATGGGATTTGAATTTCCTCAGCCTCAATCCCTGGAGCCCAAAACCAAAGCTGAAATCCCTTAGGGTGAGTCTCTATACTCCCTTGAGAAGCCAAAAATTATAGCCCCACCATAGGCTTAATGCCAATAGACATTGACCAAAGTCCCACGTCATTAGGTATAACTTCCATATCCTTTACTGACCTATTCATAAGAAGTGATAAGGAGAATGTGTCTTCATGGCAATGAAGTTGATCCACAACACCCTCTTAAGGATCAATAGAGCCTATAGGGACCTCTTATCTCTATCCCCTATTAGCAATAACCAACTGAGGTGAGTCCTACTAATGTGGAGGGGACTCATGTAGATTTAGCTGCCACTATTGAAGAAGCCTCATGGATCCTCAGAGCAGTGGTAAGATTTCTGAGTATGAGTCTACGACAACTGTGCCATTTGATGCCTCTGAAAGTGACATCATTAGGCATGGGAAACCAGGGTGCCAAAAAACTACATCTGGTGGTGAGGATGAACATACTAGGTATGTTACCTCATCTCCCTGTGATTCTTTAAAAGAAGATGAGGGAAGTCTGAAACTCACAATTCAAGGCCTACTTTCTAAAGTCTCAGACCTTGAATCTAAGGTTAAGACTTTAGAGGATAGGTCTGGCACTTAGCAACTTGAGATTGACAATCTCAAGGCTCAACTAACTGAGAAACAGATTGAGAAATCTATTAGGCATCTGCCTATTCAGGTCTCATTGACCTCTTCCTCTAGCTCATCTAGCTCTCAAGATGATGCTAACAAAAAGGGGGAGAGTGTTCAGAGGCAAACACATGTGGAACAATAGGGTCAAGCTTTAACATCCCTAACTTCTAGATACCTTGCTTATCAAGAAATAGTTTTTCCTGAGCCTCCTCCAATTGTTCTTCAAATGGATCAAAGGATGCTCCAAGATCTAAACAAGTTCTTTTCCAAGTTCCTACTTGGATCTTCCATTGAACAACCAAGACCTGATGTTGTTGTGGCATACTTTAGAGTTGAAGAGCTTCAGAGGTTGAATGCACCTTCTACTGCTATCAAAGAAGTTGGTCAACCTAAGGTCTACATGGAATTCTGAGATTAATTTCGAATGAGAAATGGAAACTGATATCCCTACAACTAAAACAATTGGGATAGAGAGTGCATTTCCACAAACTTCTGAAGCTGAAGTCAAATCCTCGAAAGAACAATTTCAATCTTCGAAGCTGAGATGGAAGCTGCAGAAAAGCTATTTTCCGTATCCGAGGATCTGGTTATCACATATGCAAATCTAGAACTAGCATTTGAGGTGAACAGTGAGGATTTTCTCAGCCAACCACTCACTCAAACAACATCACTAAAACAATCCCAAACACCATATCTCAATTCATCCTAGAGCCCCCAAAGTCTAGCACTTCCAAAGATGTCAAAGGAAACAGGAAGATGACTATGGAAGAGCTTCAGGAGGAAGAACGGTTAGAGAAGCTTAAGATGAAAGGTAAACTCCTAACTAGGAAGCTATTAGCTGCAAGCCGCAAAGCAGCTACAACCAACTAGGAGGCTATCAACAATCGTATAAAGGTTGAAATCATTGACAGGCTGGTCAAGCTTGGAGCTATCAGTGAAGAAGTGCTTCTGCTACCATTAGAGGAGCTGATTGAGTTTGAGAAGGCAACCCTGCTATAAATTGAATAAGAAAAGAGGCAGCAAGGTTGGCATTAGAGGAAGAGAAGGAGAAGAAGTAAAAAGAGGCTGACTTGCAGCTAAGGAAGGAAATGATAACTTTCCTGACCTCCAGGGGTTTCTCTCAAGAAGAATTGTCTCCATATAATAATGATACGATCTTATGGCTCTTCAACAAAAAGCAAGATCAAATGGAGAAGGAGAGAAAGAAAACTGCAAAGAAGAAACTAAGGGTAAAGAAGAAGAAGTAAGAAGAAGCATGACTTGTTGTTGTCAGGAAGATAGGTGATAAGGCCTAGATGAAGGACTATCTCCGGGCTCATGGCTTCTTTGGCAGGCAGGTGGGTCCCATGTCTAATAAGACCTTGCAGCGACATGTCAGTGACATCAAGGCTGACATTCGCTCAGGGAAAATGAAGAAGCTGTATAGAAGGGGATAGGGGATGTCCTTCAAACCAACACCTCAACCCCAATCACAACCTAAACCAACCCCTTTTCTATTTCCCATTAAAACTGAACCCACCTATGAACCATACACCCTTGAACCTACACCATCCTCCATACCTACACCATTACCACAACCACCTCAACTACCCATCCTCAAACCTAAAACATTTTCTAGAACCCAAACATCACTACCTACCCAACAACCACTAAAACCATCCCCTCAATCTTCCAAACATATCTCCTTAGAGGAGTTTAAGGAGATCAAGATGAAGCTCATCAAGTGTACAACTTTGAGCGATCTCTTATGAGGAGGAGTCTTACAAATTGACTTATGTTGATGGCTCCTCATGTTCCCTCACAAGAGATCAACTCCTTGATCTGTCTAGAAGAACATTGGACGAAGCTGCTAAACTCCTTGGCCTTAACTCTGGTTCCCTAAATGATGAAGAGAAGAAGTGAAAAAGAAGGTTGGTGACTCTACTGGATTCCAAGAAAGGGGATAGAGTGCCAAGCAATCCCCTTGTACCAAGAAAGAAGATCATCCAGTGGAGGTTCGAAGACTCTTCTCATAACTTTGTTGTTAAGAGAGAGATGGAGAGATAAACAAGCTCAATGCCTTATCTCTGTTACACTTAAGCAGATTTGATATTGTTGAGTTAGTAGAGAAGCCATTTCCCAACCCCTCCAACTCTGAGATAGTTGCTCACATCAAGAATCATCTAAACAGCCTTCATCTGGCCAAACTAACTGCAAGGACCAAGTTAGATGGGAGTGTGACTATAACTGAGAGAGGATGAGGAAAGGAAAGGATCAGTAACCAAATGCAAATCCTTTCTTCAAATGGTTGAAGGTTCTAACCTTGAATCCATAGTAAGATAGGAGTATGACTATAACTCCCGTCAACTAACACTCTTCAGGGGGGCACAAAAAAGGGTGCATGTCGTTCAAAGTGATAGACTGGATCTCCTGTCCACTAATAACTTGTACAAACTTCTCAGCCCAACTTTAGGGAAGAATAAAGAAACGGATAAACATCTTTTGTCCTTGGTGCTGAAGGTTTTGAGAAGCAGGAATAAGTGAGGTTTTGGTAGCATCAGCCTAGGGGGATTTTGTTGGATCTAGAAAGGTTGGTGCAACCAAAACCAAACACTTAGAAAATTTTGGTGCAACTAATAAAGGACTTCCGAAGCTAAGTGTGGAACTTTCGAAGGAAAATGGAGTTCTTCCGAAGACAAAGCTCAAGAACAACTTTTGAAGGAAAACTCCAACATCCGAATATAAAGTCTTCTCTTCCGAAGTTCAAGACTTAGAAGATTCCAAGACAATGATTTCCGAAGTAGAAGTCCCCAAGCCTCGGAAAAATTATAATTGGCCCCGAAATAACTTGTTCTTTTGAAGCCAATTAACTTTCGGAAGACACTACTATGAACCAGTGGACATAAGTATGATCCTTTTGACACTCCACTACAGACCTCTGATATACTTCATGGCATTTTCTCAAAAGCTCATGTACTTGACCATACTTTATTCCACTATTCACCTTTATCAGTTAGTACAGTTACCAACTTTAGTTGGTGACAAAAGGTAAGTCATGGACATGTCATGACTACCAAATCTTAGATAAGACATTATCTAAGATACCTTAGCTTTAGCTTTGTAGTATTGGCTTTAGTTATAGGTTTCCAGCTGGTATCAAAGTATATCCGACTGTAGGTGATAGTATATATAGTTTCTCATTGTAACTCTTGTAACATGCTTGCAAGAGTCTTGTAACATGCTTGCAAGAGTCTTATAACATGTTTGCAAGAGTCTTGTAAAACTTTGAGTTGAGAAGTAATGTATACAAGTACCTTGAAAATTACTTCCTTGTGTTCTTTGCTACTTACTATATTATCATCAACTATTAGAAGAGATTCTGCTTCATCTAAAACCATGTGTGATTAAGTGAGTTTGAGAGAAAAACAAAGTGTTAGTGACAAATATCGATCCTACAAACATTGTCTCAATTTCTCCTGAAGAATGGTTACACTAGAGATAGCATGACAGGACTTTATTCATAAAAAAGTCCAGGAAATATATTTTGCTCATACAAGTATATGTTGATGATATCATATTTGGTTTCTCAAATGACCAAATGTGTAAAGACTTTGAGAGCATTGTGAAGAAAAAGTTTGAAATAAGTTCCATGGGGAAAATAGACTATTTCTTGGAATTCAGGTAAAGAAAATAAAGGAAGGGTTCTTTATCAATCAATCTTAATATGTCAATGACATTTTAGAAATATTCGATATGAAGGATTGTAAGCCAGCAAAAACTCCTATGCCTAGAATTCTCAATCTTTGTCCTAACTCTAAGGGGGAAGATATTGATCAATATCAGTATAGGATAATTATTGGATCTCTAAAATAGCAAATAGACCTGATATTATGTTTGCAACCTGCATTTGTGTAAGATATCAGGCTGCTCCAAAGGTGTCTCACTTACTTCCTGCCAAAAGAATTCTTAGATACCTCAAAGGAGCTCTAAAACTTGGTCTCTTGTATTCAAGGAATCAAGACTTCAATATCTATGGCTACACTGATAGTAACTATGGTGGCTGCAACATCAACAAGAAATCAACATCAAGAGGATGTCAATTCTTTATGGAAGGATCATCTCATGGTAATGGAAGAAGCAATCTTGTGTCTCAATATCAACTGTTGAAGTTGAATACATTGATGTTGCTAGTGTTATGCCCAGTTGCTGTGGATTCAAATTCAGATGTTGGAGTATGGATTCAAGAGTGCCATTTCCATTACAGAAAATCTAGTCAAGCACTCCAAGACAAAGCACATTGATATCAGGTATCATTTCATTAGAGATATTCATGAGAAAAATCTGATTAAACTAGTCAAAGTTGACTCAAATAAACAACATGTGATTTGTTCACCAAAGCTTTTGATGAACAAAAAATTAAATATCTTATTACAACTATTGGGATGATAAACATTGATTAGTTTATCTCATTTGAAAAACATTTTCAAAATGTATCTTGTCTTTGTCTTACAATCTAAGCCCTATTACAAAAGGTATTTCTTCAAAATTTTCTAAGTGTGAGTTCTTCCGAGTAGAAATTAACCCTCAAAAGATATCTTATTTGAATTCTAAAGTAAAATTCCTCCACGCTCAGATCTATCTTTCGAAGAGTTCTTAGCCTCAGAAAAATATTTGATGTTATATCAAATCTATTTCCGAAGTTTGAAAACTTCTCCATTTGGAAGATATTCTTACTCTCGAAAGTAAAATTCTCTTTGGATGAAATTTACCTTCAGAAGTAAGTTTGGCTTCGGAAGAATATTACTCTCTTAAAAACTCTTATTCTTGGAAGAAAACTTTACTATGTAACAGAAATCTTTTAGGCCCCACTCTGTAAAAGGTAAAGATCTTATTAACGATGTCAGAAATTTTTAAATGGATTTAACCTTAACGCCCTTGTCACATCATACCCCAAACTGTCACTTCACCTTATCCATCTGCCATTTCATCCATTTAAATACTTCCGACCTATCATTTTAATCTTTTTACCAAATTTACAACCCTAAGTTTCCTTCATCTTCATTTTTACTCCTAAATCAACTTCATCTCCTTTGTAATTTCCCAACAATGGAACTAAACCCTCAGCATAACCAAGTCGTACTCCTTGACTCTTATAAGGATGCTAACTTCTCTGCAATCATCTAATTCCTAACCCAGTCCACCTATTACATAGCCCTAACCGTTAACACCACTGTTTACTTAAACCATATGGTTGAGTTAAGGGGAAATGGTCAAATTGACACTCTGAATGGAGTTAGGGTCATTAGGTCAACAATTTGTGGCAAATAATTGATCATATCTGAACAGACCATCAGGGAGAACCTAGAGCTCCATGATGAGGTTTCTCCAATTGAATTCCCCAAGATGGATTTAGAAGACATATACCCAAATAGGATATGGTGGAGATATGAGCAGGTCCACTGTCTAATAAATCAATTTCTCTTACAACTGGAAGTTCCTGCTTCATATTACTCTTCACTATCTATCAAACAAGTCTAGGGGTTGGGATCAAATTCCCTATGATTTAGGATGACTGGTTCACAGGTTAGTAAAAGGCGTCAGGTTCAACTATTCAAGATTTATGTCGAATAACCTCAGAGGACACCTTCAAAGTAGACATCTTATATGTATCCCAGGTTTATTCAGCATATCATCAACTATGAGTTGGATCAGGAGAAGCTTGTCTGTGCAGCTACTCTACCTATCCCTCACATGAGGTCGGCCATCTTCAAGGTGCTGAAAAAGGTGTCCACCAACTTCATTAGAAGACATACTGTGCTTCTTCCAAGTATGATTGAGCATATAGCTCCTAGTGGCATCCCTGTTAACCCCACAGGTGATGAACCCACACCAGTAATAACCAACTCAATGCCAAATTTTCCTTTCCATCCCATCAAATATACATATTAAAGATGCTCCAAGCGAACCCTTGTTCAATCTTCTCTGATTGAACAAGTTCACATGTTCAATCCGAAAAGGCTAGAGTGGAAACATGGGCTCCCACTCAGTTTGAGGTCTCACCATCCTTCATAATTGACCTCAATATGGGTATTGAGTCTCCTCAGTCTTAATCCCATGAGCCCCAAACCCAAACTTTAATCCCTCGGGGTGAGTCACTATACTCCCTTGAGCAGCCAAAAAGGAAAACCCCATCATAGGCTTAATGTCTTTAGACATTGATCAAGGTCTCAGGCTATTAGGCATAACTTTCATATCCTTCACTAACCTTTTAATAGGTAATGATGAAGAAATCATGTCTCTTCATGGCCATGATGTTGATCCATAACACGTATCTAAGGATCAACCAAGCCTAGAGAAACCACTGATCTCTAGCCCCTATTAGAGAACCCAAACTAAGGTGAGTCCCACTAATGTGGAGGTAACTCATGTAGAATCAGCTGCCACTACTAAGAGTCTCTCATAGAACTCTTAGGATACTGGTAACATCTCTAAGACTGAATCTACGACAAATTTTCCTCTTGATAACTCTATTTTAAGACATTATTAAGCAACGGAAACCAGGGTACCAAGAAACCACATCTGGTGGTGAGAATAACATACTAGGTATGTTACCTCATCTTTCTATGATTCTTCTAAAGAATATGAGGGAAGTATGCAACTCACAATCAAAGACCTACTTTCTAAAGTCTCAAACCTTGAGTCCAGGGTTAAGACTTTAAAGGATAGGTCTGCCACTCAGCAACTTGAGATTAAAAATCTCAAGGCTTAACTAGTTGAGAAACATATTAAGAGATCTGTTAGGCATGTACCAGTCTAAGTCTCTTTGATTTCTTCCTCTAGCTCATCAGGCTCTTAAGATGATGCTACTAAAAAGAAGGAGAAGGTTCAAAGTGAAACACATATGGAACAGCAAAGCTTAACTCTTTCTACTCTATCCTTAAGATATCCTGATCAGCAAGCAATAGTTTTCCTTGAGTCTCCTCCTATTATTCTTCAAGTGGACCCAAGGATGCTCATAGATCTGAATAGGTTCCTAACCAGTTCCTAATAGGATCCTCTCTTGAACAATCAAGTCCGAATGTTGTTATGGCATACTTTGGAGCTGAAGAGCTTTAAAGGTTGAATGCACCTCCTACCATTGAGGAAGGAGTTGGTCAACCTAAGGTTCACATTGAACCTGAAACTGATTATGAAAGGAATATAGGGACTCATGGCCCAAAAATTGAATCAATTGGGACAGGTAGTGTAATACCTCTAACTTTCAAAGCTGAAGTACAAGGTGTGGAAGGATTATCATCTTTGTCTGATGATCTAGTTATCACAAAGGCAATTCTTGATCTGGCCTCTGAGATAAATAGTAAAGACTTTCTCAAAACCCTCTCACTCAAACACCTTCAACATAACAAGCTCAAATCACCACCCACCAATCTGAATCCTCTACACCTAAATCTCCAAAGACTCAAGCTTCTAAAGACATCAAAGGAAAGAGGAAGATGATTATGGAAGAACTGCAAGAGGAAGAAAGTTTAGAAAAACTTAAGAGAAAAGTAGACTCGCCATTAGGAAGCTATTAGCTACAAGTAGCAAAGCATCTATGGAAAACCAGAAGGCTATCAACAACCGAAAAAGGGTGGAGATCATTGACAGACTTGTCAATATCGAAGCAGCAAGTGAAGATGTCCTCCTACTAGTTGAGGAGCTGGTGGAGTTAGAAAAGGCAACCCTATTGCAGAAAGAAAAAGAGGAAGCAACAAGGTTGGCTTTAGAAGAGGAAAAGTAGAGAAAGAAGGAGGAAGCTGAGCAACAGTTGAGAAATGAAAGGATAGCTCTCTTAAGTTTTAGAGGATACTCACTTGAAGAATTATCCCCTCATGATAATGACACGATCTTGTGGCTCTTCCATAAAGTGCAATATCAAATGGACAATAATTATGCCCTCATGATAATGACATGATCTTGTGGCTCTTCCACAAAGTGCAAGATCAAATGGACAAAGAGAGGAAAAAAGCAGCTAGGAAAAGCTTAATGAGAAAAAGAAAAAAACAGAAGAAGCTCAACATGTAACAGCCAAGATAATGGGAGACAAAGCCTGGATGAAATCTAATCTCAAGGCCCATGTCTTTTCTAGCAGACAAGTTGGCCCCATGTCAGAAAGAACCTTGTAGCAACATGTCAGTGACATCAAGGCTGACATTCGCTCAGGAAGAAGGAAAGAGGTATACAAAAGTATACAAAGGATAAATTCCAAACCCTCACCACAACCTCAACCTCAACTTGAACCAATACCTTTCCTTTTTCCCATCAAATTTGAGCCAACCACTAAGCCTTACGCCCCTAAACCCACATCATCAACCTTACCCTCATCCTCTCCCACTGCATCACCACAACCACTACCACTACCTATCCTTAAACCCAAAACACTTCCCAAAACCCAACCAATATCCATCCATCAACCACTCAAGTCATCCTCTCAATCATTCAAACCTTTAAACTTGGAAGAGTTCAAGGAGATCAAGAGGAAACTCATCAACTGCACCACTTTGAGTGATATCTCTTATACGGAAGGGTCCATGAAATTAACCTTCAATGATGGCTCCTTATGTTCGCTCATAAGAGAACAATTCCTTGATCTACCAAGAGGAACATTAGACCATGATCTCAAACTCTTTGCAACTAACTTTGACTCCCTTGTGAAAGAAGAGAAGAAGCTGAGAAGAAGGCTAGTGACTCTGCTTGAGTCTAGGAAGGAGACAAGCTACCATCTCAGCCCCTTGTTCCTAGAAAGAAGATAGTCCATTGGAGGTTCGAAGACTCTTCTCATAGCTTTGTTTTGAAAAGAGAGAATTGTGAAGTCAACAGACTTAATGCATCTTCTCTACTACACTCCAATAGATTTGACATTGTTGAGTTAGCAGAGAAATCATTCTCTAATCCCTCCAACTCAAAAGTAGTTTCTCACATCAAAAACCATCTAATCAACCTTCACCTGGCTGAATTAACTACAAAGGTCAAGATTGAAGAAGCGTTGAAGCTAAGAGAAAGGGTCAATCACCACAAGAAAGGCTTTCTTGCAAATTTTTGAAGGCCCTGAACTGGAACCCGTAGTTTGATAGGAGTATGATTACAACTCCCGTCAACTAACTCTCTTCAGAGGGACACAACAGAGGATGCATGTCATTCAAAGTAATAGACTAGATCTTCTTTCTACGAATGACTTGTACAAGCTTCTCAGCACCACCTTTAGAAAGAATAGAGAAACAGATAAGTATCTTCTCTCATTGGTGCTGAAAGCTTTGAGAGGCAGAAACAAGTGAGGTTTTGGTAGCATCAGCCTAGAAGGAGTTTGTGGATCAAGTAAGGCTAGTGCAACCAAAACATACACTTAGAAACATTTTTGGTACAACTATGAAAGAACTTCCAAAGAGAAAAGCTGCACTTCCGAAGACTAAGGATAAAAGGACTTCCAAAGAGGAATCCTAACTTCCAAAGACAAATTCATCTTCTGAAACAAAGTTATCTTTATTCCAAAGTTCAAACACTTAGAAAATTTCAAGATAATACTTTCGAAGTATGAAGTCATGAAGATCAGCACAAGTCTCGGTAGAAGTAGACTCTTCCGAAGTATGAGTGACTTCGGAAGAACTTGTTCTTCCTAAGCCAGTTAACACTCAAAAGAACCTACTATGAACCAGTGAACATAAGTATGGTCCCTCTGACACTCCACTGCAACCTCTGACATACTGCATGGCGTTTTTCACGCCAATGTAATTGACCATACTTTATTCTACTGTTCATCCTTTATCAGTTAGTATAGTTACCAACTTCAGTTGGTGACAAAAGGTAAGTCATGGACAAGTCATGACTACCTTATCTAGGATAGTAGTTTATCTCAGATACCTTAATTCTAGCAATGTAGTATTTGTTTAGTCATAAGTTTTCAGCTAGTATCAAAGTATAACCACTTGTAGATAGTAGTGTATATAGTTTCTCATTATAACTCATTTCACATGCTTGATAGAATATTGTAACATTTTGAGTTAACAAGTAATATATACAAGTATCTTGAAAATTATTCTTTGTATCTTGTTTACTTAATATATTATTATCAACTCTTAAAGAACTCTACTTTATTAAACCAAGTGTGATCTAGTAAGTTCGAGTCATAACCATTGTGTTGAGTGACCAACCTTGATCCTGTAAAAAGTATAGATATATAGGTATTCATCTTTTCTCTATTTGTTATATGTAATGAAACTCGCATAATGCGTAGGTATAACTATGACCCGCCTTAAACACTTAATGTTTTTTTATTGTCATTCTTATCGTCATTGTTATTGTCATTATTATTATCATTCTTATCATCATTTTTATCGTCAATGTTATGGTCATTGTCATTGTCATTGTCATCGACATCGTCATCGTCATCGTCATCGTCATCGTCATCGTCATCGTCATCGTCATCGTCATCGTCATCGTCATCGTCATCGTCATCGTCATCGTCATCGTCATCGTCACTGTCACCGTCACCGTCACCGTCACCGTCACCGTCACCGTCATCGTCATCGTCATCGTCATCGTCATCGTCATCGTCATCGTCATCGTCATCGTCATCGTCACTGTCACATTCACCGTCACCGTCACCGTCACCGTCACCGTCACCGTCACCGTCACCGTCACCGTCACCGTCACCGTCACCGTCACCGTCACCGTCACCGTCACCGTCACCGTCACCGTCACCGTCACCGTCACCGTCACCGTCACCGTCACCGTCACCGTCACCGTCACCGACACCGTCACCGTCACCGTCACCGTCACCGCCACCGCCACCGCCACCGCCACCGCCACCGCCACCGCCACCGCCACCGCCACCGCCACCGCCACCGCCACCGCCACCGCCACCGCCACCGCCACCGCCACCGCCACCGCCACCGCCACCGCCACGCCACCGCCACCGCCACCGCCACCGCCACCGCCACGCCACCGCCACCGCCACGCCACCGCCACCGCCACCGCCACCGCCACCGCCACCGCCACCGCCACCGCCACCGCCACCGCCACCGCCACCGCCACCGCCACCGCCACCGCCACCGCCACCGACACCGCCACCGCCACCGCCACGCCACCGTCACCGTCACCGTCACCGCCACCGCCACAGTCACCGTCACCGACACCGTCACCGTCACCGACACCGTCACCGACACCGCCACCGACACCGCCACCGCCACCGCCACCGCCACCGCCACCGGCACCGCCACCGGCACCGCCACCGCCACCGCCACCGTCACCGCCACCGCCACCGCCACCGCCATTGCCATTGTCATTGCCATTGCCATTGCCATTGTCATTGCCATTGTCATGGTCATTGTCATTGTCATTCTCATTGTCATTCTCATTGTCATTCTCATTGTCATTGTCTTTGTCATTGTCATTGTCATTGTCATTGTCATTGTCATTGTCATTGTCATGTCATTGTCATTGTCATTGTCATTGTCATTGTCATTGTCATTGTCATTGTCATTGTTATTGTCATTGTCATTGTCATTGTCATTGTCATTGTCATTGTCATTGTCATTGTCATTGTCATTGTCATTACCATTGTCATTGCCATTGTCATTGCCATTGTCATTGCCATTGTCATTGTCATTGCCATTGTCATTGTCATTGTCATTGTCATTGTCATGTCATTGTCATTGTCATTGTCATTGTCATTGTCATTGTCATTGTCATTGTCATTGTCATTGTCATTGTCATTGTCATTGTCATTGTCATTGTCATGTCATTGTCATTGTCATTGTCATTGTCATTGTCATTGTCATTGTCATTATCATTGTCATTGTCATTGTCATTATCATTGTCATTGTCATTGCCATTGCCATTGTCATTGTCATTGTCATTGTCATTGTCAATTTCATTGTCATTGTCATTGTGTCACACCCTCTAAATCCATGTGCGGAGTTTTACCGCGAGGCGTGTGAACAAACAGGATCACAGTCAATAGTTACTCAGAACGACTCTATATGCCATAACTTAAATAAATCAACCAATGTACAGACTTTAAACTATGCGGAAGCATTTTGAAAAACAATCCAAAGAAATAAAAATGTATACTATGGCAAAACATGCGCCAACCCAAAAGAGTAAACATTAATCATTAAAATACTAAAAAATGTCTTGAAGACCGAGTCTTAGAATGCAAGTGAACCATGTAATGCTCCTATGGCAAGCAAGCTAATGACCTGAGAATAGCATACTAAAATGTCAACACAATGGTTGGTGAGTTCAAGAGATATTCAAACATAAACAGTTTAATAATAGAGATATACAAGTAGTGCATTGTAACAGATAGCTAGTCCATTAACAATGAATATTATTTCATAGTGATTTCGCAATTAAAGCTGACTGTGTTACGTTGTTGCCTCCTGTCACGACTTAACGGGTCGTGACAATGTTCAATAGGACAAATTGCACCCGGTTGACATCGAGTCACATAGGTGGGGCTCGTCAGACCCAGTAGTACTACCCAAATTTCCCCGCTATTCAATATTAACAATTCGAAAGTATGAGGACTTTTTCATGATATCAACACTATATAATATTATACACAACTTGAATATATAAAGCGTTTGTGATTAACCAGTATGCTATCTCCCCCAAAGAGATTAAATAAAAAGTGGGGCATGAACTCACCTGATATGTGTATAGATACTTAGAGTTTGACTTGACAAACAGAATAGACAGACAACCTTCAGAGATTACCTAGATCATATAAGTACATAAGTACGTGTAAGCAAAGAACATGTGAAACCCTAAGTACACTACAACCAAGGACTCAAGATTTCAGAAAAACAGACATGTTTGACCCAGTTGACCCGTTTGACCCGTTGGTGACTTTATGTGTTGTAAACCATTCAAGTAATCATACACATATATCATACATAGTTAACATTCAAATAGATCATATGTATGCTATATTAACCAGGTGTATCACTTAGATCATCATACAACCAAGTATCATACAAGTCATGCGAATCTAGAACATTAACATATCCACTAATTATAACACAACCAATATACCACACAAGGATCAAATCACGCACCACATGCCATGTGAAGCCACTCACGACTTCACATCCTAAACCCTGCCAATCCTACCAAGTAGGGGCCTCAGATTCGCACGCGTGTATAATGATCATAATCATAATCATTAACCATGTTCATTGCATTCAACAAACATCACAACAATCCATTTCTAGTCCCAAACATGATGTCCTAACTACTAGCCAACATGAACATCATACATGATCATCAAAGTCCAACCATCACCCATGATTATCCATACATCGCATACAACTAATTTAACATGTTTTATCACATTAGAATTCATCCATGAACTTACTAACATGCTCCTAACATCCCAAACATGTTCAAACTCTCATCTTTCACATTTTGCATAAATAAAGTTTCCCTTTTAGGAAGCACATCCCAAAATCTATTAAACATCCTATGCATTCATGAATTCATCAATAATATACCAATTCAAGTTCATATCATCATCTAAGCATGATCAACAACATCCAAACATCATAACTCATCAATTCATATCCTAAAAAGTTACTATCTTTAGTAATGTATGAACTATAACATGTGTTCTTGAATTCCTAATGATCACAACAACAATCTAACATCTAATCATCACCATAAACACATCCATAACATCAATTTATCAATAATTCAACATTACATGCAAAATAAAGTTACTATTATTAGTAAGCTATGAACATCAACATCAATTCATCAATTTCTTGCAAAATCAATGTAACCTAGCATTCATACAACCTATTAATCATCAAACATTCATCAAACATTCATCAAACAATCATCATTCATCCATTATCCTACCAATTTTCGAATTAGGGTTTGCTTCCAATCAAAGTCCATGATTAAACCACTAAAAACATACAATTCATACATAATCGACGTTAACTAACATGTATTCAATCCAACTAACATACTAACATCATCAAACAACATCAAATTCGACCCCATGATGATACAAAATCGAATTATGGTTCGGCCCTAACAAGAAAACCATAAAAACACCAAAACTAACCTTGATTCTTGCCAAAGAACACGATTTTGATGTTGTTAACTTGTTTTATGGCTTGAAACCGAATCACAATCGCAAGGATTTGCTTGTTCTTGGCTGATTTCGAAGTGGAGAGGGGTTGAGAGGAGTGTTTGCGGCCGATGGGGGGGTTTCTAGGGTTTGGGATTGTTTTGTTTAATTTTAATTTACATATTTACCCTTTAAGCCCTTGTAATTTGTATGTTATAAAAACTAAGCTTTAAACTCTTTGTAAAGTGTTTTTAGCTTAATAATATAAAGATACAACTAATGAAAATCATTATATATTTTATCTTTATAAAAACACAAGACTTACGAATAAATAGGCACGTTTCCGTGTTACACGATTAATTTTCTAATTAACATTTTAAAACATGCAAACACATAAACATAACACAATAATCACATAATCAATTAGATTCTCATTAATTTAACATTATTCATTATTATTAGGTCACCAACGTTAAACGACAACTAGTGTGTGTTCACGACACGTGTATGCAAGACTTAACGGAACTAACGGAGTTTGGTAACGGAAATTTACCGGATGTCACACATTGTCATTGTCATTGTCATTGTCATTGTCAGTATCATTGTCATTATCATTGTCATTGTCATTGTCATTGTCATTGTCATTGTCATTGTCATTGTCTTGTCATTGTCATTGTCATTGTCATTCTAATTGTCATTGTTATTGCCATTGTTATTGCCATTGCCATTGCTATTGTCATTGATGTTAGTGTTGTTGTTATTGTTGCTATTATTGTTGCTGTTGGTGTTGCTGTTGGTATCGTTGTCGGTGTCGATGTCGCTGTCGTTGTCGCTGTCGATGTTGCTGTCGTTGTCGTTGTCGTTGTCGTTGTCGTTGTCGTTGTCGCTGTCGCTGTCGCTGTCGTTGTCGTTGTCGCTGTCGTTGTCGTTGTCTTTGTTATCGCTGTTGTTATTGTTGTTGTTATTATTATATTATTATTATTATTATTATAAATATTTGGTAATTGTATACTTAAGTATTTAAATAAGATAATACTTAGTTTAAAATAGTATTTAGTTATGATAATATAAATGATAAATATAAATAAATATAAAATACTTAATATATTAAATCATTTAAGTAAAATTATTATTATGTTCATCTCAAATGATTTATATTGTTTATAGATTATAGATATATAGATATAAATAATATTATTAAAGTTGCTCTCTATTGATTTTATTTTTTGAAACATGACATTACATCATCTATAAAAGGCATTACTAAAACAAATATTTTTCAACATAACAAATACAATAGGGTCGTAAACACGAGATTTGGGGCTGATAGTTAGCGGATCTGGCAAGGATTCTTTCAAAAAATGAGCAATTAGGGCTTGGGCAATAGCGATGATCCAACCATCTAGGATGAGATCTGTGATTAATCAAAAAGTCTTTTCAATTGCCGTTAATATTGTAATTTAGTGAATTATACTTGAATTACTTATTAACTATTAGGTTAATTGTTAATGCTCGGGTCAATGTTTCAACAAGCTTTTTTTTAGAAATATTATTGGGTATTTAGATAATTAATTTATAGAAATTAATAGAGTCACAAACCTAACTTTGTAAGAGCATTCATAAGTTGTTTCCCATTTTATAGCGAGTGGGTGCTCTATATTATAGGAGATGGTTATAAGTGAGCGTGAGTGAAACTGGTGAAAATTAATGGGGATTATACCGTATTTTCACATATTTGGGAAAACACGATACAACCCCCGATAAATCTTTTAATATTTTTTAGAGTGGTTGTGAGTGGATGAGAAAGGAAATATAATGATAAAGGTATGATAAAATATTATTTAATTGAGAATGAAAGAGAAAAATAATAATATTTAATGTAATTATAAGGATGAGGATAGGCATGAATTATGAATGCTAGGTTTATACGAAGTTTTTAAAATATATGTTAATTAGTATAGATTGAACACAGTTACAGACCTAGTTAAGGATACATACATCTCTTGCATGCTCAGTAACCCATCTACTAAGAGACACAAAGTTAACACACAAAATACACAGCTTACAATAGCATGGACTTGTTTACTACATAGATAGTTGAAGTTGCACGATAAATTGGTGAAATGCATTCTTATACTTCATCACACTACTAGAAAATGAATTTTTGATGATACACAATTTATGACACACATTGACCTTATGACATGCAAATTTAGGTGTAATAAAAAAATTGTCATCTCTACTAAAATCTCAGAAAAAAGATAAGAAAATGTGTGTCATCGTTTTAGTATCAAGAAAAAGAAATAAAAATCATGGAGTACACTTAGATAATTTGCATGAAAAAGAAATAAAAATCATGGAGTACACTTTAGATAATTTGCATGTCATCTTTCCATATCATCTTATGTTTTTAAAAGTCCGGCGCGTGTTAATTTCATTTACATAAAGTTGAATAAAGCTTGAGATCCCTTTTTTCATCGAATGGATGGCAAATCCTCTCTTACATGCAGCTTATTTGGATCTTTTTTCGTTCATGGTGATTTTCATTTGATCGAGCTACAGTTCATCTTCTTCAGTTATTCATCGATTGTAATTTATAAAGGACAGAGTTAGGGCTTCTACAAAGGAGCTACCAAAACGATATGTTTTTCAAGTAAGTGTTATTTGGCTTTCATAGTGGTTTTCTTATTTTAGTTCTAACATTTCATGCAATTTCTTACATTTTACGGTAATTTTGTAAGTTTATTAAGTGGCACCCTGCTTTCCGGCACTCGCAGGTTAGTTTTCTTGTTTAGTTTATCGGTTACCATTACATATTTGGGTTTTTTAACCTTGCCTTTGTTGTTTTATTATTTTTTTGATTCTTTAATCTATGTACGTTAGCATCCTTTCAAACATATGATTATCTTACTGAATGTTTATTTGTTGGAGCCGTCTACGATGCTTTTGGGTTCAGTTCTCTAGTTGTACTCAGATCATATTCAATGAAAGCAAATGGAGAACGGAAACATTCAATGATATTATTTTGTAATACCATTGAATGATTATGCTAGCTTTTTTGATCATTAGGTACCGATTAGTTGAGATACTTGCTGATGCATGGTAGATATTCATTAGTTTTGGAGGTTAGAAACGGGCTAATCCATTAGGTATTGTTTTCTTTTACATCCGTTTTAGTGACTCTTTTTATATTTGTTTAACGTTATATATGAAAATTAGAATTGACGAATTTGGTTCATCTTTTTTACTTACCCGATTAACCTAGTTAAAAATGGTATTATAATGTTATAATGTAGTTTGGGTCACACTGATTATTTGTAACACATTAAGAAATGGTGGGCCAACTCAACCCGTTTCAACATATTAAACCTATGTATCATACGGATTGCGCATCCCACTTCTCCCCTATTGCCATCTTCACTTATTGTTATACTATGAATCAACTAACTTTACTAAACCGTGTATCACACGAATTGAATAAAAAATATTAATATAACAAATTTATTAATTATAAAATTATATTCTAATATATGATATTACTAAAATTACGTATTAAAATTGACTATAAATAATAAAACAGTAATATTAACTTTTTAAAATTTTATTTTTAATTTTTTTAAATAATCATTTTGTTCTAAAACAAACCGTATAAAATGTCATTTTTAAAAATTTCTTATTATAACTCTTAATATTGATTATTTTTTGTTTTTAAATAATTGACTTTTTAAAAATATCAATTTATTTAGAATAACCTTAATAAATAGATTTATTTCTTAATTTATTAAATATTAAAAAATATTAAAATAATATTATTAGTAATTAAGCTAATTATTTAATAGGAGAGAGATGTGGGAAAATATTAATGAGGATTATTGTAACGGTGACACATGACATCCTTATTTATCTTTTTATTAAAATAGAAAAATTACATATTAGTGTTATTTTTCTAGTTTGTATGAACTTTTTATTATCTACCTAATGTTCTTCAAGTTTTGTCTTGTAAAGGGCATTTTATATGTATGATTATTTGTCAAATATATACTCAACTAAGTTAAGAATTTAGAACCCATATATGAGTTCATGTAAAGTAATTAAAACTTCTAATGATGACCACTCTTAATTTTGGTGCTAAATATACAAGTATGTTCACTTCTTTATTTTGTTTTATATGGTTTTATGTTTTTTGTTCAAGCATTAATCTCACATTGTGTCTTTTTAAGCAGGATCTTATGTGTTTGTTTCAGCATGATGAATTTTTCAGAGATGATGAAACGACAGATGATGATATGGATGGAATTTAAAAAGAACAGTCAAGTTTTGTGGCAACCTATAATTTTAGGTGAAATTTTGTATCAAAACATTAGTTTTGGAAATATAGTATGAAAGATTGTTAACTTTATAATGTTTGTTAGTATTTATAATATGTATCGTTTTGCTACCTATGTATTTTATTTTGTATTATTAGACATTAACTATTAATTGTCATTTAATGTAAAAATTAGTAATTCTATAAAAAAATATACTGCTAATTCTGGATAACAAAATCCCAAGAACAGTAAATATAATATTACCTAAAACATTTATTTACATATCACACCAGTCCTATTTTTTAGATCATATCTCTTTGTTATCTTCATTTACCTTTTAATCTCCCATCTTTTACATGTCAGACTAATAAACATAACCATAACCACCGTCAAAATCCCTCACTCTCTTAGTTTTGGATATGTTCCTTCATACTTTGATGTACTGTTTTTTTGTTTGGTTAGAATTGTATGTATTTGAAGACACAAGATGCTTCTATGGTTACACTGTCTCAAACTTTAAGCTTAAGTACTCATAGAATCAAGGTCCAATCTTTGCCATTATTTATGTTTTGTTAGGGTGGATGGTGTGAGAAGCGGGTAGTACCTTGAGTGCATGAGTACACTATCTTTGATGTCTTAACTAGTATCAGCGCCAGGGGCAGACATACCAAGGGGTGAGGGGTAGCTTCCGCCACCTCTCAACTTTTTACGCGTAGTGTAAAACTACATTTTTTGTAAAAAAATTATGGTTTTACGTTACCCCTGAGAAAATATTACGTTACCCCTAAGAAAATATTACGTTACCCCTAAGAAAATATTACGTTACCCCTACAAATTTTTTTAAACTCAAAACTTTATAGAAATTTTTAAATTTTAGTAAATTTAGTCTAATATTTCATAAAGAATATTACCTCTTGTAAAAACATTATAACAAATTAACCCAATTACCCAATCAAAAGCCCAATGTTAATTAAGCCCAAATTTTATTTTAGCCCAATTAATTTTTTAAATCTCAATTTATTCAAAAACTCAATTAACTTTAAAACAACAATCCCCCCTCCAAAAAAACCCTTTACGACTTGTTGCCGCCACCGCCTTCTGCTCGTTTCTGTTTGTTGTTGCTCGGCGCTCACTACTGCTGACCTACTACTTGAAGGTATTCTTTTAGTTTCTAAGGGTTTTTTTTCAATTTATAATATTTAAGTGTTATTTGAAAGATTTCAAGAATGAAGATTAATTAGTGGTTATTTGATTTAATATTTAGGTTTTATTGGCAATTAAAGATTTGAATTATGTTATGAATTAAAGATTTGATATTGAAATTAGAGATTTGATGTAATTAGATATATGAATTAGGGATTTGGAATATGAATTAAAGATTTGATATTCAACATAGGGATTTGATATTAGAATTTTATGAATTTGAATTATGTTATTTGTAATTGCAATTTGTAATCTTATTGTGTTATTTGTTACAAAATTAGGGAGTTGGAATATCAAAAAATAAATTCTTATTGAAAAAATTTTAAAAGAAAATTTCAAGAGGATGATGTAAGGCCTCGTTCCCTGAACGCTTACAGCTGGCCAATCATCGCACATAAAACATATATTTTCATTAACTTAAAGAAAACATTACAGCAGAAACATTAAAACAAACATTTCATTTCATTATAAAAGCTTTTGCAAAATAATACATCGTTATCAAATTACAAAATACTTGTTGCATTACATCACAAAAGCATTATAAAAATGGATGTCATCCAAAAAGAGCCAAGTAAGTCACCCCGTGCCATCCTCAGCAACCATTATCCGCCAACTGGAAACACATAAAAGTCAGTGTTGCTGACAGTTCTAGTTTTAAAATAAAACATACTTTACTTTCGTACATGATCACGCATCATACGTACACATAGATAATATCATTATTATCTTCACCATTCGTTCATTAACTTTCGTTCATTCATCGTACGTCATTAGCATTACTTTCATATTTTTTTTTCTTACTTTCATTCGTATGTTAATTACTTTCAATGACATGTACATTACCCCGAACATTGTGCATGAAGCTGGTTACTGGGCCTGAGGTCGTTCATAGACCTCGAACATTATGCACAAAGCTGACTCCAGTACCTAGGGCAAGTACATTCACCACTTATCTTTTCTCTTTCATTCCGGATCAATGCCATATGCTATACCCCGAACATTGTGCACGAAGCTGGTTACTGGGCCTGAGGTCTTTCATAGACCTCGAACATTATGCACGAAGCTGACTCCAGTACCTGGGGCAAGCGGCAAGGATCCCATACATATGGTCAATCACAAGGATTAGACCCAGTGTGCATCCTTCTGGGGTAGCTAACCCGCATACGGTTGAGCTAACACCCTTCATTGGGTGTGAACCTCCATACACTATCTTGTTAAAAAGGCATTTCAACCACAAAATCATAAATTTTCATTCAAAGAGTATTCTAGTGGGCAAAGACGTTTTAATGTAAAATAGTTTGATGCATATCCACGGTTAGAGTATAGAACTAAAGTGGACAAAGCTTATTACTTATATTGTTATTTGTTTAAAGAAAATTGTTGGCAACCAAGGTGAAAGAGATATTTTTTCAAGTTCAAGTGAAGGGTTTTATAATTGGAGTAAACTGGGTGCTTTAAAAGACTATGTTAGATCACTTAATAGTCATCACAATAAGGCGATGCAAAAATGTGATGATCTTTTGAAACAAAAACAATCTATTGACGTTAAATTAAACATGATAAGTGATTAAGAAAAAGTTGTTAATGGGAACAAATTATTAGGATCTGTTATCAGTGCCAGATTTTGCCTAGAAAATACTTTACCACTTCAAGGTCATGATGAATCAGAGAAATTTCGTTCGAAGGATTGATTTATTTCAGTATTAAAGTTGGTTAGTGAGAATATTCTAAAGATTGATAAGTACACATTAGGAAATGCAAAAAAGAATAATAAATTAGTGGCTCCATCAATATAAAAGGAGATTATTGATTGCTATGCGAAAGAGATAACAAAAAAAATTGTGAAGAAATCAAGGATAATGTATTTGGATTATTAGTAGATAAGTCTAGTGATATGTCTTTAAAAGAAAAAATGGTGGTAGTTTTGAGATATATAGATAAACTCGGGGTTGTTAAAAAAAAGTTTTATTATAATTTCTCATGTGAAGATACATATTCTTCTACTCTTAAACAAGCTAATCTTTCTTTGTTAACAAATAACCGGCTGAGTATTGATCAAGTAAGTACTATTTTTTATACTTTCTACAACTAAACTTTAACACAAAATGAATTATTTTTGTGCAATTGTTTATTTTTTTAAACAGGTTATGGGTCAAGGTTATGATGGTGCAAGCATTATGCGAGGAGAGTTTAATGGCTTAAAAGTTATGATTTTG
Organism: Flaveria trinervia; assembly: GCA_025506515.1. Lineage (NCBI taxonomy): Eukaryota > Viridiplantae > Streptophyta > Magnoliopsida > Asterales > Asteraceae > Flaveria > Flaveria trinervia. The sequence goes on along the minus strand of CM046456.1, from coordinate 62,362,036 downwards.
AAAGATAAGCCATTGGCACATTATATACATTGCTTTGCTCATTAACTACAACTAGTGATTATGGTAGTTGCAAAAGAGCATGTGGTGCTAAAGAGTTTTATCATTACCTTAACATGGTTGTTAATACGGTTTCTACTTCTTGCAAACAAAAGATATGCTACGAGAGGCAAAAAGAAAAAGTGTGGAGCAAGGAATTCTTTCAGGTGAAATTAAAACCAGAAAATGAGTAAATCAAGAGAGTTCCATAGTACGAGCAGGAGATACAAGATGGGGTTCTCATCATGCAACAATCATAAGTGTGCTTAAATTATTTCTGGAAATTTTTGACATGCTTCGTTATGTTAAAGAAGGAGATAGTGTGACACCCTATATATATCCCACATCGGTCGTGGACAGAAGAGAATTTTGATTCATAAGGAATGTCATGCCTCTAACATCAACAACGCCTTTTGAGCGTATTGGTTGTGAATGAGAGGAGAAATCCATATTTAAGCGTGCTCAGGTGGGAGTAATACAGGGATGGGTGACCACCTTGGGAAGTTTTCATCTCGGTAACAAAAAGCAAATCTGTGAGCTACTCGTGGACAAAGGGAACAATATTGTTGGTGTGAGGGGTCGGGTGTTATAGAATGGTATTAGAGTCACTCTTGTGTCGTTCGGGATGTGTGACATACCTTACCAAGTATGGTGACTTCTCGGGCTCATCAAGGACGATGAGTCCAAAGGGGGGTGATTATGACACCCTACATAAATCTCACATCGGCTGTGGACAAGAAAGATTCCTAGTTCATAAGGAATGTCATGCCTCTAACATCAATAACACATTTTGGGCATATTGGCTGAGGATGAGAGAAGAACTCCACAGCCAAGCATGCTCAGGTAGAAGCAATCCAATGATGGGTGACGTCCCTAGGAAGTTTTCACCCGGGAAACCAAAAGCATATTTGTGAGTTTCTCGTGGGCAAAGCGGATAATATTGTTGGTGTTAGGGGTCGGGTGTTACAGATAGCACTCAACAACAAACTAGTACAAAAGGTATTCTATCATATTTTAAAAAACTTGAGTTTATTTTTTATGCACACTTGATGAAACATATTTTGGGGCACACAAATGTTGTATTTAAACATCTTTAAAAAAAGTCAAGACTTATTATAAGCGAGTAAGTTGATAAATGGAACAAAACAAGCATTGAATAATTTAAAGCAAAAAGGGTTTGATGCTATGTTAGAAAAAGTTACTTATTTTTGTGAAAAAAATCATATTAAGATGTTGGATATGATGAAAAGTTATGGTAACCTAATAAACCGGAAGAGTGTCATTACTAATCGACATCATTTTGAGGTTTGAGATGTTTAATACGCTTTTTATATGAAAATTCAAGAATTAAGAAATGGATTTAATGCAGTATCAACTACATTGGTAGAAAATATGTCAAGTTTAAATCCTTGTAATGGATTTTCAAATTTTGACATATTTAAAATAGTGGTTTTTTCTTGAATGTATCCGGTTGATTTTAATATGAATGAAAAAGGATATATTTTAGGTGAGCTTAAAGTGTTTTATCACTTAGGAAAAAAAGATAATAGATTTACAAACTTGAATTTTTGCTCGGCTAATAGTGAAAACCGGAAAAATCTATATTTTCCTTTGTTTTATCAGATATTGAAACTAACATTGATTTTACCAATTGCAACCGCAACCATTGAAAGATGTTTTTCTAAACTGAATCTTATCAAGATGGATTTATGAAACCGAATGGGAGAGGAATATTTGAACATTGCTATAGTATGTGCGGTTGAAAGGAAAACGTTTGACGAAGTAACAAATGAGGATGTAATGCTTCGTTTTCAAGCTATGAAAAAACGAAGAGGATAGTTCTGAGATCAATTAGGTATTTGATTAACTTTCTTTATTATCATGTATTTTTCTTTTATATGTATTAATATACGATAATTTTTTTAAATTATATTACCCCTAAAGTAGTTTTTTAGATTCGCAACTGGCCAGCACGGTAGGGTGATCGGGTTTATGAACCCACTAGTAAACCTTAAAGAATGTGTTAGTGTAGTTTTAGGTTTAAAAGATTGTCTCCGTACCACAAAATGTTAAAAATCTAGGTTGTGTGGCATAGCCATGCTAGTGGCAAAGGAAAATGTTCATTTAGGTTTGATTAGGATTGGGTTATTTTTATTTAGCCAATTCTAGATGTTTTATGAATCTTTTCTAGTTTTTATATCTTTAAATTTCAATTCAATAAATTGATAGATGCTATTATGTTATGATGTTATCTATCACTTTTTGTTCACCCAATCTATGAACTGTTGTCTTGCTTTGTCTGCCTAAACTAGTAAATAAAACCCGTGCGTTGCCGCGGCGATGTAGAACTATAAAAAAAGTAACAACGAAATATTATAAAACTATGTCAATTTCTCACGGGTTAGTTAGAAAGATGTAATTGGCTATGAAAACAATGTTGTAATGACTTTATAACCATGTGTAAAACACTTTTAACACCATCTTGCAATTGTTATTAGTTCAATAATTGTAAAAAATGTAATATATGTGAACTTAAATTTTCAAACATTATAAACATGTTTATTTGTGTCCATACTTTGCAGTGGGTTTTACGGTTATAATTTGTTAAGTGGGTTATACTGTTTGTTGAAAGAACGAAAAATGTATAACTTATGTATTTACGATCACATACTTAAAATCTTTGGTATCATAGTTATTCTAAGATCAACACATCTTCATCCTTTGATTCAAGCATACTGCAACAAAATTTAAATCACAAGAAGTAGTTATATACTAATCATCATTTTAACGAACATAAAGAGACATAAAAGATGAATATTACACACCTAACTTGTAAGACTTCTTGTTTTGATCAGCAACATATAGCAAAACTTGACCCCAATCAGCTTGTGGCTTACTACAAAGTAAATCCAAATTCAAATTAATGATACATAAAGTAATATAATAGGCATTGAACACCTGCATTATGTAATATAATATGCATAGTTTGCTATAAAGTACAAGTGTGCAATGAACATGGGACACAAAAACTAGAAAAAGAAAAAAAAATGTTATAAACAAGCTTTTGATTGGATTCCTTTACTTCTTTAGAGATGGCCAATGTTTCTTTTCACTCAAGTGTTAAAATCTTAGAATGTTTGATATAAACATATGTTTCTCACTTAAAACCTTAGACAAGCTTTTGATTTTGATGATGTAGAGTTATCTCTATTAACTTCCAAAATTCAAAACTTTTATTATAGCTTACACAATACGTAACGTTTGAGATTAACTTGTTTTTTATTACTTTGTTATATTGATTCAAGATTAGAGTAATTATTATTGGGCTCATAGTCCTGTGGGTGTACCTTGATGGCTGAATCATGGTTTCATGGTCTGTGGAAGTTGTCAAAAAAACATGACCATGGTCTGGGAAAGATGTGAATTGGCGTGTTGTTGGTATTTACAGTAGCTAGTGTTGATATCTAACTAAGCTATTCCATCAATGGAATAATCTAACCGACTAACATATTACAAAATTAAAGAAGGAAATAAGCAACTCAACAAGTATTAAAAAGTTTATTTCAGATGATGATGATTATGTACTTGATTTAATATGTGCTAAAATGCTACATAATTTGGACACATGTCAAAATTTGTCGTAATGCTTTCAAAGAAATGTAGAGATCCTATTTCAAAATCCTTTGAACGTGGAATATGACGATTTGATTGCATTTGGTGTTGATCAGTATGAATGATAATTTACGTGGAAGAAAATGATTAAGAAAGTGAAAAGATGGAAGACTTTCATTCTGGTTAACATGAAATTGTATCAAGAGACCAAATATCTTATAGAACTAGAACAAATCTTGAAGAGATTTAAGAAGAATGATGATCACAATACTATAACCATTGTTGATTATACAAAGAAAATGGCATGGAAACGACAAGAAACAAAGCGGTTGAAAGAGATTTCATAATGGAACAAAACTCATGATTATGTGGTTTATACTTTAGCTAGATATATATTCACTATCTTTACTAGAATTGGTCATGTTTTTGAGTTCACTCACGTGTTATCTTTAAAAATTCAAGAATCTACATTACTCGATTCTTGGTTGCTTCAAGAAAATTACCCGATTCAAAACAGGATTACAAGATTCTCCTCGGGCCCGTTAGAAAACATTGTACAAAATTTGCTTGATTTCAAGAACGAATATTGTGAATAAATACTATTTAGGCCCCGCTTGGTAATTTTATCATAGTACAAACAATCTACAATGAAAATGAAGAAAAAACTAAAGCAACGTTACCGAGCTTCTTGTTAGTTTAAACTATATTTGGAGGTTTACTAGAGAAGTGAATGCAAAAACTTTGTTGTAGAGTAAAATTGGTGTTGATGAGTATGTAACCAAAGTTTAGTAGCAGTTTTAGATCACATTTTCATGGTTTGATGTCCATGAAACTTATGCCATATGTTAGATCTTGAATTAAATGTGTTAATTTGAAGTGATTTTAAGATTCTTATGATCATGAGATGTTAAAGTTTAAGGATTTTCTATGATCAAGTCTAGTAAAACTCGAACAAGATTCAACACCATGCAGCACACATTTAAAATCATATAACTTAAAGAAGACTCACTTAACCCATCATTTAAACGAGTCAAAAGTGTTGACGGATGACATTAAAGCAACAAGACGTGAAGCAAATGAATCGAATGTTATCACCTAATCAAATGAAGGTTACAATAAACAAACAAATCATACATCTAACAAATGAATATAAAAATCAAAACTCTAAAATAACTACACATCCTGTTATTTCAATGCCCATTATGATTTTGAAAAACAACTAACCAAAATCTTAAAAGAATAAAAAACAACCACATAATCTAAACGATTATGATGGAATTGTACATTTTCAAACCAAACCATATACATCGTATTTAACTATTTAAGTGGTGAAAGTAAAATTAACACAAAATAGTAGATATTTCTAGTTTTAACACTTTTAACGGAAGCGTTACAAAGACGTAACAGAATATTCCCAACGCCACGAAACAGCTGAACCAACAACCATAGTTAATAACGCGTTAACACTCCGTTAACGTCGTCTCCTCATCGGAGAGATCACAAACCCTAACCCTAACCCTAACCCCAAATTCACTCTCACTCCTCCAATGGCTTCATCAACAAACGTTGAATCACCTCCGATCGGCGAAGGGAGTAACACCATCAACACCAGCGACATTCCGGCAACCACCACCACCGCCGCCGCGGTAAACTCCCCCGTCACCCCTGCCGCCGTGACCTCCGACGGAGCCGGTGAGGACGCAACCAAATCCGCTGAAATCACTCCGAACGGACGGCGGAGCAAGAAGCAGAAGGTGGATTCCGGCGCCGGTGGCGATCACCGGAAGGAGCGTGAGGAGTGGAGTGAGTCTGCTATCGCGATCCTCCTCGACGCGTTTACTGACAAGTATATAGCGTTGAATCGGAGCAATTTGAGGGGGAAAGAGTGGGAAGCGGTGGCGGAATTGGTTGCTGAGGGTGGTGATAAACAGTCGCGTAAGAGTGTTGAACAGTGTAAGAACAAAATTGATAATCTGAAGAAGAGGTATAAGCTTGAGACGCAGAGAGTGGAGAGTAATGGTGGCAGTAATTGGATTTGGTTCAAGAAAATGGACAATTTGTTTGGGCATGTGATGGTGACCAAAAGTGATGCAGCCTCTGATGATGTTGATGATGATGATAATAAGTCTGCCGGAATCTCCTCCGCCAGCCGCCTACGTCGATCTGCAAGGTTTGTGTTCTAGTTGAATGATCATTGATTATTTGATGATTGATCACCATTGGTGTTTAGAGCAGGTGAATTATATATTATATGAATGTGAAATCATTTGGATGCTAATTGGGTGTATGTATCTGTAATGTTGTATGCATAAAGTCATAAACTTTGAGTATTTTGCATTTTAGTTTTTGAAATCATGTTCTCATATGATCTTAATATTATATGTGTTGCTTATGTTAAAGGCTTGCTCCTCACAATGGTCCTGTTGTTAACAACACAAAGTCCTTTACAAATGTGAAATGGAAAAGGGTGGTCTTTAAAGTTAGTGGCACTGCACTGGCTGGAAGTGATCAAAGCATCAACCCAAAGGTTCGATTTTTTTTGCTACTTGGCTTCTTGTACTTGTTGCGGTTTCACGTAGTGGTTGTTATGCTTTTAGGTGGCTTTGCAAATTGCGGAAGAAGTTGCTACTGCTTCCCGTTGTGGTGTGGAGGTATTCGTTGATTATTCATTTATTCCTTTCGGTTATTATAAACTTATAATGTAGGCTTTTAACGTTCCCTGAACTGGAATTTGACTGAAAGTATGTTCCTTTTTTCTGCAAATCTGCCTTTCACGAAACACCGTAACATGGTTATTAGTTATTACTTGTTACTTTTGTCAACCCTATTTTGTTGTTGTATTGTCACATAAACATTCACGACTTGTGGTTAGGTGGCGATTATTATTGGCGGTCGTAATTTCTTTTGTGGTGATTCTTGGGTGTCTGCAACTGATTTAGATAGGCCTACAGCGTACCAAATTGGGTATTTCTAGTTGTCATTTTTACCCTAAATTTGTCCCAAAAGTATTCTCCACATTACAATTTTAGTTTGTCCCAAAACAGATGTCTACTTTTAACAAGGAGAGTTATAATTTATTATCTTTTTGTTGACCTTGAGTTAATATTTATAAACGTAAGTTTTTTAAGTCTAACTAAAAGTTACATATATGGCGTGTATCTTAAGTTTTTTTTTTTTTTGTGGACAATATTTTTGGGACAAAGGGGGTATATATTTAAAAAAAGATTACTATTTCCTTTGGTAGCTTCTGATATTGCTGTCATGAATTGTGTAGCATGATGGCAACCGTTATGAATTCAATATTGCTTCAATCGGCACTAGAGAAATTAGGAATTCAAACACGTGTGCAAAGTGCTTTTGTGATGCCCGAAGTTGCTGAACCGTATAACCGGTTACGGGCCATGCGTCATCTTGATAAAGGAAGAGTTGTTATTTTCGGTGGGGTCGGGGCTGGCACTGGGAATCCACTTTTTACGACCGATACAGCTGCAGCTTAAGAGCCTCTGAGAGTATGATCCGTTATAACTTTTCATGTTTTTTCCGATGCCACCCATCATTTCATGTTGCATTTATGAGAATCTTGGCACCAGTATAACCGATCTTTTTAGACGTAGGTTACTCTAATCAATGAATAGATTTCAAGTTCCTGTTATTTAAGAAATGGATATGATTTTTTGGAGAGAATGTGTGTGAGTGTGTGTGTGTTTGTATGTAAACTTTCATCTAGTATCCAGTTGCTTCTTTGACCTCTTTTAAGATGGCTAAAGCTTCATTTTGTATGTGGTTAATAGTTATAGGTGGTAAAACAGGTCGTCGGGTTGGATGGTTATGGGTCAAATCAGGTACTTTTAGACCAGTGAAAACAAGTTGATTGGGTTGACCCACAATGTTCATTTTGGAAAAAGAAATCATAATAAACAATTTACGTATTATAAATGACACAAATTTTAGTTGGGTTGGGGGGTTATGGGTCAATCAGGTACTTTTAGCAAGAGTCAAAACAAGTTGATTGGGTTGACCCACAATGTCCATAATGAAATAGAATTATAATAAAAAATTAATGTGTTATGAATAAATAATCAATGTGTTATGAATGACCACAACCTATATATATCATTACAATGATGATCTTATGTTTTAATAAACCAGTAACCTGTTCAATTCATATGACCCATTTCCTTTTTAGCTAATATCTTCTATTCATTTGAAGATAATACATAACCCCAATGGACCAATTCACAATGAAACTAGTTGAAATTGCCACCTGTAGGTTTAACTTCTGCCCTTTCATATTCATTGCTTTCTTTTACAGTTATCTTTTTGCTTGTGTATCTTATGTTCAACATTTTTTGTTTGTTAAAACCACTTTCCATATTGGTTTCTCAGTAGATCTCAATTGTGATGCACAATATCTTTTTTATGTTGACCAGTCAATGCAGATGCTGTTATTAAAGGTACAAATGTAAATGGTATCTGTGATAGTAACAATGTCAAACTGGATCAAATATCCTTCCGTGATGCCGTTTCTGGAGATTGCACTTCCATGGATTCAATGGCAATACAATTTTGTGAAGAGAACGTGATTCCTGGTTAGTATATAATCTTTGTCTTAAAAATGCATATAATTAATTAGATTAGTGATTAATAACATGATAATGCAACTGTATGGCCTTGTGCTCATGGTCATGTTTCAGTGAACATATTTAATCTAAGAGGTGGCAAGATGGGTGGGTCATTCAGGTTGTAATTAGTTAAACAAGTATATGGTTGGGTTGATCCGGTGGCAACCTTTTCTCCATTATTCAATTTATATTTTTAAAATAACAAATTCGTATATCAATAAACAATTTATGAGGTTGTATCATGTATGCTTAAAAAATACACTCAGATTAATTTCATCCTGTTTGACCCGTTTCTTTTGTGTGTGGGTCGAAATTATTGCTTCTAATAAATTCTCTCTTTTGCTTTCTTTTTAAGTTGAATACATCTTTGTGGCATTTGTAGTTGTCATATTTAACTTGCTGGAGCCCGGGAATGTTTTGAAAGCATTGACCGGAGAACAAGTTGGCACCTTGATCGATCAGTGACGCTCACCGAGTCGACTCAGCTGAAACCCGTCTGCCAATAAAATGTTAATATTTGATTTTTACGGGTTAATGAAGTAGGCATAAAGTATATAGTTTGACAGTGGATATTAATTAAAAGGTAATTAGTGAACCCCAGGGGTCATTCACATTCCTTTCTGGCTTTATTTTATCCAAATCATCAAAGTGATTGGAATCAAACCAGTTACCTTCAATAACAAAATCGATCATAGTTCAAGTTTTAACAATGTTTTGATAATTACCGATTGATTGAAATTCAAGTGTAAATCTTTAATGATTGGCAATATTGGTCAAGTTTTTATTATTATTGATCAATTTGTAAAATTCATTTGAGATTATTTAATAGTATAAAAGGGTATTTAGTAATAACGAAAGAGAAAATTACTAAGTCTTTGTTTTTTTGGTATTATTTATATGATATTGTAGATCTTGATAAGATCATAAGAAAAGAAATGAACATTCCAAGTCCTTTTAATTTTTTATTTTTTTTGTAAAATTCATTTGAGATTATTCCAAGTCTGTTTAATATTCATAATAAATAGTAACTGACAAATCATACTCGTTTTGTAAAAAATGAACCTCGATTCAATAAACGTACACGATTATAGCACACTTGTTACGTCTTACGTCTAACCTTTGTAAAAGAGAGGGCCTGGTTATAATAATATAATTCCACATGAATGGGCCCAAGTTTGTAAGGATTGGTTTGGGCTTTTTATAGTTCACTTGTTAGGCCCAACCTTTAGTTTTACTTTTCTTTTCTTGAATTGTTGTTTTCGTCCCTAACATTTATAATGAATTTTGTTATTTACATCAAAAACAAATTTCTTTCCCTTTGCGTCCCTTACATATAAAAAACTTGTCATTTTTGTTCAGTTTCATTACTTTCGTTTATTTACCTATTAAGTACACATCGTATAAGGAACATTTATGTACTTTTACATCTTATTTGGTATTCGATTGTTTTTAGTATTCAAAGTTGATGTCCATTTAATGGGCAAAATAAATGACGTTAACGAAAGTGGATGAAAATGACAAGTTTTTAAAATGTCAGGGAAACAAGGGAAAAAATAAAGTTTTTGAACGCAAACGGCAAAAAACATCAAATCTTAGGGATGAAAATGACAATTAACTCTTTCTTTCTTTTATGTATTTTTTTCTTCACCGGTTATAATAGTCATTAAAAAAATCTTAGAACATTATAGAAGTGGTTTTTGAGGGTTGTTTATATCTTTTTTTTATTTTCGCATATTTTGTTGTTCATTTAAATAAAGTGAGTGAGAGAACATTAACAAAAGAGGTGTTCGATAATTAAGGTGTTGTTTGTCTTCTTTTTTTGCAAGAAAACGTCTGCAGTCTGCGGATCACATCTGCAGACATCTGCAACAGAAGAGGTGGACCTAACGTTTGCAGTCTGCAATAAAAAAACTGTTTGTTTTTAACATCTGCAGCATGGTAAAAAAATATTTTGTAATTAAATTAAATCTATTTTTTAAACCTATTAAATTAAACATATTTTTAACACTTGTTTCTTTGGACTAGTACCACACACACACATCCATACGTACATGCAACATATATGCATATCCATACGTACAAGCAACGGCGGGCGAGGTGCGGGAAGGGGGTCGGGGGTGGGGGGTGGTGGGGCGGTGGTGGTCCGACCGGTGGGGGGTGGTGGGGCGGCGGTGGTCCGGCCGGTAGGGGAGGTGGGGCGACGGTGGGGGAGGTGGGGCGGCGGTGGGGGATGTGAGAAGAGGTTGGAATATCTCATAAGTCATAGGTCCACATCTTCTCCATGCAGACCTCAGGAATACATTTTTTAATGAAACGTATTCTTAAAAACAAACACTCTGCGCACTCAAAACCTCTTCCCGCGTCTATGTGCGCGCAGATTAAGAGGTGGGGAAGAGGTTTTGATAAAAAAAACAAACACCACCTAATTGATGTGAGTCACTTGACCCGGTTCGAGTGAACAACCTTAAACTAAACATAATGGGGCATTAAAGGGCATACTTTAAAACGCCCTTACACCATCCCTTGCGTATTATAAGGGTGTTATAAGTGTGGGTGTTTCAACCATAACGTTATAACTTCTCATAAATATTATAATTAGGTAATAATTAAGATGCGTTAATCATTACTCGTCTTTTCACCCAAAAGAGTAATGATTTGGTGCTTGTGCTTAAAAATGTCATATGGTCTTATTGTGATAATGTAAGTGTCACCTATTTGTTTGGTAACTGGTGAAACATCAACGCACAAAGCACGAGATGGATATACACTTCGTACGTGAAAAGGTTCAAAGGGGTCAAGTTCAAGTCTTTCGTATTCAGTCCCTTTTCAAAGTAGCTGACATATTCATAAGTGAAGTGAGGAAGTATTTCTAGCAAGGAACAATGGCTAAGGTGTTGTTTGTTTTTCCTGCAGGAAAACGTCTGTAGTGTGCCGACCACATCTGCAGACATCTGCAGCAAAAGAAGTGGATCAAACGTCTGCAGTCTGCAAGAAAAAGACTGTTTTGTTTTTTAACATCTGCAGTGTTAAAATATTCTGTGATTAAAATAACCTATTTTTAAACTTTAAAAAGTACTTTAACATTAAAATATAAATAAAAATCTTATAAATACATTAAAGTATAAATAAAAGTCATAAAAACTACAATAATATTCATAAAACCATACAAATACATTTTATTAAATCGTTTATTCGATATTCTGCATTAACTGCTTAACAATTTCATCTCGTAACTGAGTCATATATTTCTTGTTTGATGTGGTACCATATTTTTTACCATCATTTTCATCATCATCAACATGACGATTTTCAAAAGACACATTGAAACCCTTGAATAAACCTCGTAATTAACAAAAGTTTTTATCTTTTTCCCCACTCTTCATTCACTTGTTCAAATATCCTTCACATAATCTAAAATCTACATTAAAAAGTTGACTGAAAATGTAATGTAACACGCATATTCATGTAATACTATACACATGATAATATAAAATGCAACCACAATTTATTTTTAATATTATTATTATATAATCAGGTGCAAGATGAAAGAAAGATTGGAGTACCTGAAGATTGAATGCGTAAGTGGTGGGTGGGGGATGGGGGTCACCGGTAATTCTACGGTGGGGATCACTCAAGGAGTAAGAAGGATCATGGAGTTAAGGTTCTAAGTAGTGGTGCCGAAAAACCTAGCTCCGACGCCGGAACGTCGTTGGGATCGGGGAGTTTGAGCCGGAAAGGGCCGGCGGAAAACCTAGCTCCGGCGATGGTTTTGCCGATTCTAGCGTCGTCGCTAGGGTTGAACTGGATTAAGACGAGATCTGGACCGTTGTCGCAGGAGAGCTTCTTTAAGTTTGATGGGAGTAATAGCAAGAGTGGGAGTCGACGCAGCGAAGGGGGATGCGGCGCGACGGAGGGGGAGGCGGCTCGGCAAAGGGGGAGGCAGCATAGCGGATGGGGAGGCGAAGGTGGGTTGCGGGCTGCGGAGGTGGCCGGTGGTTTGTGGCTGCAGAGGTGAGTTTGAAAGAGAAGTGAAGGTTTTTGGGTTGGGGGGACTAAAGAAGAAGTAAGAAGAGGTTGAAATGTGGTAAGCCCACGTCTTCTCCACGCAGACATTTTTTAATGAAACGTTCTCTAAAAATCAAATATTCTGCGCACTAAAAAGCTCTTCCCGCGTCTGCGTGCGCACAGATGAAGAGGTGGGAGAGTTTTTAAAAAAAAACAAACACCTATGAGGTATAAGGAAGTTTCTTCTAATATGTACTTCCTCTTGTCAGAGATGAGTTGATTTCATAGGTTTGAAGAAAATTATATTAACTAAAAAATCTCTCTTGTAAACTTTGTTTATAAATTGTAACTAGTTGTATTCCACCCGGTCGTTTCATGGTGGGAATTAATCTGTATTAACATTTTTAAAGTTTTCAAATGCTCAAAAATGATGGTTTAATGTGGCTGCGAATGACCATTAACACGCCAGAACAATACACACCAAATTCATAATTCTATCATCATTGCGTAGACGTGAAACAAAAAAAACTTTCAATTGCACATCATCACCAATCCAACAACCTAACATGGTCAATGTATTTGGGGCTCCCTTTGAGCCTGCGGATGCCAACATATACCTAGGGTCATCGTCATCAAGCAACCAACAAAAGCCGACACAGGTCGCATGAACAACCCTTAAAGATGGCATAATACCAAAAAAAACAACTATTTCTCAATTTGTCTATAATTTTCGTTTCCGAATTTAACTAGATTTAGGTAGGGGTCATGCATAATTCAATGTAATAGTAAAACAATGATCACAGTTATTATTGAATCAAGTTGTGCTACTGCTTCTAGAACTTGGTGTCAAGGGTTTGATTAATTAAACAAGTGAGTTCCTGCTGCTATACACCCCAATTATTTAACTAAAAGAACAGGGTATTTAGATATGCAAGTAATTAGCAAACAATTACGGCTTCCATCATTTTTAGACATCTGTTAATAACTAAACCATCTCAATATTAATTATATACGAATCAATAGACCAAATACGAATATTACTGATACCCAAACTCTGGATCACTCGATCTTTTCTAGGGCCCAAACCTTGATATTTCATAGGCAAATTTCAACATGCTCAATAGGCAAATTTACAACACAATCGTCATTGCACTTCGAAGTTCTTTCCACTTAAATTATGACTATTCACCCTGAAGAAAGATTTAAACAACAGAACTGATCTGCAATCCAATTTTTATAGCTTACAAATTGCCTTCAAAACCATCGAATAACTGATCATCACTTCAAATCAATAATCGACAGTAGTCAATAACAAAATCCAAAGAAGAATCAATCAAGAACACAAAAAATGCAGAAAATCCAATTCCATATAATTAAAACATTTCATTACATCGTTTCTTCATCCCCAAACACAATTACCTTTTACGCTAAACCACAAACTAAACCCAAAATCCCCAAAATCCTAAACACAAAACCCTGAATCACCAGAACCATCACCATCTACGAGCTAGTAAACTTGGTAACAGCCTTCGTACCTTCCGAAACAGCATGTTTCGCCAGTTCCCCAGGAAGCACAAGCCTCACAGCAGTTTGAATCTCCCTCGACGTAATCGTGGGCTTCTTGTTGTACCTCGCGAGCCTCGAAGACTCCTGAGCCAATTTCTCAAAGATGTCGTTGATAAACGAGTTCATGATCCCCATAGCCTTGCTTGAAATCCCGATATCAGGGTGCACCTGCTTCAACACCTTGAAGATGTAGATCTTGTACGTTTCGACAGACTTTTTGGTTCTTTTTTTCTTCTTGTCGGTTGATGATGAGTCTTTTGGGAGCTTCTTTTCGGCTCTTGGTTTCTTCTCCGCCGGAGCTTTTTCCGACGTGGGTTTCTTCTCTGCGGGCTTCTTTTCGGCCTTTGGTGCCATTGTTGATGGTTGTTTTTGTGTGGTTGATGATGGGGTTATTGGTGGGTTGTGAGTTGTTTATATAGTGGGGTGAAGTTTTCGTTGATTGGTTGGTGTTGAATGACGCGGATCGTGGATTTGAGCCGTGGATTGAGTGTATGTGTTATCGGACGGTGGAGATTGGACTGTATAGAAGTTTCGAATTTTGAGGTTTCGCGCGTACGGTTCATTTTATTTTAAAGTAGATAGTAAGGTCTGAATATATTAAAAATTATTATATTTTTTTATTTTTAATTAAATAATACTTTTATATATTTATCATTATTTTTTTTCATCAACTTACAATCATTTTTAAAATATTAAAAAATATATAACAATAAAATAATGATTTTTCAAATGTACTAATCCACAATAATATTTTCTCTTTTTTTCATATCACTCAAAAACATTACATATAATATACCAAACACACTCACATAATTTTAAAGACTTCACTGTGAAGGCTCTTAATTGTAACCCTCAGTAATGAAAGCATTTTTGTAACACCCGATTAGTTTTGTAGTCAAGAAAGAAAGAATGAAGTAAAAGGAAAGAAATGAAAGAAATAAAGCCCTAGTAACGGGATCAAATGTGTCAAAAGGACAAAAACTTTGAAAAAGTTGGTGTAAAAGTGAGCATGGCCGACCACTTCACGTACAAAACCATATCTTCGGATATATTTAGAGAGAGAAAGAGCAGAGCTCGGGTTTGAAGAAGAACGAGAAGAAAATTGTGAATTTAAGGTAAGAATTCATGAGTTTATGATGTTCTTTAGGTTTTATCCTCAGTTGAATGCTTATGTATGTTTGTATGTGTTCGGGTATGTTTTTGGTGGGTTTCTAGGCTGTTGAACTCTGTTGCAAACGGGTTTTTGAAAAAGTCATAACCAAAGGCTGCAAAGGTGAGTTCTAGGACCTCCCCTTTTTTACTTGTTTTAAACTACTTTAGGGCTGGAAATGCATGTATGAACTTTTTATAAAAGTTGGGTTTTATACCCGTTGTATGTATGTGTGTGATTTTGGGTGGGGTTTGATTATAGGCAATGTATGTGTATGATGATGTTATGATTGTGTTTCTATGACTTAGAATGTGTGGTTTAAACTTAGGACATGCTAGATGATGTTTGGGGACTGAATTGAGATGTTTAAGTGTGATATAATCGGCTCATACACCTAAACAGTAGCTCATGCGCCCAACCATAAATAACTGCCTAAGTGTCCCATGCGCCCAAACCTCATGCGCCCGAATAGTACTCATACGCCTAGAAATAGGCTTAAATTGACTAAGTGTTCATACGCCCAGATAGTTCATGCGCCTAGACTCATGCACCTGCATAGTGCTCATGCGCCTAGAATTACCCAGAATAGACTAAGTGTTGCTCATGCGCCCCAATAATGCCAATACGCCTGAAAGTTACCCATGCGCCTGAAAGGCCATGCGCCTGCATAGTGCTCATGTGCCTGCATAGTGCCCATGCGCCTGCATAGTGTTCATGCGCCTAAAGACTTAGAAATATTTTCTAATTTTTGGGGAAAAAGTAAAATGTAGGCTTTGACGTAGGATGTTCCCGGGGGTAAAGTAAGTTAACTTTTTGAAGTCATAGATGATGTGATGAGCATTGTATGATGATGTATGATTGATGCTTATGCATGATGGTATGTATGATATATGTTATGCATGTATGATGGTGCCTTCTGTGGTGATGTTTTGTATGATTATGTTTATGTTCCATGTTTGTATGTTTATCTTTCCCGTGGCTTTACGTGTTATAGTTTTGAAACAAATGATAAAGTATTATGTAACGTAAAGTGGAAGATAATGAAAAGAGGGACATAATGATAGAATGCATGCATTAATAAAAGAGAAAGTAAAGAAAGGCTTGCAAGCAAAATGTACGGAGATGCACGACTCTAAAATGTCGTAAGCTCAACTGTGTGTGGTTTAGCTAACATACACGCAGGGGTCTAGTCTTTGTGACTGACCAATGATATAGTACATGGTTTATAGTGGTTACTCACCTCGGTGTTGGTGCAAGGCTATGTGCGTTATGGAAGTCATTTATGATCTTCGGCCCAGTACCCGCTTTGTGCATACGTTTGAGGTGTAGTATACAGTTGGGATCTTTGTCGCTTGCCCCGGTGCTGGTGCCAGGCTATGTGCGTTATGGAAGTCATTTATGATCTTCGGCCCAGTACCCGCTATGTGCATACGTGTGGGGTATAGCTGATGACACTGATCCGGAAAGAGATAAAGAAAGAATGTGATGAACAGTAAAGGAATATAATAATGATATTATCTATGTGTACGTGCGATGTGTGATCATGTACAATAGTATAGTATGATTTGAAAAAAGTAAAGAATGGTTTTCAACGAATGTAAAGTATGTTTTATTTTAAAACTAGAACTCACTTAGCAACGCTGACTTTTATGTGTTTCCAGTTGGCAGGTAAAGGTTGCTGAGGATGGCACGGGGCGGCTACTTGGTTCTTTTTGGATGGCATTCATTTTTATAATGTTTTTATGATGTAATGCAACAAGTATTTTGTAATATGATAACAATGTATTATGTTGCAAAAGCTTTTATAATGAAATGAAATGTCGTTTTTAATGTTTCCACTGCAATGATTATTTATGTTAATATAAATATATGTTTTATGTGCGATGATCAATCAGTTGTGAGCGTCCCGGGAACGGGGCCTTACAATTTTCTACTGAGTGGGTATATGTAGGGAATTTATAAGCTTCAATAACTTTGGGTCCACCAAGATTTCTACTTCTCTCATCAAGTTCCAGTGATTCTATCTTGGCAATCATGATATCCAAAGTTGTACTCTCTAGATCAAGAGTGTTTTTTAGCATTGTCATAATTTGTTTCCAGCTTTCTGGAAGATTGTTAAGCATCTTCTTGTTTAGTTCTTTGACTTTATAAGTTACCCTCATGATCACTAAGTCATTTACCAGTTACACAAATCTATGTAGTTGTTTAGAGATTGACTCCCCCTTGGAGTGATGAAAGGTTTCATATTGATTAACAAGCTTATCCTTGTTAATTTCAGTAACTTAACTACTGCCTTCACACATTATCAGCAATGCATCCCAAACAGCTTTTGCAGTTCCATACTTTTCTAATCTTTTTAGCACATCCATTTTTAGTGCTTGAGTGAGTATAGAATAAGCTTTAAGAGTGAGATCCTCAATAGGAATTCTTATGGTTTTGTACATTGCAGCTTGATCTGCAGAAAGAGTCACTGGAATGTGAGGGCCTTTACATACTGAAATCCAATAGTCCGGATTGTTAGGATCGTGTACTGGATGATGTACTAACTTATTAACGTGTAAACCGAATCAAATAGTGCGGAATCCTATTTGATTGGCGATCCAATCAGTGAGAACGCACGTAGAAACAATTATGTATTGAATCTAATGTTAAGAATCGATTGGGAATCTATCTACTGCGATCTATGAACTTGGAGTATGATCTTAGAGGTCTCTGGACGGCTAGGGTACGTCTGGAGTCAAAGTGTGTTCAATGCTTTCGTTTTTCCACGAATTAGGTGGTATTTATAGGTTAGGGTTGCTCATTCGAGCGACTGAACCATTAGCATGGTTCAGTCGTGCGATTGAGCCATGAGGTTGATCCATTCGCACGACTGAGTGTTTAGTCGTGCGACTGAGCCAATCTCATGTTACAATCATACGACTGATCCAGTCTCCTGGTTCAGTCGTGCGACTGAGTCATTCGTATGAAGTTGTTCATGCGTATGGTCCATTAGCATGGGCCATTCGCATGATAACTTCATATTACTTAGTTTGAATGTATTAATTGTCATAACATTATTTATATTAATTCAAACAACCACAAACCTATATAAACAAGTCAATATGCGTTAAACAACTCATTAAGAAAAATATTAAACATGTACCTACAAACTCCCCCTTGGACCTAGTTTCATCTAATGTTTTACCTTCTTCGTAACCTCTTCATACTTCTTGTACTTCTCTTTTTTTGTGACTCCTGCGTGTATCTCAAACGCAAAGCAGAGTCGTATAACATTCTGAAACTGTAGAGCTTGTACAATATCTTGAGAGTCATAGAATAGTGACCACTTGTATAATATGTACACATCATCTGCAGACAAGTTTGTGAGCCACATCGGGTCAAATACCCTGATAGTATCTGTGACATTCGTCATTTTCGACTAGCTTTGTATTTGTTATCCTGTATTGTAAACCCGAATTGTTTTGGTCGTAGGATCTTTGAATATTAATAAAATGATGGATTTTATGTTGTAATCATGTTTCATACTTGTCGTGGCGTGACCCACAGTTCGTTTCAGCAAAATCAGTTTTTTTAACGTTTTCGGTTCGTTTAAGGTTCGGACTTGTATTTTAACCATCCAAACCAACCAAGACCTAACCCATAACTATTCTAGAACCCTCCAAACATGTAGATACCTGGTCATAATTTATTTAAATTAAAATTTATTTTAAATAAAAGAATCAAAGTGCACCCTTTTACCCACCGGACAAACGCATTACCCATTTCCTCAAACCCTAATCTTTCCCTATAAATATCACTCATTCTCAACCATTTCACCTGCACATTTTCATCTTCTTCTCCCAAAAGTTTTGATCTTGTAAGTTGTTCTAGCTAGTTTTGCTTAAGTTTGACTTTAAAAAGTCAACGGAACCGAATCTTGCATTTCAAATCATTTCGGGTATGTAATTTTGGTTATTTTCAGTTTTTCTAAGTTATTTTATGTTTACAAAACCATTTTCATTTTTATTTAAGTCTTGTGGGCATTCAAACTCATATTTATGCATTTTAGACCCGTTTGGGTCGTTTTCGGGAAGTTTACGCGATTAACTTTCTTGTTTGAGTTTAGATCTGGAAGTTTACCTTATTTTTAGTTCAATGGTTTTGGACATGTGATAACCATCCTCGGGTTCATACCGAGTCAAAGACCGAACCAAACCGAACGCTCGTTTAAGCACTTTAAATAACTTTTAAGTGACCATGTTACATCAAACACTTTAGATCTGAGTTTTTCTTGATATTTTAGTTATTATATGGTTGATATGGAGGTGTAAAACAAATCTTGGCTTGAACCCAAGTTTCGGGTAAAAACCGAGTAAAACCGAACACCCATTTTAACGAGTTAGTCAATGTTCAAACCACCAAAAGTTCAACCTATCTTTTTAGTTATGTTTTAATTATATTACTCATATTACTTAAGATTTTGGAAGTGTTAGAACAAATATTAGCTCAAACCAAGTTCGGGTAAGAATAAACCGAGTAAAAATCGAACTTATTGTCTTAACGAGCTAGTCACCGTTCAAAACGCCAAAAGAAAAATCTTTCCTAATTTTTTAACTTATGTTTCATTTTATGTTATTTGTATTATAATATTATGGTATGACGAAACCAAACTTGGTTTTATACTAATATCGGGTTTAAGCGAATTTATTATTAATTAAAGTCTCAAACTCGGGTTTAAGAGAGTGTAAGTCAGACCTTGATGCTTACATTAATAGGATCGTGCATACTAGCACTAAACCAACTCCCATATGTAAAACTTAACAATGGTTGAGTAAAACTAAACATCAAGGACCCGTTTTCTTGTAAAACTCATTTTATACTTACGTTATTTAAACACACTTTGTAAAATATAACTAAAACTCCCGAAAACCCAAGCCTTATTTTTATGAACTTTTATACCATTTATATTTCATCTTCAATACTCAATACTTACTCAAGATCTTTCAATCTAGGACACGCACGTTAAAACCGTCGGACTCGCTTACTTGAGGATTTTATTCAAAATTTATTCATCAACGCCATTTTATTCCATGTGAGTAATTTCATCCCCGTTTTCTCTTCTATACTTTGGGGGTAGCAAGCATACTTACTCAACCAAAAAAAAATGATTTAACATCTAGATCCTCAACCCACAACCACTACGTTATGTGTTGCTTAGAATAATTGTCTAATTGTATGTTATATACCTAATATGATTAATTGCTACATGTTTATTGCTTTTGATCATTTAGCCTCATCCTCATCCTCAATAAGTATGATCATATGTTCCTCCTTGTAATATGGTAGTTTTATCAATTAGAAAGGAGCCTCATTTATTTATGATTGATATACCTCAATTGTCACTTTTATTTACGGCTTCACATATTTGAGTTGTGGATTTTTGCCTTATATTATATTTATAAAGTCATGGAATTGCTCATCAACATACATTTGACAAAACATATTTTATGCAATGCTACAGGTTTGATTATTGGTTGATTGAAGATTTAAAGACGTTACTTTATTTTGGACCGTTAGGTTATTAGTTAAGAACTATTTATTTTCTTGTATTTGTAAGAACATGTTATGAAATGAATGAGTTGATTAAATATTGTCACTTTAATAGTGTCGTGTGCATTTGAACAATCTTAGTTGCGCCCCGGCATGTTCCGCCGCTTTGGTTGGGGTGTGACAGTATCCATTTTGCCCTCTTTGTTCAAGACTATGACTCCCTCTCCTGTCCTCCAATTATAGTACCACCATTTGAAGTGTGGAGTGAAGTCCTGTGGCATTTCCCGTAGTGGGATCTTAGACATGGTGCGTGGAGGACTCCACTTCAGCAATATTCTCGATTTTTCCGGTTATGGCATCAACCTTAGACCTCCTGATATACCTCGTTGGTTGTTGAGGTTTGAAGTTGACTCATCTGGTGTGGTACTATCTCTTAGAGCTGCTTCAAACCAGCCAGACATCTTGCGCGGACCAGCGTATAGTAGTTTCAGCTTCGCTAACTGGTAAGCTCGAATCCAGGAAGAGTCTTCAGGTCGTGTGGGAACCTAAAGTACTCGATCCCTTTCTCATGTTTAACTGCATAAACGTTAAGATCTTCAAAATATGCCCATGCTATGATTCTGCCCGACACTTGTGATGTTTCTTCACTTTGTACAGCTTGGTGTAGACAGTTGACTTTGACACACTGCGTTGGGCTCTTATCTCTTCAAAGCACGCAGCCCACTCAGCCTTTCTGATATTAACTTCAGCATCCGAGGCTTGGGCCTTATCTTCCGTCTTGTCTGACTCTTGTTCCAGTTTATCCAGAGTCTCAAAGGTTTCACTGACTAGATTGTCTCCCAGATTGGGAATGACATTACCCTCATTGTCAGTGTACTCTGGATAATGCTGGTCAGTGACATCTTCAATCTCGATTTCATCCACATCGTTGAGCTCGTCATCACTTTCCACATGGACTGTTGGAGCGTCTTTCACGATCTCGTCGGCATTGAGTGAACATTTCTAGGTTTAACGTGGTTTGGCCGCAAAAACTCGAATTTTCACTATCCCTAATTGTCGTTTGCCGGAAAAAACTGAACTTTATGACCAGGAGAGGTCTAAGACACCGTTTGACACAAAAAGATTGCGTTTTTAGTGAAAAAACACAATTTTTGTATCAAAAACGATTGAATCACACGTAATCAAGAGCGAACGCTCTGATACCACTTGTTAGGATCGTGTACTGGACGATGTACTAACTGATTAATATGTAAACCAAATCAAATAGTACGAAATCCTATTTGATTGGCGATCCAATCAGTGAGAACGCACGTAGAAACAATTATGTATTGAATCTAACGTTAAGAATTGATTGGGAATCGATCTACTGCGATCTATGAACTTGGAGTATGATCTTAGAGGTCTCTGGACGGCTAGGGTACGTTTGGAGTCGAAGTGTGTTTAATGCTTGCGTTTTTCCACAAATTAGGTGGTATTTATAGGTTAGGGTTGCTCATTCAGGCGACCGAACCATTAGCATGGTTCAGTCGTGCGATTGAGCCATGCGGATGATCCATTTGCACGACTGAGTGTTCAGTCGTGCGAGTGAGCCAATCTCATGTTACAATCATACGACTGATCCAGTCTCCTGGTTCAGTTGTGCGACTGAGTCATTCGCATGAAGTTGTTCATGCGTATGGTCCATTAGCACGGGCCACTCGCATGATAACTTCATATTACTTAGTTTGAATGTATTAATTGTCATAACATATTTATATTAATTCAAACAACCACAAACCTATATAAACAAGTCAATATGCATTAAACAACTCATTAATAAAATATTAAACATTATAATCACAACCAAACATTTAAATTTCATTAAGTACCAAATTATTACATAAGTGTAAGACATTAAAAACATATTACATTGAGTTCAGAAAATAGGGACACATGTACCTACAAATCTACATCTGTAATATAGTTCATGAATCTGATTTCCCATTGCTTAAACTCATATTGTGTTTAAGCATGGGTGGTTTTGGAGATGACCAAGTTCAGAGAAACTGTGTGAATCCATTTTAACTAGTTGTTGCTTAACTTTGTTGAATACCACTTAGTTTGATTGTTAAGTTTAACTTACTCCAAATAGTCCAAACTGTTTTGTGTAACCAGATCTGAAGTTGTTTATATGTTTATGTTGTAATGACTGTTCACAGGTTTGTTCTTGAAGTTTAGTACAAATGAATAGTGACCGTTTAAGAGTTTTCTGTAGTTTACTAAGTAAAGGTAGTAGAACACTCTATTAGCAACTCAATCACTAGATCAATCGAGTTATGTTCAGATCTAGGCAGATATGAAAAAGAGCCGAGAACCAAAGCTCTTATACCAATTGACTGGGTTGTGAAATTGATATTCTCACAAGGATCGAATATGATGATTGAGTTAATGATTGTATGACGGAATCAAACAATCAAAAAACATTAAATGCAAGAAATACTCATAAATGCACTTCGTATTATTGAAGGTGATTGATTACATAAATGCTAGGGTTTGAGCATAGTAATAATACACCGTAAGAACATAAGACTAAACATAAATATTTTTATTGTCTATCATCAGTCACCTCACATGCGAGGTTTTCTATTCTATTTATAGACTGATAAGATGTATTTTACAAAATGACTAAACTATCCCTGACCTATACATCAGAATTAGTCTAAGTCTTCGTCAACATTTCTTTTGTTCAATCGCATTAACTAATGTGGATGAGTTGATTTTGATCAGCATTTGTTCTTTTGTCTTCAGCATTTGTGTTTGGTCATCCGCATTGGCAAATGCAGATGAGAAAACACTTATGCACATTCGTTGTTGAGCATCCGCATTAGTTAATGCAGATGTATAAAACTTGTCAGCATTCCTTTTACGTTATCCGTATTTGTTAATGCGGAAGAACAAACACTTGTTTTAAGCTATCCGCATTTGTTAATGCGGAAGAACAAACACTAGTTAGTATTTGTTCTATGTCTTCCGCATATACAAATGCGGTTAGCCAATACTTGTCCGCATATTTAAGTATAGACATTTTTTAATAAATATAAAAATGGTTTATAAACTTTAAAATTTTTTAAGACAACAAATAATTTTATAGAATTTTCCCAAAATTAAATAATTAAATATCTTTTTAATAAAATATTTTAAAGGTTATTCTTGATTATCTCTATAAAAAGATTTTAAATAATAAATTTATAAATTATTATTTGTTCATATGTACTTTAAATTATCATTATTTTAATTATGCCTATTTCAAATGTTTATCTAAATTTTATATCTAAACTTTATTAGATAATGTAAAGGGTTTAATTTCATTTTCTCTATATTAAAATACATAAATGGGTATTTCTTTATAACAATATTTAAAGTTCTTACAAAAAACCAAATTCCATTTAAAATCCTAGTCCTTGTTAATTCGTTTAATTTATTACTATACGTTAAATCTTGTAAATACATATATTTAGGTACCTTGTGAAGGATTACGTTGGAACGGCGTTTATTATTCTTATTAATCTTCAATTATATATTTATTGATCATGTGAGTTTCCTTGCCTCATTTTATTTTTATTTCACACATTTTGGGGGTGAAACATGTTAATCTTATCAAACTTACACTTGTAAACGTTTATACTTGTAATGCACTTGCAATTCATATTTACGCTTTGTCATGGTTATTGTGTTATTGTGAGCTTTATATGAGATACATTATATGTTGATAATCATTAACAATTACTAGCCTGATGACGTCATAGATCTATCGAGCTGACAAGCTTATTTGGTGCTAAATCCGATGTATTGTCGGCTCATGATGACGTATGACTTGTTCATTATGGGAACCAAGTACACTTAGCTAACCGTTATAAACTTGTAATTTTAATCTTGGTCAAGGTTTGATTGTAGCTATATGTGTTCTATAAATTGCATAACTCATAACCCTTGACATGAATTGCTACTTGTAACATTTTGATATATTTATGTAAATTAAACATTGGAAACTCACCATTTTCACAGTTGTTCTTTATTTTTAACATGCAGGAAATACCAAAATTTGAAGTCATTTTATGAAGTTTGCACAAATCTAAGATTTGGACCTAGAATAAAGAATAAAATGTCTTGGATTATTTTGTCATATGTTTTGACTATTTCATGTTTATGACTTATTTTTGTAGTTTACATTTGAAACTTATGATAATAATATTCGATTTAAATGATAGCGTTATGTGGTTGTGAACAATCTTAACCCTCACTTCTCGACGATTCCGCCGTCAAGGTTGGGGTGTGACATTAATGATCTTTATCATTACTTTTTTTTCTTCTCCACTCACATAATTCACAACCATTCTTCATCTTCATCTTTATAATTAATTTAAAATTATTACTTCCTCTCTCTTCTTTCAATTAAATAATATATTTTTATATATTTTTTTATTACCTTTTCACTCTCCTTCACTTACAACCACTTTAAAAAATATTAAAAAAATTATAAGGGTTGAACAATAAATTTTTATATTTTACAAATGAACAGTAATACGTTATCTCTCATCCACTCACAACCACTCAAAAACATCCCATAAGGACTCACTTATATAATTATCACTTATATAATTATAATGCATGGGATTTAAATGCTCTTATTATAAGGCATGGGATTTAAATGCTCTTATTAGATTGGATTATGAGTTATGGATATTATTCTTTCATTGTTTTATCTCAAGAATTGTACTTGTAGCTTTATCGATTGATTGTTATTTGGATATATTAATATCAATGATTAGACATTTAATATTAACCAGCAAATTTCAATATTTTTGTTGAATATAGCCATATTTTGGTGCTTGAAATGTCAATTTCCCTAAGTAGGGACTGTATGATTGTTGCAGTTAATGCTAAACGAAGAAATCATGGAAAATTGACTTAGGCACATTCATGCCAAAAGCCTGACATGACCATGCCTAGTCAAGCTTCTCATATATACATGATCACTAATGGGTGAGCCACTCCGAAAATATTTGGCACAATCAATACGATTTACGATGTGCTAACGTTTGGTACTGAGCTTGAAAACACATGTATCAACATAGACAGGCCACCTGAAAACCCTAGATCACGCGATAATGCTTGATTTGGGGCACACTCATGTCCCCTTTGATATTTCAGAAATTTTTATGCACAAGATCAAGAACAAGCATGAATGTGCGGCAAGCTTGCAAAA
This sequence comes from Flaveria trinervia, assembly GCA_025506515.1. Classification (NCBI taxonomy): domain Eukaryota; kingdom Viridiplantae; phylum Streptophyta; class Magnoliopsida; order Asterales; family Asteraceae; genus Flaveria; species Flaveria trinervia. The sequence goes on along the minus strand of CM046456.1, from coordinate 62,336,268 downwards.
ACCGTTGAAAAATGATAACGTACCGGAAATCCAAACTTGTAATGTTGGTTAGTCCGGCACAACCACGTCAGATCCATGGCACGACTGTGCCAAGACGGAGTTTATAAATAACATTCATCTTCACATGTTTTGAAAAGACGTAATTTTTTAGTTGGAGACCGTAATTGTGTAATACCTCAATTCATATTTAAGAAAAGGAAAATCAAAATAAAATCTTACAGACTTAAGATTGGCCCTTTAAGGAACGTAACTTTATTGGTTAAGGTTTGAGTAATTCATGTGATATGGTTGACCCCGATGTTGAATATGGAAGCATGACAAGAACATGGATACGAACTAGGGTGTAAACGAGCCGAGCCAAGCTCGAGCTCCCTCAAGCTCGGCTGTTTTTAGTTTTAAAAAGCTCAAGCTCGAGCTCGGTTCGTTTATAATTTTATTTCTAAAACTCGAGCTTGGCTCGTAAAAAAATTACCAGGCTCGGGCTCCGCTCGTTTATTGTTAAATTATTAAAATTTTATTTTTTATAATTACTTTCATATTATTAATAATCAAACTTTATACATACATATATATATATAGAATATATTATTTAATATTTTTATCATAATAATACATATAATAATATGATTTACGTAAATATATATTTAATATGTAAATAAAAAATTATATAAAACAAAAAGCTCGTTTAGGCTCGCGAGTCGGCTTGAGTTCGATGTCTGAAGCTTGGGCTCGAGATCACTTAGTAAACGAGTCATTATGTGAGCTTGAGCTCGGGCTCGAGCTCATTTAAGCTCGGCTCGATTCGAGTTTTTTTCGAGTCGATCCCGAATAGCTTGCAAGCCGGCTTGGCTCCTTTACGCTCTAATACAGACTATAACCCTGGTCCTTACAGTCTGTAAGAGTGAGACGATCAAGAGATAAGCTATCAATGGATATAAGTATATTACAAACCATAACACCTAGATTTTAAGATTGTAACGATGGTTAGACTAGCGTATAAAATCTCTCCCTCTCCCTCTCTCTACCATTCTACATATTGAGGTAATCTCAAAGCTACAAGTCCTAGTTATCTGTAGTAAGTACAAGGTTGCTCCAGGTTGGGTTTGATTATTTAATTTAGTCGTGCAATGGGTAATGTAATCCTATGTTATGCATAGCTTGATCAACTACGTCTAAACTATAATGGGTCACCCAAAGCTAATATTTACACATTAATCATTCGGGATATTGACTTTCATTAAGTTATATATCCTAATTATTAGAAACACACATAATTAAATATATATCAAACGGTCAAATGACCGTATAAATATTTCTAACATGGTATGCACTTTTAACCCCAAAAACTCATTGCATACTAATGGTTTCTAAGTAGATTAGGGTTTTTTAAGATTGAAATCAGAAGAGTTTATGTGTGTATTAGGTTGAAATCAAAGGAAGAACTGAAGGTTTGCTGATAGTATACGAAGTTCTTCAAGAAATTGTTTATCATCAATTTTGATAAGCAACCTAAGCTTCAATCAAAGAGAGTTTTTGAGTCATCATAGTTAGTTGGAGATCTAAATCAAAATGGAATCATAAAAAGTTTACTAATTTAAGAAATAGTGATGAATCATATTGTGATTACAAAGAAATTGGATGTGTTAATATAGTTTGATCTCTCTTTAATTAAGAGTCACAATGTAATGAAATCAAGTGAGCTTTGTATGATTACAATTTTGCAATTTAGTCATCAACTTGCTAAACTTTTATTTCATTAGCGTTTTAAGATGTAAACAAACCTTATCATATCCTATATCCTCAGATAGAAAGAAAACGTTATATATATTTGCTGCAAAAGCATTTTGATTCAACAATGAAAGTAGCTTTTCACGCCTGTTATTCGCAAATTTAACAGTAACTTTATATGCAAAATGATTCTATGTTCAGATTCATGTATAATGATTTCAACCAATGTTGTTAAGACCGGATCGGACCGGCCGATCCGGTTCAGCCGGGATTCGGCGCCTGGTCTGGTCCGGTCAAGAGTGGTTTGTTTTTGGTAGGTTGAACCGGCCGGTTCGTCCCGAGTCGGCGGTCGGACCGGTTCTGACCGGATTTTGAATTTTTTTTTTGTTTTTTGTTTTTTTGGTTTTAATAAGTAAAAACAGAATGTTAAACCATAAATTAAAAGCAAAAAGAACAAAAAACTGGCTTCACGCGGATCCGGTTTATTTCGAACGGCATTCATGCGTGGGCAACCCAAATTTTCCAGCCAGAAACTCGTTTTTGCACCCCCTGCGCACGGATAGGTCATAGTGTAAAAAATATCATAAAAACATTCAATACCTTTCACCTTATTATCACATATAAACACATAATGTTTTATTTATCACACAAATGTGAAACAAAAGTGTTATTTCCATCTTGTTCACACCCTTATTTCCAACCAATATTTAATTACATATTTACATATATAAATATAATTAAAATATAGTTAAATCTGGTCCAACCGGTCCGACCACCAAACCAGTAAGGCGTCCGGTTCGACGTCCGATCCGGTTCTGAGAACATTGATTTCAACCTCTCAAATTGCAACCATAACCACATTAGTACATACATATATACCATCACCTGCAAAGTTTTTTTCATCAAGCCATCCAACAATTTTAATAAACCAAGAAAGCTCATGCACATATGGCACAACGTTGGATTAAACAAGTGCGCCTAGGCGCAGCAGCTCCTTGGGCTTTTGGTTACACAAGGCATAGGGTGCACAAAAGACCCACAAAGTCACATTTTTTGAAGGAAAAATAAGCGCCCTAAGGCACAAGCTTCTTGCATAGAGGGTGTTTTTATGCTTCAAAGTGTTGTACATCTGGCTAAAAAGGACGTTTTGTGCTTCAAATCATATATATAAACCTTGTCACCTCCTTTTAAAAACCAAGGGCAAGTCAATAGTAAGAAGCTTGATGAAAACAACATTAGTCTTGGTGAGTTTAGTTCAGATTTGTATGCTTCAATTAGCATGAATGTGGGGTAACAAGAGTTGTTAAAAACTGCTCTTAAAATGTTTGATGAAAGGCCTCACATTCATGGAAAAATAGAAGAAACAAGCCAATGTGAAGAACAATGTTGCATCAACAGTTCAACACAATCACCATGAGTTCTCACATAACGCTAATCCTCACTCGAAATGTTATTAAAAAAAGCAGAGCTTCATTGACAATCTATCAAATCTCATAACACACTACAAGCAGCACATTCAACACCAATGTAAACGCATAATACCGACAACAGCAATCGAACTACAAATGCATCAAATTAAGCTCAAATCCATCAATTTCATACTAAAAACAACAGATTCAAGGCATATATCGAAACCAAAAGCGCATTACGAACAATAACAAGTCTACGATTATCGTTGATAAGATCAAAATCAAACAAAACAGACAAAAAAGCTGAAATCAAAACTTATCTTCTCCTCAGAATCGGAGCTTCGAGAAGAACCAACGGTTTTTTCCAGTTTTGAATCGCTCCTCAAACCTCGCCTTCGTCTCCTTACAAGCAGTCACCTTCTTATCACGCGACTGAAGCGCATCGACCGTAACAACATCCTTCAGATCCACATCAAGCGTGTACCTCGTCGGCATGATATGATTGTAGTTCACAACCTTGATGAACGCCTTCACACGCGACTTCTTCGCCGTCTTCTTCGCAGAGTCCTTTCGGATCACCTTCTTCGGGTACTTTGAGATTCCGGCGACCAGACAGTGGCCGTACGGCCGGTCGCGGGTTCCGTCGTCGAACTGCCTGACGATCACCGCCTTCCGGCCGGCGAAACGGCCGTTGAGCACCACCACCGCCTTGTTGGGCTTCAGAAACTTCACCATCGTCGCCGCCTCTGAGGGTATTGTATATCACTATGCGTCTAGGGTTTCATCTGTTCGATCGATGCTTTGATTTATAGTGTTGTTTTTTCTGAAAGTAACCCTAGACTTTGATGGAATTGCTTTACTGCCGCTAGGTTTTGTACTTTTTTGTTTGATGCTTTTACCCCCTACTCTTTTCACATATTACACACTTCACGTCCTTGCTCTTCAATTATAACAAATTTTTAAAAAGAAACATAATAGTTTAAAATTCAAATTGTCATATAAAATAACATATCCCCAACATATAAACAAGTAAAAATGTACAACCACCTATGTAATATGTACAACCACGAAAATTTTTTACGGGTGTACAACCAAGTCTCAAACACCATCAAAGCATTATAGGTGTACAACCACCTATACAATATGTACAACCACCAAAATCTTTTCTATAAGTAACCTCCTATAACTCTAGATCACAATTCAGTAATCACTCCCTCATCCCTAAATCAAAACCCTAATAATCTCATATCATCCAACACAAATCGCCGATCAAAACGATGATCGATCCGTCGATAATATCAACTTTCATCCTCATCACAATCATCATCATCATCCTTTGGTAGTGGAGGGAGGGTGGTGAAGGAGGGTGCTGATGGGAGGTTTCACACCCCAACCTTGACAGCGAAAACGCGAGATGTGAGGGTTAAGATCGTTACAGCCACATAACGCTATTATTAAACCCATTATATTAATCATAAATTTCAAAAGTAATATTACAAGCATAAGTCTCAAATATGAAAATTGACATAACATAAGATGTAAATAAACCAAGTCATTTCATTAATTTGTCTAGGTCCAATCCTAGATCTGAAAGAAGTTCAAGATGACAATCAAACTTGCGTATTTCCTGAAACATGTTAAAATTAAAATGTCAACATAATGTTGGTGAGAATTTTATAGTTTTCAATACATAAGTATATAAAAGATGGCAATTCATGTTATAAGTTAGAGAACAAAGTAATTAAAGATGTAAGACATATACACAATCAAACCTTGATAGTTTACAAGTCTCAACGTTTACAAGTTTATACGATTAGCTAAGTGTACTTGGATTAACCAAGCAGACTTGTCAAACCCATAGATCTATGACGTCGCCAGGCTAGCAATAGTTAATGAATATACATATAATCGTCAATAAATGGTAATTACTATGACCAACTAACCACAACATACAAGTGAATTGCCATAAGTTTACAAAAATCAAACATTTTATAAGTGCAATAGTTATAATGTAACATGTTTCACCCCAAAGTGTAAAAATATGAAAAAGAGGTATAGAAATACTCATATGGACAATAAATATATAATTGACGATTAATAAGATTAAATAATAAGCATCGTTTCAACGTAAACCATCACGTGACACCTAATTATATAATTACAAGATTAAAGTTTAATAATAAATTTAACGAGTTAACGGGAACTAGGGTTTCAATTTGGTATTTGGGGCTTGTCAAATAATTTTGTTTAACAAAATGGAATCAATTATATTTATTAAACTCAAAGAAATTTGCTACATTTTATTTAAGATCATATATATAAAAATATAACATTTATAACAATTTGTATACATATATAAAGATTAAATAAAATTTAGTAATCACAATTTAAAACAATAATTTGAAGATAACAGATGGAATAATAATATTTATATGAACAAAATATTATCTAAAGTCTACTTTTTTATAAAATTAAACTATTTATATTTCTTTTTAGAATTTTTAATAAAATATAAAATGTTTCTTTTTAAGTAAACAATTTACAAAAAATATTCAAATGATTTTTTAAAATGATCAAAGATTATAAAATGACCTTTTATAATTTTTAGAAATTTTTAATATTTAATTTAAAGGCCAAAGAGGCCTAAACAAATATGTGAGGCTCCCCGGGTTCGAACCGGAGACCTCCTGTGTATAGGTCTTGCGTCGTACCATTGAACTAAAGGCCTTAATCGCGCTAAGGTTGAGTTTTAAAAACTTAAAAACACTATTTGCAGAAAACCCCCAAATCATATAAACCCTAATTCGTGAAATCTCAAAATTGAAAGCCAAATCGAATGATTCAACCCGATTAACCTTAGGGCTTTTGATCCCTAGGTGTAATCGATTCGAATGATGTAACATACTTACTGATTAAGATCGAATTGTGGATTTTAGATTCGAACGAGACTTACGACTGTTCTTGATTTTCAATTCGTTGTGTGTGTATGCTCTTCAAGCAATTAAGGGTTCAGGGAGTTTAGGAAACCCAATTAGAGTAAAAGCCCTCTAATTTATAGGTTCCATTCATTCGATTTAGTACCCAACGACTGCAACGTTCAAATCGGGGGTTACGGATCGAATTAAGTCGTTTAATTGTTGTTGCAGGTGCAATCATTCATCACATTTACTTTGTGATTATTAAAGGAACGTTTCTTGTTGTTTGATTGTGTTGTTATTATGGTTTAGATGTAAACCGATTTGATTATTGATGTGTGTTTGGTTTCAAGATCAAAGAATGTTAAAACCGCATTTAAGTCCACATTAACACGTATACAAGTTTGAATTTGTCTTACGAACGTTTTGGTGTAATTTGGGGTTGTAATCGAGGCCTAAAACCCGGTAATTGGCCTTGCCGGAGCCATGGCCAGCGGTGGCCGGAGGCTGGCCGGAAAATCGTGGGTTCAAAAATGGGCGGGGGGTTGGGATGAAACTTTTAAAGTTACACATTCGGTCCTTATGGTTTAATTTGTTATTATTTTATGTATAAACTTAATAACTAAACTTTCCAAATTTGCAATTAGGCCCCTTGGACTTAATAAAACTTTGAGTTTTACACAATTTAACTTTTTAAATTGTAAAACTTATTATTATTATTATTATTATGATTATGATTATAATTGCTATTATGTAATGATTTACATTATAATTTTTCAATTAAAGAATTAAGGACAAATTAAAGCAATAAGCATAAGCACCCTATAAGTTTCATTTTAGACAACAATGGTTCTTACAAGATTATAACAAAGCTAACTTTTAGTTAACTAAAATTACATGATGTTACAGGAAGAGGGTGATGGAGGAGGGCTGCTGATAGGAGGAGGGCGACAGGGGATGGCTGCTGATGGGAGGAGTGCGACGGAGGGAGGGTCAGTCGCGTGGTCAGTGAGGCCCTTAAAAATATCTCGGTCAGATATTTGGGACTGGGTCAGTCACGTGGTGAGTAACATCAAACGTGCTGATTGGCTGACCGAGTCCTCCAGTCAGTGGTAGAAGCCCGGTCAGCCATTTCAAACAACCCATTAAAATGAAAGGTCGGTAAGGTTATCACCAGCCTTTCCCTCCCTCTCACTTTCAATCTTGACATTTTCACCCTCTAAATTTTTTAAAAAACTTTATACACATCACTTTGGCTCCTTACGGTTTCTAAAGTTTTGTGTTTACGTCCGTGCAATATAAATTCGAGCTAGTTTACGTTTGCTTAATTAGAGGCAACCCATGTAAAATATAATATATTCTTGTGCTTAAATTTATATACATTCTAAGGCTGTCTATGTTCAACGTTAGTTTTGTATGAAAACGTGTCGGGTCAAATATCATACGTTTTCATTTACTTTATGTTTTGACATAAATTTAGTTCCGAAACGAGTCAAACTAATTGTAAGTCTATGTTTTGACAAAACTTTTGTTTGAAAAAGAGCCGAGTCAAATATAATACACTTTTTGCAGGATCGGTTAAAGTCACTTAACACTTAGTTTTTCTCTCAAACTCACTTGAACTACACTCGGATGAAGATAGAGTCAGTAAGAGTTGATCACAATATAATAAGTAATAAAGAACACAGAAAGTAATTTTCAAGGTAATTGCATATATTGCTTCTCAACTACACTCGGATGAAGATAGAGTCAGTAAGAGTTGATCACAAGACTCTTACAAGCTTATCTTTACGAGTTACAATGAGAAACTATATATAATACTACCTACAGCGTATATACTTTGATACCACCTAGAATCCTATAACTAAAGCCTATACTACAAGACTATAGTATAAGGTATCTTCGATAAAGTCTTATCTGTGATATGGTAGTCAGGACATGTCCCTGACTTACCTTTTGTCACTAACTAAAGTTGGTAACATGTACTATCATAAAAGATAAACAGTGGAATAAAGTGTAGTCAACTGCATGGTTCTTTGAGAAAACGCCATGCAGTATCAGAGGTTTGCAGCGGTGTGTCAAGGTCCATACTTATATCCACTGATTCATAGCAGTGTCTTCTGAAGGTTAAATGGCTTTGGAAGAACACGCACTTCCGAAGCCACTTATACTTCGGAAGAGGCTGCTTCTTCCGAGGCTTGGGAACTTCTTCTTTTCTTCATACTTCGGAAGTAGTCTTTTGATTGTTCTTCTAAGACTTGGTCTTCGGAAGCATGCTCTTGACTTGGAAGTAGAGTTCTGTCTTCGGAAGTTGATCTTTCACTTTGTCTTCGGAAGAATATCTACAACCTTCGGAAGTTCCATGCTAAGCTTCGGAAGCCTTTGCATGTAGCACCAAAATTATCTAAGTGATTTGGTTTTGGTTGCACCAGCCTTCTTCTTGATCCAACAAACTCCCCTAGGCTGATGCTACCAAAACCTCACTTGTTTCTGCTTCTCAAAACTTTCAACACCAAGGAGAGTAGATATTTATCTGTTTCCTTGTTCTTCCCTGATGTGGTGCTGAGAAGTTTGTACAAATCCTTGGTAGACAGGATGTCCAGTCTGTCACCTTGGATGATGTGTACCCTCTGTTGTTGCCCTCTGAAAAGAGTTAGTTGATGGGAACTGTAATCATATTCCCATCTAACTATAGGTTCCAATTCGGGACCCTCCACCATTTGTAGAAAGGCAGTGCCCTTGGTAGAAGGTCTTTACTTGTCTTCCTGTCTTCTCAACTTCAACTCTTCTTCAATCTTGGCTTTTGCAGTTAGCTCGGCTAGATGAAGATTGCTGAGATGATTTCTGATGAGTGCAGCAGTTTCAGAGTTAGAGGGGTTGGAGAATGGCTTCTCTGCTAACTCAGCAATATCAAATCTGTTGGAGTGCAACAGAGAGGTTGCATTAAGTCTGTTGACTTCGCCATTCTCCCTTTCCACAACAAAGTTATGAGAAGTTTCATCGAACCTCCACTGGATTATTCTCTTTCTAGGCACAAGAGACTGACTAGGAATCTTGTCCTCTTTCTTTGTATCCAGTAGAGTCACCAGTTTCCTTCTAAGTTTCTTCTCTTCATCATTTAGTGAATCTAAGTTAAGGCCTAGAAGTCTAGCAGACTGACTAGGAATCTTGTCCTCTTTCTTTGTATCCCTTCAGCCTCTAGGCAAAATCAAGGAATTGATCTCTTGTGAGGGAACATGAAGATCCATCAACATAGGTGATATTGACAGAGTCTTCCTCATATGAGACTTTGCTCAAAGTTATGTAGTTGGTGAGCTTAGTCTTGATTACCTTGAACTCCTCAAAAGAGAGATGTTGAGAAGGCTGAAGGGATGGTTTGGATGGTTGTTGGGTAGGTTATGGTTCAGAGGTTCTGGGAAGTGTTTTTAGTTGAAGGATGGGAAGTTTAGATGGTTGGAGTGATGAAGTGGATGTGGGTAAAGATGTGGGTTCAGGGGTGAAGGGCTCGGTTTTGATGGTGAAAGGTAAGGATGAGGGTTCAGCTTGTGGTTGAGTGGTTGCAGTGAAGGTCATCCCCTTTACCCTTCCGTACATCTCTTTTCTCTTTCCCAAGCGGATGCCAGCCTTGATTTCGCTGATAATCCGTTGGAGTGTCCTCTCTAACATGGGACCACCTGCCTTCTAGAGAAGCCATGAGCCCTGAGATAGTCTTTCATCCAGGCCTTCTCACTAAGCTTCCTGGTTGCAGTGATCCTTGCTTCTTCCTCCTTATTCTTCCTTTCCTTTAGCTTTTCTCTTGCATGCTTTCTTCTCTCTTTCTCCATTTGATCCTGCTCTTTGTTGTAGAGCTAGAGGATTGTTTCATTGTTGTGTGGAGAGAGTTCTTGAAGATTGAATTCTCTGGAGGTTAGGAACTCTATCCTCTCTCCTCAGCTACAAGTCAGCCTCCTTCTGTTCTTCTTTCTCTTTCTCTAAGGCCAACCTGACTGCTTCTTGTTGTTTCTCATGTTTCAGCCTAGTTGCCCTTTCCAGATTCACCAACTCCTCTAGTGGTAGCAGGAGTGTTTCTTCATTGGTAGCTCCTAATTGGATGAGCTGATCAATTATCTCTTCTCTCCTTTTGTTGTTGACAGCCTCCTGGTTGGCTGCAACTACTTTTGTACTAGCAGCTAGCAACTTTCCAGTTGGAAGTCTTCCTTTCTTCTTTAACTTCTCAATCTTCTCCTCTTCCGGAAGCTCTTCCACAGTCATCTTCCTTTTCCTTTTGTTATGTTTTGAAGAGCCTAACTATGGTGGTTCTTGGAGAGTGGATTCTGATTGTGGGAGAGGCAGAGAGGGTGTCTGGGATAGAGGTAGATCCAGAAAGTCCTCACTGTTCACCTCAGATGCCATTTCTAGGATTGTATCTGCGATGATCAGTTCCTCGAACATCTTGAATAGTCCTTCCGCAACTTCCATTTCAGCTTCGGAAGATTCAGCTTGTTCTTCCGAGGCTTTAACTTCAGCTTCGGAAGTTTGAGAAAATGCAGATTCTGTCCTGACTGTTTCAGTTGCTGGGCCATTTCCCCTTCGAAAAGAATCTTAGGTTCCATGTGGACCTTAGGTTGACCAACTTCTTACACAGTGGTAGAAGGTACAGTAAGCCTCTGAAGCTCTTCAGCTCCAAAGTAAATCATTGCATCATCTGGGCTTGGCTTATCAGTAGAGGATCTCAACATAAACTTGGTGAATAGTCTGTAGAGATCTCTGAGCATCTTTGGGTCGATTTGAAGTACAACTTGAGATGGCTCAGACAAAATGGTGATAGGAGTAGAAGATGTTGAAGTTGAAGTATGAATATGTGGGTCCTCAAGTGTTTGTCTCTATACATTCTCTCCCTTTTTGGTAGCATCATCTTAAGAGCTAGATGAGCTGGAGGAAGAGGTCAATGAGACCTGAACAGGTACATGCCTAACAGATCTCTCAGTCTGTTTCTCAGCTAGTTGAGCCTTGAGATTGTCAATCTCATGTTGCTGAGTGGCGGACCTTTCTTTTAAAGTCCTAACCAAGGATTCAAGGTTTGAGACTTTAGATAGAAGGTCTTTTATGAAGAGTTGCATGCTTCCCTCATCTTCTTTTGAAGAATCACGGGGAGATGAGGTAACATACCTAGTATGTTCAGCCTCACCACCAGATGTGGTTTCTTGGCACCCTAGTTTCCCTTGCTTGATGATGTCTCTTTTAGAGTCATAAAAAGGCATGGTTGCCGTAGATTCAGTCTCAGATATGTTACCACTGTCTATAGGGTCCATTGAGGCACCTTCTATAGTGGCAACTGAATCTGCATGAGTCCCCTCCACATCAGTGGAACTCACCTCAGTTATAGGTTGTTGATGGGGGCTAGAGATAAGGGATCTCTCTGGGCTCTGTTGATCTTAGAGAGGGTGTTGTAGATCAACTTCATTGCCATGGAGAGATGATATCTCTTTATTAGTTTTGGAGAGAAGGTCAGTGAAAGATAAGGAGGTTAAGCTTACTAACCTGGGACCTTGGTCAATGTCTACATGCATTGAGCCTTTGGTGGGGCTGTCCCTTGTTGGCTGCTTAGAAGAGTGTAGATACTCATCCTGAGGGCTGTTGGTTTGGGTGTCGGCTCATGGGTTTGAGACTGAGGAGACTCAAAACCCAAATTGAGGTCAAATGAGAAGGATAGAGAGACCTCAGACTGAGTGGGAGCCCATGTTTCCACTCTAGTCTTTTTGGATTGAACAGGAGGGGCTTGCTCAATCAAAGTAGATTGAACAAGGGTTCGTTTGGGGCATCTCTGGTATGTGATGGTGATAGGTAGAGAAGACAATGTTGACATTGTGGTGGTGGCTGCTGGTGTGGGTTCATCACCTGTGGGGTGAACATGGATGTCACCAGGAGCTATGCGCTCAATCATACCTGGAAGTAGAGAAGTGTACCTTCCAGTGAAGTTGGTGGACACCTTCTTCAAAGTCTTGAAGATGGTAGGCCTCATGTGAGGGACAGTCAGAGCAGCTGCACAAAAAAGCATACTCTGTTCCAACTCACAGTTGATTATGTGTTGAATGAATCGGGGATACATAAAGAATGTTGTCAGGATCAGTGATCACAAGTTCGATGGATTAGAGCGTAACGCAGCGGAATAAGATCAAGAATTAGACAAATTGTAGCAAGAATTTGATACTCGTATGCATTAAGAACAAATACGGTTATAACGAGAGAATATATTTCTGTAACAAGGAATGTTCAATAATATAAATATTTCTGATCAAATCATTCACTTATTACAATAGGTCGACACTCCTTATATAGAGTGCACCCCCTGCTGTTATCACGGGATAGTGACAACTGGCAGATCTACTACAAAAATAACTAACTCTTAACAAACTACTGACATGTTCACAACTACTGAGAACATATCAGAGTGCTAAGTACAAAATAAAACTACTGATAAGAAACTATTGAAACTACACGACTGAAGAACAAGCTCTTCAGCGTTTTACAAAACTACTGAAAACATAAAACTACTGATGAGCACAACAACTGAAGAAGTATTCTTCAGCTGTTGTGACAAACTACTGAAAAGAGAAAACATAAAACTACTGAAAGTAAACCGTCACAACTACTGAAGAAGACCTCTTCAACTGTTGTGACAACGTCTGATACTTTGGTCTTCAGCACTGTGTCTTCAGACTTTGTCTTCAGCACTTGTGTCTTCAGACTTTGTCTTCAGCACTTGTCTTCAGACTTTGTCTTCAGCACTTGTGTCTTCAGACTTTGTCTTCAGCACTTGTGTCTTCAGACTTTGTCTTCAGCACTTGTCTTCAGACATTGTCTTCAGCACTTGTCTTCAGACTTTTTCTTCAGCACTTGTGTCTTCAGACTTTGTCTTCAGCACTTGTGTCTTCAGACTTTGTCTTCAGCACTTGTTTTCAGACTTTGTCTTCAGCACTTGTCTTCAGACTTTGTAATCAGCTGTTGTCTTCAGCTGTTGTGGACTTCAGCAGTTGTTGTGACGTCTGTGGGACTTAAAGGTTTTCTGATCCGGCTCATTGGTTCTTTTGGTCCAACAAACTCCCCCTGAACCAATGCAGCCAAAACTTTAACTTTATTGAGGTCCCACTTATTGTTGGCAGAATGGTTGGTCTTTTTCCTTCTTGATCAGTTGAGAAGATGACCTATATAGGCACTGGCCTGGGAATGAGTCTCTGATAATTTGGTTGGCAATGTATGGATGGGAGCTCTGTATTGGGGAATTGGACACTGAGTTGTTCCCCCATCCATGAGACTCACTTCCATGTATAAGCCTGTAGGATTCTCTGGTGTATGCTCTGAGAAACATAATTTGTTCTTCCATGGTCAGGTTTTCAGCTTCACCATCAAACAATCCTTCACGCCCATACAGCTCTGAAATGTACTTAGCCTGTTTGCCATTTTTGAGCTCAACTGTTGTAATCTGTCTGTATGCAAACTCATCTGGATGAGTCCCTTCAAGTAACAGACTGAGCTCATTTTGTTTGAAGTTCTCAAGCCTCTTGTAGACTAACCCCTTTTTAATTACTCTGTTCTCTAACATCTTTTGGGGTGGCTGTTTAGTCTCATAGGCCTTCTTGAAATCTTTTACAATCTCCCAGGGTGATACCACAATGACCAATGTGATCTCTTCATCTACGATCCTTTTTACTTGGCCCTTGTATCTCGAAGGAATGCCTTTCTTTACAATCCTGTGAGCCACCCTAGGATCAGGCCATACTCTCACCTTTTCCTTTTGATATTGAAATGTGTTCGCAAGGGTGTATAATCTCAGAGCTTCTTTTTTCATACTGATTATAGATGAAGAAGCAACATAAGCTTTGTCTATGCTTTTCAGCATCTCATCATCATGAAGCCTTTGCTGCTGTTCTTCTTCTATCTTTACTCTCACAGCTTCCATCTGTGAGGTGGGAGTGATGGGCATGGGTTTGGCTTTAGGCAAAGTTAAGACTGCAGACAGAGGCAGCCTATCTTCTTCCACATCATCCTCTTCTTCTTCTTCTTCTAGCCTCAACACCTTCTCTTCTTCTTCTTGGGTGCATCATCGGCTGTTGGTTTTAGGGTAAGGGAGTTGGTTTTGTGGGTTGTGGTTGTGGTTGTTTTGGAGAGGGAATGTTGACAGGCTGAGTTAGCATTTTAGAGGTGAGTGTGGCTTTTAGTGTTTGGCTAGCTCAGTCCTGCTCCCTGCTCCTGCTTCATCAAAGCTTCTACTACTAATCCTTTAGTATATGCCTCAGACGAACAGATCTTGGAGGTGATGGCCAAGATACTGTCCCTGGTCCATGATTTAATCTCGATCAATGATCTCCAAGATATTTTGCAATGAATCTGATCATGATCTCTAGTCTTTCTCTTTCAAGTGCATCATAACTTGCCCATCTTGAGTTAATTTCTTCAACTTCAAGTCTCCTGATCTCTGAGTCAAGCTGTGTAGTATCGAACCCTTGTCTATACAGTTGATCAATAATGGATTCCATTGATTTACTATGTGTAGCATCCGCCATTTTGATCATTTCATCGAGTTGGAGTTCTTTCTCTTTTCCTTCAACCTTCCTCTTCTTATATGTGACATGAAAGTCTTTGTGACTTTCACCCACTTGATCAATTTCAGCTCCCTTCACAGACTCCTCTTCCTTCTCAGTTTCCTTTTCTTTCAGTTTGCTCTTCCTCTTTGCTTTCACTGACTGACTCTCCCCCTTTTTGGTTGCATTGGTTGCAAGGGTTTGAGTAGCAGAAAGCCTTGTGCTCACAATCTCCTCCACCAGGGGCTATATGATTGAGGAAGCCTCTCATCCATGGTTTTGATCACAATGTCTGTGATCATTGGGGTGATAAGAGGTAGGGTTTTCTGAAAGATAGCAACTGTTTGCTCAGAGGGGTTCTGTCCCTGAGAAGCAGTGCCAGAAACAGAAGCTGGTGGCTTGGAAGTTTTGAGTGGCTGAGTGTGTGGGAGACCTTCAGGTGAAGGTGCCATCTGTGGGTTTATGTTGGTGGCAGATGGACTTGCTTCTTGAGAGAATGGTCAAGTAGTCTTTGTAGTCTACTGACTTCTTCTCAAGAATTGTGTTCTGGGCCAGAACATCATAAAAGAAGCCCAGGTCATCATCAGCAGATGCTGAATCACCTGACCTCCTGCTTGTAGCAGGATGTACATGCACTGGGTGTAGACCAGTTTTAGCATGTGCCCCTTTTTCTTGGAACTGGGGACTTCCAGCCTCAGGACGATGTCCTTCATCAGCTGTTGCCTCTAGTGAGGTCTTAGCTATGTTACCAGCCTCAGTCTGATCATGTGCTGATTCAGAAGAGGTGGCAGCCTCACTAGATGTTCTAATCTCCATATCCACACCAGGAGATAGAACATGTAACCCTGGTGCTGTGGGTTGTCAGAAGCATGTTGATCCTCTTCCTCAATGGCTGTGGTTCTCCCTTTGTTGGTGGTTGTTGGGGAGGAGGAGAGGCATGCAGCTGAGTCAGCACGTTTGCAATTATAAGGGTTGGACTTTGTGGGGCGGTTGCATGGGGAGATGGGGTAAATGCAGTATGCACCTGGGGAGAATGGTGCTCTTCAATGGCAATCTCGTCAAATGAGGAAGATCCCAGATTTGTGGGTACCCCTTCTTTGGTTGCTGCAGGCTCCTTTTGAGAGGAATCCTGAGCGGTTGTGGCTGGTAGAGTCTCTGATACTGCTGGGGGGTAGATGTTTCTTCAATATGGTAGATGCACTCAGGTTACCCTGGTATCCATGGTGGGCAAATGATTGATCTGTTGTGCCCTTTGGATAACCAGTTGGGAAAGTGGCATCATCCAGATTGAGAGTTTAGCGAAGAGTGTCTGGAGTAATGACCACTTTTTGACCATGGACAAACGATTGAAGAGACTCTGTGTCATTCTCCTCAGAGACTAGAGTGACGTTTGTCCAGAATTGGTTAAGGGATTCGGCATATATGGTGGGATTTACCAGAAAGGCCGTTTTGTAAGGTGACTGAACCATTAAATCAATGGCGTTGTGAAACTTGGTCCAGTATGGCGATTTTGTGAGATGTGCGACACAGTTGTGTCATGGTTTTAGTTGCATGGTCGCCATTGATGAAGAGAGGGTACAGATTTTTTGAACGTTAGGTTAGAGAAGAGGAGATAAAAACTCTGAAGGTGGGATAAGGTATTTAAGGGTAGGGTTAGAAAATGACTGAAGGTTTTGGTGTTAGTCATCAGTTGTTGAAACTACTGATGACGTGGTATTAACTTTCAGAGGTTTGAAATGACTGACCATATTGGTGTGATCAGTAGTTGTTATAAAACACTGAAGACTTGGTTTTAACCGTCAGACGTTGAAACAACTGACGTCTCTGATTTAGTCATCAGTAGTTATAAAACTACTGAAGACAGTTTTGACTTCAGGTGATGAAACAACTGAAGACTTGGTATTAGTCTTCAGTAGTTGTGAAACTACCGAAGACAGTGGTTTTGTCATCGGTTGTTGTAAACAGCTGAAGACTTGGTGTTAGTCTTCAGTAGTTGTAAACTACTGAAGACATAGTTTTGGCTTCAGTTGTTTTAATGAAACAGCAGTTGTAGAAACAACTGAAGAGTAATTACTCATCAGCTGTTTTCGTCAATTCATAGCTTTTCAGCTGTTTCAGTCTGACCTCCACACTTACTCATCAGACTTAGATCTGAGTTTCAGACGTTTCATTGGTCATCAGTACTTATCTGTTTTTCTGACATCAGTAGTTGTAGCTGCATCAGCTGTTGTGACTACATCAGCTGTTGTAGCTACATCAGCTGTTTTAACAGATAAAGTAATTCAGTACTTGTGAGGTATGTAGCCTTCAGTAGTTATAAAAACTACTGAGGGTAAAAGAACTCATCAGTACTTATATGTGACAATAATGAACTAATGATCATCAGTACTTGTGAGCTTCATCAGTAGTTGTCACTTATTCTAGCTGCAGCATACCAAGCCTTAACACCAGGTTATGGAAAGTTGAACTATCCAAAGGCTTAGTAAAAATGTCTGCAAGCTCATCAGCACTGGGAACAAATTTTGGATCAATCAGACCTTTTTCAAAACAATCTCTAATAAAATGGTGTCTGATTTCAATATGTTTAGTCCTAGAGTGCTGGACAGGATTCTTGACAATACAAAGAGCTGAAGAGCTATCCATTAAAAATGGGGTCTTAGTCTCTGTTATGCCATAATCCAATAATTGGTTTTGAAGCCAGAGTACCTGATATGTACAGCTTGCAGCAGCAATGTACTCGGCTTCAGCAGTTGATGTAGCAACTGATGTTTGTTTCTTACTCTGCCAAGAAATCAAACAGTTGCCTAGGAATTGACATCCACCAGAAGTTGATTTCCTGGTCAACTTACACCCTGCATAGTCACTGTCAGAAAAAGCAACTAATTTACCAGAATGTCTAGTAGAATACCATAAACCTAGAGATGGAGTGCCTTGCAGATATCTAAAGATCCTCTTGACTGCAACAAATGAGACTTCTTAGGTGTAGCCTGAAATCTAGCACAAACACATGTAGCAAACATAATATCTGGTCTAGAAGCTGTTAAGTACATCAAGGACCCAATCATACATCTGTAAAGTGTTTCATCAACCACTTTACCTTTCTGATCAGTATCCAATTGTGTGGTGCAGCACATGAGAGTAGAACAGGGCTTACAGTTTTGTAAATCAAACTTTTCCAAAAGATCTTTTGTGTATTTGGACTGATGAATGAAGATTCCATCAGCCTTTTGTTTGATTTGCAAACCCAGAAAGAACTGTAATTCTCCCATGGCACTCATTTCAAACTTCTGTTGCATCAACTTTGTAAAGGCATCACACAACTGTGGATCAGAGGATGCAAAAATAATATCATCTACATAAATTTGAACAAGTAATTATGTTGCCCAGCTTTTTTAATGAATAAAGTCTTATCTATGGAGCCTCTAGTGAAATTATTTTCCAGAAGAAAGTTGATAATGTCTCATACCAGGCTCTAGGAGCTTGTTTCAACCCATAAAGAGCCTTATCAAGCTTATACACCCAATTAGGATGTTTATTGTCCTCAAACCCTGGTGGTTGACATACATAAACCTCTTCTTTAATTTTCCCATACAAAAATGCACTTTTGACATCCATTTGAAAAACTTTAAGATTTTGATAAGCAGCATAAGCTAAAAACAATCAAATTGCTTCCAGTCTGGCTACAGGGGCAAAGGTTTCATCATAATCAATACCTTCTTCTTGTGCAAACCCCTGAACAACCAGTCTGGCCTTGTTCTTAACAATAAGCCCATTTTCATCAGTTTTGTTCCTAAACACCCATTTAGTGCCTATTGCACACTTACCTGGAGGTAGAGGAACCAGTTCCCACACTTGATGTTTCTTGAACTGAAGAAGCTCAAGCTGCATGGCATCAACCCATCCATTGTCTTTAAAGCAATGTGATAATTCTTTGGCTCTTGCTGACTGATGAAGAGAGCATAGAAGCAGAAATTTGACAATTGACTTCTTGTTGATACGCCAGCAGTGATATCACCAATGATTTGAGACATTGCGTGATTCTTTAGATCTTGGTACACAATGAGATCTGTGCAAGTGTTTGTAGCATGCTCAACAGCAACAGATGGTGATGGTGAAGCATTTCCTTGAAACCAATCAGTAGATGGTAATTCAAAGGAAGTTGAAGTTGAAGAAATCTCATCAGCATTTGTTGTGGATGGTGCTACTAGAGCTACAGGAACATCAGGTCTAGCGGAATTAGGCAGTTGATCACTAAACCTGAAGAGGTGAGTACTGCTATCATCATTATCATCAGCACCAGCAGTACCACCAGGTGGTGAACTGTTGACAGGAGCAATAGCAGGAGTTTGATAAGGAACATATTGCAGTATGTCCAAATCAAATATCTCCACAGGGCTTTGTGGAATCTTGTCCTTTGGAGATTCATTAAACTTAACATGTAGAGTCTCTTCAACCATCTTTGTTCTACAGTTGAAGACTCTGTATGCTTTGCAAGTTGATGAATAACCAACAAAGTACCCTGCATCCACCTTAGGATCAAATTTTTGGAGTTGATCCCGTGTGTTGAGAATGAAACAAGGACACCCAAAAGCTTCGAAGAATGAAATTAGAGGGGCCAAATAATGAAGAACTTCATATGGAGTCTTCATCAACCTCTGATTTACTAGAACTCTATTCTGTACATAGCAAGCTGTGTTGACAGCTTCAGCCCAAAAAGTCATTGGCAGTCCAGAATCAGCCAACATGGACCTTGCAGCTTCAATAAGGGTCCTGTTCTTTCTCTCCACTACTCCATTTTGTTCAGGAGTTCTTGGGATGCTATACTGCCTCTTGATTCCCTTTGACAAGTAAAACTCATCAAGTGTGTGGTTTCTGAATTCAGTACCATTGTCACTCCTCACACTTAACTGGTAGGGAATACTGCTTCTCAACGTGTAACACAAAGTTCATAATGGACTGAGCAGCCTCATCCTTTGAATGCAAGAAGAAAGTCCATACAAATCTGGAGTAATCATCCACAATTACCAGACATTATTTCTTCTTAGCCATACTCATCACTCTCACAGGACCAAAGAGATCCATGTGAAGAAGCTGTAAGCAGGCAGTGGACTTAGGTTCTTCTATGGAGGGAAATGAAGCTTTGTGCTGTTTTCCTTTTAAACAAGCAGTGCAGTTATCTTCACATTTGAACTCCTTCATAGGCAGTCCCCTTACTAAACCATGGTTTATCAGCTGATTTATGTTTTTGAGATTAACATGACCCAACCTTCTATGCCATAGAGTAGATTCTTGAGGGGAAGCCTTGGAAAATAGGCAGGGATGGCCTTTGAGATCTATTTTCTTGGAAAGATCTAAGGCATACACTCTTCCTGTCCTGTTGGCCTTTAGGAGAGTGTGTTCATCCAAAACCTTGTCAATCAAACTTAGAACTTTGGATGACAGAATCCGACAGTTCTGACTTGTGAAAAGAGCAACATGGCCTTTGTCACACATTTGACTGACACTCAAGAGGTTGTACTTGAGATTTTCACATGGTTAACATCATCAAACTTTATATCCCCATTGGAAACAAAGCCTTTGCTGATGATGTAACCTTTTGCATCATTGCCAAATGACACAAACCCCTTCCTTCCTTGAGAGTAGTCATTAAGAAGTGATCTGTTTCCTGTCATATGCATGGATCCTCCACTGTCTACATACCAGATGCCTCTGAGGCATGTTGAAGAACCCTGCAAAACACAACAAATTAGTTAGATTTTGAGACCCAAACCTTTTTGGTTTTGGGCCTGTTCTTATCAACAGATGGTAAACTAACAGGTTTGTTGGAAACAACAACTTGAGAGGAAGAAGATGGTGAAGAAGAGGAATCCTTTGGCTTGGACCTCCTTTTCTGTGGTTTCAACATAGGAACATCTAATTGGTTAACTCTTCCCAATAGATGTTGAACCATCATAACCAGCTGTGTCTGATTTTGTGATAAGGCTTTCAGCTCTTCAGACACATTGGCATTGGAGTTTGATAAGTTCCTATGTTGCACCTTCTTCTTTTGAGCAATCTCAGCTGTTACCTGTTTAATCCCTTCCTTTTTGGATTTCTTTTTGGACTTAAGGGTTACAGGATTTGATGTTGCTGGTACAAATGTGGCTTCAAACTCAGTTTTCATTTTAACCATTTTCTCTTTAATTTCCTCTTTATGTTTGAGTTTGGATCCTCTTTTGTACCAACAATCATCTGTAAGATGATTGAACAAACCACATACTTCACATGGTTTCTTCTTCATCTTATGTTGATCATCAACTAAAGAGAATGAAACTACTGAAGACTTGCTCTTCAGTACTTTGGAAGCATTATTTGCTTTCTTGACTTCCTCTTTAGTAGTCTTCAAACTCTTTCTACTGACAGTTTTCTTCTCTTCAGTGCTGACAGTAGTTGGAGTTTGAACTTCAGGTTTTAAATCTTGCTCTCCAGTCCTTTCAGGACTTCCAGAACTAACTCCTGAGTTGATCAACTCTTTGATCATGTGAGTGTCAGCAGTGGAACCATCAACATCAGTTGATAGGTTCTGAGAGGGCTTAGTGCTGACTTCAACTTTTGATGATGCTCTATCAAAAAGTGAATCACATGATGAGGTGGATTGGTTATTGCTTTCTCTATCAGATTTCAATCCTGCTCTTGAAGCAAAATCTGTAGGAGGAGCAGTGTGATTATAACTAATGCCAAACTTCACATTGGAAGCTGATTGCTTACTAAGAAGCATTTCAAAACCTTTGCATGATTGTACCCATCGATCACACTCTACCTGGGTGACTGCAAGGGTTTCTTTGAGACTTCTCTGGTCTTCCAGAATAACCTCTAGCTTGGCCTTTTCATCATTTAATTGGCATTTAAGCTTATAAATCTCATCATTTTTACTATTAAGAGCAGACTCATACTCAGCTTTTCTTTTGGAAATGGTTTTCTCAAACTCAAGTTTTTGATTTATTAATGCTACATTTGCCTCTCTAATAGAGACAAAGGCAGCAATGCATGATTCAGAACATAACTTGGCTTTAACCTCTGAAGATACCTGAGTTACCTGTGAAGATGATGCATTTGAGCATGAACCCTCAGTAGACTCCAGGGCCATGAGAGCCAGATTCCCAAAAGGACTGTCACCACCATGTTGACCAGCACCTGTGAACAGTTGTTCATGACCAGACATGTCATCTGGTAAACTGCTCCAGTCAAAAACTCTAGGGTGAAGAAACTGTGTTGTTGAGGTTGAGGAGGTTGATGAGATTGAGATGGTTGAGGTTCTGGTAGTGCATGAGGTTGTGGTACAATAGGAGCTTGAACTTGATTTGACTGTGGCATGTAATAACAAGGGTAAGGATATGGCATTTGACCCTGAGGAACAAAGTATGCAGGAGATTGTGGTTGAGAATGATGACTAGAATTGATAGGATGTTGCCCTCTGTGTTGTTGACTATTGCCAGGAAAGTCACAAAAGGTGTAGAGGAATTAGATCCAGATGATCTGCATTCTCTAGCAAAGTGTCCTAGCCTGTGGCATTTGTGACACTTCAACTTACTCTTGTCAAAACCAACTTTGGTTTTGCCAGAGAGTCCTGGGAACTTTCTTCCAGTTCTTTTGTAGAACTTCTGAGATCTGATATTTATCAAGGCCATTTGGCTCAAAATATCCATCTCTTCTAAGTCATCATCAGCAATCCCCTTGAGATCATCCATGATGAAGCATAGATTGTCATTATTACACCCAGTAAACTGACTATCAACACTCACAAATGCAGAATCAGAAGTGTTTGAAGAGAAATCAATATGCTCATCATACTGGCATTCAGATGAAGCATATTCTGACTCATGACCAACCAAGGCAGTGTTGCCTGGTACAAAGTCTTCAGTGAGCTTACCAGATGAAGATAGTTTTCGTTTCTGTTCTATCTCTCTCTCAAATGTGAGCAATTTCCCATGGAGTTGGGTGAGAGATAGTTTGTCCAAATTTGCACTGGAGCGTAGGACAATAGTATACGTGTCCTATCTCTCAGGCAGTGATATGAGAAATCTGTTATTCATCTGGATATTGGTGTACTCATGTTTGACCATTTTTAATTCAGAGATCAAACAAGAGAACCGCTCAAACTGTTGAGTCAGTGTCTCACCGTTCCTATGAGAGAATGTCTCATATTATTGGGCAAGGATTTCTCTATTATTTGCCAAGACCTCATCTGTTCCTCCAAATTGTTCTTTCAAGGCATTCCAGAGGTCATGGGCAGTTTCATGATGCATTAGCCCAGAATAGATTTCATTGGGCAGTGCCATGGCCAGAATTCCATGGGCTTTTGCATCAATCTCAAACAATTTCTTATCCTCATCTGAGTATTGCTCCCTCCTCTTCGGAACCATTTGATTGGTTTCCGGGTTATTCACCATAGGCTTGTGTGGACCATGTACCACTGATGTCCAACAACCTGCGCTATTAACAGACAGGTGATGGAGCATTCGTCGTTGCCATATGTTATACTCACTCCTAACCAGCATTGGAGGCTTGGTTGAGGAACCAGTATTGTGAGGATCATTTGAAGGAGTAGTCATTTTCAGTCCAAATACAATTTAATTCAAGATTTTTAAAAGATTTTACACAGACCACAACAGACTCAATGAAAACCAAGAATAAGTCTCAGGATGAATGACCAGAAACACAGAAAATTCAATCTCTATAACCGTTTCTTGCAACAATGCTAATTCAATCAAACTTGGATCTTGAATAGCAGTTTCAATGATCAATTGTTAGATCGATCAATGATTAACCTGCTCTGATACCATTTGTCAGGATCAGTGATCACAAGTTCGATGGATTAGAGCGTAACGCAGCGGAATAAGATCAAGAATTAGACAAATTGTAGCAAGAATTTGATACTCGTATGCATTAAGAACAAATACGGTTATAACGAGAGAATATATTTCTGTAACAAGGAATGTTTCAATAATATTAAATATTTCTGATCAAATCATTCACTTTATTACAATAGGTTGACACTCCTTATATAGAGTGCACCCACTGCTGTTATCACGGGATAGTGACAACTGGCAGATCTATTACAAAAATAACTAACTCTTAACAAACTACTGACATGTTCACAACTACTGAGAACATATCAGAGTGCTAAGTACAAAATATAAAACTACTGATAAGAAACTATTGAAACTACAACGACTGAAGAACAAGCTCTTCAGCCGTTTTACAAAACTACTGAAAACATAAAACTACTGATGAGCACAACAACTGAAGAAGTATTCTTCAGCTGTTGTGACAAACCACTGAAAAGAGAAAACATAAAACTACTGAAAGTAAACCGTCACAACTACTGAAGAAGACCTCTTCAGCTGTTGTGACAACGTCTGATACTTTGGTCTTCAGCACTTGTGTCTTCAGACTTTGTCTTCAGCACTTGTGTCTTCAGACTTTGTCTTCAGCACTTGTCTTCAGACTTTGTCTTCAGCACTTGTGTCTTCAGACTTTGTCTTCAGCACTTGTGTCTTCAGACTTTTTCTTCAGCACTTGTCTTCAGACTTTGTCTTCAGCACTTGTCTTCAGACTTTGTCTTCAGCACTTGTGTCTTCAGACTTGTCTTTAGCACTTGTGTCTTCAGACTTTGTCTTCAGCACTTGTCTTCAGACTTTGTCTTCAGCACTTGTCTTCAGACTTTGTAATCAGCTGTTGTCTTCAGCTGTTGTGGACTTCAGCAGTTGTTGTGACGTCTGTGGGACTTAAAGGTTTTTCTGATCCGGCTCATTGGTTCTTTTGGTCCAACACATGTCTCCCTTTGAAAATTCCTAATCAGATTGGTGAACACAAATCTTGAGTAATTGAAGTGGAGGCCTCTCACCAATCCATGAACTAAGCATCCTAGTTCATACGGGATTTGATCCCATCCCCCAGATTTGTTTGATAGACAGTGGAGGACAACGTGCAGGAGGAACTTCCAGTTGTAGGAGAAGTTGAACTTGTAAACTGTCGACCTGCTCATGTCTCCACCATATACTATGAGGATATAAGTGCTGTCTAAATCATCTTTGGGGAATTCAGTAGGAGCTCCTTCATCATGAAGCTCGAGATGCTCCCTGATAAGTTATTCAGTAATGACCAACTCCTGTCCACAAATGCTAGACCTTAGTACACGAATCCCATTTAGGGTTTCCACTTGACCATTTTCCCAAAATTCGGCCATTTGATTGGAGTAAACAATGAGGTTAACGGTAAGGGCTGTGTAGTAAGATGATTGGGTGAGAAAGGAGATGATTTCAGAGAAGTCAGCATCTCTTGAAGAATCAAGAAGTGCGACTTGGTTGTGCTAAGGGTTGAGTGCCATTGGAGAAAGGTGAATGCAAATGAATTTGAGCTTGGGTAAAGTTGGAGTGGAGAAAAATTTCTAGGGCAGTAAAAATTTCAAGTAAGAAGATGAAATTGAACAGTCGAGATTATTTAAAAGAGGGTGGAAAGGAGGTAATGGGGGTTAGTATAAGGTGATGTGATGTTTTAGTGGAAGAAATGACAGTGGCGGTAATGTTAAAATCAGTTAAATAATCCGACATCATTAACAAAATCTTTTCTTTTTACAGTGTGGGGCCCAAGAGATTTCCGTTACACAGTAAAATCTCTCTTCCGAATATAAAACATTTCCGAAGGTAATTTGTCTTCCGAAGGCAATTCTTACTTCTGAAGCAAAGACTTTTGCTTCTGAAGGTGAGAGTTGCTTTCTAAATGGAAAGATTTTGTAAGCTTCGGAAGTAGATCTGATATGAAATCAATCGCTTCTTCCGAGACCAAAAACTCTTCCGAGAAGAAAATTATCCTCTGAGAAATTTCGCTTCGGAAGATATGAAAATACCTTCCGAGGGTTAATTTCTCTTCGGAAGAAATTTATACTTAGAAAATTGTAGAGAGATCTTTTGGCTTAAATTGTATTGACATAAGACATACATATTAAAAGGTTTTCATAAGAGGTAGGCTAATCAATGTTTATCATCCCAATAGCTATTATGAGATACTTGAATCTTTGTTCATCAAAAGCTTTGGTGAACAAGTCAGCATATTGTTCATTTGAGTCAACTTTGATCAACTAATCAAATTTTTCTCATGAATATCTCTAATGAAATGGTACCTGATATTAGTATGCTTTGTCTTGGAGTGCTTCACCGGATTTTCAATAATGGAGATAGCACTGTTGTTGTCAATATGGATAGGAGTACTCATAAAGTTGAATCCATAGTCTAACATCTGATTTTGAATCCATAGCAGGTGAGCATAACAGCTAGCAACAATAATGTATTCAGCTTAGCAGTTGATGTAAAGACACAAGATTGTTTCTTGCATTGCCATGAGATGATCCTTCCACCAAGAAATTGACATCCTCCCGATGTTGATTTCTTATCAATGTTGCAGCCGCCATAGTCATTGTCAGAGTATCCATAGAGATTGAAATCCTTGTTTCTGGGATACCAAAGACCTAGTTTAGGTGCTCCTTTGAGGTATCTGAGGATTCTCTTAACAATAGCTAGATGAGACACCTTTGGAGCATATCTTGCACAGATGCATGTAACAAACATGATATCAGGTCTACTGGCTGTGAGATACATCAGAGAACCAATAATTGCCCTATACTAATCTTGATCAGTATCCTCCCCCTCAAGGTCAGGACAAAGATTGTGGTTTCTGGGCATGGGTGTCTTGGCCGGCTTACAATCTTTCATCTCAAATCTTTCTAAGATGTCAGAGACATACTTAGATTGATTAATGAAAATCCCTTCCTTCATTTGCTTTACCTGAATTCCAAGGAAAAAGTCCATTTTTCCCATGGAATTCATCTCAAACTTTTTCTTTATAATGCTTTCCATATCCTTACACATTTGGTCATTTGAAGAACCAAATATGATGTCATTGAGATAGACTTGTACAAGAAAAATGTCCTTTCCAGACTTTCTGATGAAGAGAGTCTTGTCAATGGTACCTCTAGTGTAGCCATTCTTCAGAAGAAACTCAGATGGAGTTTCATACCACAGCCTAGGTGCCTGGTGCAGCCCATATAGATCTTATCCAATTTGCACACATAGTTGGGGTGCTGTGGCCTTCAAATCCTAGAGGTTGGCACACATAGACTTCCCTATCTATATCCCCATATAGAAAGTCACACATGACATCAAGCTGGTAAACAGTGAAGTCCTTGGATGCAGCATAAGCAAGGAAGATCCTAACTACCTCAAGTCTTGTAACAGGTGCAAAGACATCAGTATAATCAATTCCTTCCTCTTGGGTGTATCCTTGAACTTCAAGTCTTGTTTTGTTCTTGATGATCAAGCCTCTATCATCTCTCGTGTTTCTGAAAACCCATTTAGTGCCTATAGGTACTTGACCAGATGGTAGCGGACATAGGTTCCATACCTTCTGTCTCTTGAATTGAAGCAACTCCTCTTGCATCGATTCAAGCCAACTACTATCTTTCAAGGCATCTTCCACCTTCTTGGGTTCCATATGGGATAAAAAGCATGAGTACAAGTAGACATTCCCATGATGAGTCTGCCCTCTTGTTCTCATACCTTCAGAGACATCCCCTATGATGTTCTCAGTTGGATGAGTGTTATGAATCCTAAGATGAGGAATCACTTCCAGTTGTAGAGATAGATCCAGGTTGGACATATTCTGCTCAGGAACTAGAACAATCTATCCAACTATTGTTTTAAAGTCATTCAATGAGGACTGATTGAATGAATGAGAAACATCATCAATGGTTGGCTGTGAAGTAGTATTAATAGTTGCCTATTCTTTCAAAACACTACTTCCTTCTACCTTGTGTTATGGTGGATCACTTGATGAGTTTTGAGGCTTAGCAAGTGATTCACTTGTTGAAGCTTCACTATTCCTTGATATGGTTAAGCTGTCAGATCTGTGAATGGTGGAAGCTTGATTTATTGCAGCTCTTGGAGAATTTGGACGAGTTCTGGGTAGCTCAAACAGTTGATCATCAACAGCAGCATGAGCATTATTTTGAGCACATGTTCTAACTGAAACATTCTCACAAGATGGTTTAGAATAGTTTGGAAACAATTCTAAATCAAAGATATGATCAGGGCCATTCCCCCTAACACAAGGAGTGTGCTCATTAACAACTATATTGGATGACTCCTCAAATTGTTGATTCTTAATGTTGTATACTCTATAAGCTTTGGAGCTAGAAGAGTATCCACAAAGATAGCATCATCCGACTTTTTAGCAATTTTGCTAAAATGTCTTTTGTGTTAAGTATGGTACACCTGCTGCCAAAGGACCTTAGAAAGCCAATGAATGGTGGCCTCTTGTTCCATAGATCATAAGGGGTTTTTCCATGTGGCTTAACAACAAGAACTCTGTTCTGCACATAGCATGTAGTGCTGTCTGCCTTTGCCTAGAATGTTAGAGGTAGTTTTGAATGAGCTAACATAGTTTGAGTAGCCTCAATAAGTGTCCTGTTCCTCCTCTCAGCAACACCGTTTTGTTGAGGAGTTCTGCAAGCACTATATTGTCTGGCAATCCCTTTTGAGTTACAGAATGAGTCAAGAATAAAGTTCTTAAACTCAGTCCCTTGATCACTTCTAATTATTTTAACCTTATGATCAATTTGATTTTCTATTTTAAGAATAAAAGATTTTAATGTTTCAACAGTTTCATCTTTAGTTCTTAATAAGAATACCCATGCAAATCTTGTAAAATCATCAACTATCACAAGGCAATATGATTTCCTTCCAATACTCATTATACTTGTGGGACCAAAAAGATCCATGTGCAATAAGTGTAATGGAATAGTGATAGAGTTAACAAATTTGGATTTGTGAGATGTCCTGTGTTGTTTCCCTTTCAGGCATACAACACAGTTATCTTTGCAGAATCCTCCTTTTTAGGCAAACCATGTACCAAGTTATTTTTAGCCAATTTATTCATTGTCTTAAAATTTACATGACATATATGTTTATGCCATAGTGTTGACTCATCACTATCAGCTTTTGAAAGAAAGCATGATACTTCACCCATTGGGGAAGCATTGTCCAGCTTGTACATATCCCCTTTCCTGGGAGATCTAAGAAGTAGTAATTCTAGAGGAATTGTCATCCCTGGTTTGATGATAATACACTCATGTTCTGTGAAAAACATATGGTGCTTTTGATCACAGAATTGAGAAACACTTAACAAATTGTGTTCAAGCTGTTTGACAAAGTTAACGTTGTCAACTTTTAACTTACCGTTGGATATACTCCCTCTGCCAGAAATATATCCTCCAGCCTCACCTCCAAATTGGACATGACCTCCATCATAGTGTTGAAACTGTTGAAGGAGAGATTTGTTCCCTGTCATGTGCCTGGAGCATCAACTATCTACAATCCAGACATTGGATGTCCCTGCACATAAGATGAGATTGTTAGTTTTGATTGGAAGCCCAAGCCTTGCTGGTCTTGGGTTCTTCCAAGGATAATGACATAATTTAACCAAAATATATGCATGGGGGTTCAATAGATGTCTTTGAAAAAGAGGTTTGGGATGCAACATCTTCCTTGATCTTTCGGTTCATCCTTTGGTTGATCTTAGAGGATGAGCTTGTTGAAGCTTTTGCAGCATGGCCTTCTTCCGAAGCTTCTTTCTTTTCGGAAGAAGCCTTCACCACCTTTTCTTCCGAAGCAGTCTTCTTCTAGGATGGTTTCAAGGGAAACTTATTGTTCTTCCGAACTTTAGTAGCATTTGCTTCCGAGGCCATTTTCCCAAGGTGCACTCACACTCGGCTCAATATATGGAGTCATAATCAAAATTAAGTATGACTAATACACTCAATTACCTAGTATGAATATATGTGAAATCATAAGCTTGTTAAGGGATCAAATCTCCACCTACTTAGATATTTACTTGCATAAATCATTAGGTCTTTGATGGGTTGTAATTTGGCTCGGGCTCGGGTATGGAATATTTGGAAAAGTTGGCTAATTGCTAAAGACGACGGTCTTGGCTTATTTTTCTAACATAAACTACAAGGAAACAATAAAGGTTCCCTATACAATACTTCAAGCTAGAAGGGATATGCTAGCTTGAGGACTCATTTAAGGTCAGATTGTCAAGACCATATTTTACTTTCAAGAATCGTACTTCATCTTTTACCCGAAGATACACAAAACTTTCCTTTCTCAAGGATCGTTCGGCTTGAAACCTAATAGCACCCAATCGGATTAGTTCTGTGTATTCGTATTGAGATTCAGTTTGATTCTTTTTGCATTTTCCATTATGAGACCAATTTCCACAATTCGGGCATCTTTCATATCTTTTTGCCCATCTCTTTATAGCACTTTTTGATATTCCGAAAAATGGCTGAACTTGTTCCTTTTTTCGCCATTTCTTTCTTGCGTCAAACGTGAAATTGAAAATTTATTCGCGGATTTTCGGGGAAGTGCCGGTTTTGCGTGATGAAGGCAACAAAACAAATTGAAATCAAAAGAATGCATTCTAGTTCTTTAAGGTCTGCCGGTAAAAGACCAAATTTTTTATAAGCCAAAAACGTGTCTTTAACGAAAACGGGTTTTGTAAAAGGATTTTGGTTAAGTGACTTGGTGGCTCAGGTGATTAAAAGATAAAAATGTTTAAGCTCAACGGGGCTCACTATGGCTGACGTTCGGGTAAGGAAAATTAAAGACAATGGTTGGGGCTCGAATGGTTAAGGTTACCTAGTGCCTAACTCATTTTTATGCAATAAATACTAATTAAGGTCTTGAAATGCATACCCAAAGCAAGTTCTAATTACCCGTATCATATGGCACCCTCAATTAAATCCAGAATGAAAGTAGAATTGCAATTTTGCAAAAGCTGTTTAAAGCTCAATTAAATCCATATGGATGAAATTGGGTACAAGTGCTTCATTTTACATGATTAAATATTTCACTAGATTAGATTATTGCTTTTAAGGATATCACAAAAAACATTTTCAATTTTATTTGGACGTCATGAGTTTACTTCTTTATTTCCCGAAAAACGTATATTTATAATTTGGTTTATCAAAAAATTTATTTTTGGCTTCTTGTCACAAAAATTACTTGGTAAGTGATCTTTTCTTAAAAGTTTTAAATTTGGACCTTTTTAGCAAAGTCAAATGCATTACTCCCATCCCCACACTTAAAATTCACATTGTCCTCAATGTGATTAATATAATCAAGATCGAGAAAGGGTAATGAAATAACTCCCCTAAAAATGATGATATTTTCAGTTGTGTTTGGTTGGCCTCGTGTCGTTAGAATCCTCGGTATCACCTGAAATGTCACCAATTTATTAAAAGCGTTAAAGTCCTAAACACACAAAATAAAAACAAAACGACATAAATTAATAGTTAGATTGGCAAAAAACAACTGTGTCGGGTCCCCGAAATTGATACGGTTTTCAAGTGCTTTGTGGGGGAATATCCCCCCACTCATGGTACATTCGGTTCCTGATGTATGTGACATCATTACTGAGGTCATCGACTCGGGAGTGCAGACTTTCGACTCGGTTGAAGGCTTGTTGGGCATATTCAAATGACCGCTTTACATGTCGCTGGTTGTTTGTATTGATCATAAAGGTCTAACATGGTCCGGAATTCCCATGTACGTGAACTTGAAGATCCAACTCCGGCTCCTTCCAGCTGTATTGGCAAGTCGAGATCCATAATTATTTCTTCGGGGTCCGCTGGATCCTAGATTTGTCCTTCTTATCCATGAATCTTGGCTGCCCATTTGGTAGGCTTGTCACCATGTACATACTTATGCAAATGCTCAAGTCTAACAGTCCCGACATCACTCCTTCAGTTCCCTCAGTGTTATAACCATAGCTTTCGTATAAGTTCAAAATCCAGCTTCCACCAAACATAGGTGTTGGACCACCTGCAATCGCATTCCTGGCAAAAAGATTACAAAACAAATACCCAATATTACATGGCAACTGATTAACCATACAATATAAAATGAACAAGTCCCTCAAGTTAACAACTCTCTCGCTTTGACCACGAGCTGTTATGGAATGACTAAGTAACTGATGAATGTATCGTAGTAGCGGGTCTCGTATCTAACTGCTTTTTGTTTTACTCGATTTGAACCCTCCAGTTCCAATCCGCTCCTAAAATGCTTTCCTCATTGCACCACTTTCTGCGTCTTTACTTTCCTCGTCTGGGAAGGTATGGTATACCGGCATTCTAGATACTGCTTCCTCCTCCATTTCCTGTTCCATGTAGATCCCGAGATAGACACCGAACAAGGCAATGGATGTTTTGTGCCAATGCCCGGAAGTCGGAATGAGACTGCATTATTATCCCAAGGATCAGAGTCTTTCATGCTAAATTTGAAAGATGCTAAAAATTCAAGAGTTAGTCATAAACGGAAGGTCTATTTTGTGAGAATAAACACTTCCATTGGACACTCAATAATGTATTGTATCTTTCTAGCTGTCCGACTGCCGCTAGTGTTTCTTCATTTGCTTGTAATGGGGTCTTTCGACCCTTTGTAGCAGCCTTTGAAGTCTCTCATGACACCATCTCTCGCGGCTCGCTTCAAAACGTAAGTAGGGATGATTCATGATCCTCAAATTTCAAAAAATCAAATCTATACAAATCCGATTTCTTGAGCAGTTTCATGATGTTAGTGAAAATCATGTGTTTTCAAGACATAACATTATAATCATTCAACTCATGTTCAAAAGTGGTTTAGAAGTTTATCATCCAAGAAAAATTTTTGAACATGGGGGTGCGTTTTGTGAAACGTGGGGGTGCGGTAAACATGGTAAGGCATGGAATCTTGACTCGAGCACGCGTGGTTATGTTTGTAAATTGTGATTAAGCATGGGTTTAACGTTTTCTTGCTTAAAAAAATCAAAGATGTACGTTTAACATTTTAATTATTTGTTAATAATTCAAGATACCAAAAATATATTTTATGTTAATACCACTTGCGAACTCTTGAACATGATTAACAAATATTTCACCACGAATATGAAGATAGTCTTGATAATGATAAAAGAAAACAAACTAATTAGCTAACTAAACAAACTAATAACTAACGAAACATACTAATTAACACTAATCTACTTACAAGAATAAACATGTGCAAGTAGATTGAAAGTATTCATCATTCCATGAAACGTTTAAGAACAAGTCTTTACATATAATTGCTAGGATTTCAGTTGTTTAGAGACCTAATCACCTAACTACATTTAAATGACTTTCATAATCAAAGGAATTAGTACACTAACCTTTTGTTCAAACACTCTTGA
Source organism: Flaveria trinervia (assembly GCA_025506515.1). Taxonomy (NCBI): domain Eukaryota; kingdom Viridiplantae; phylum Streptophyta; class Magnoliopsida; order Asterales; family Asteraceae; genus Flaveria; species Flaveria trinervia. Next base: position 62,303,355 of record CM046456.1, on the reverse strand, counting down.
AAGAACTCTTGAAAAGATGAAAGAAAAATGGAAAAACAAGATGAAAATGAGAGTGGATACGACTTTGCAGGCAATTGAGGTCGGTATTTATCATGTAAAATTGAAGAGGAACAAGACAAAAGGCTGAAAATATCATCTTGCGTCATTTTTTGTCGAACACGGGGGCGTGCCTACTTGAGCACGGGGTCGTGTCATGTTTGTTAGTGTTTTTGGTTTCAGTCTTTGTTGTTCCGTTTCAGTTTCACATGTTATGTAATTTTCCCGGTTAAGTTTTACCACTTTCAATCATCAGAAAAGATACGAAATTAGTCCAAGAGTAAATAAAGACAAGCCAAAATGAAAATTACATTTCCTAAGGTCCTACAGTTACATAATACGTTAAAAGCCGAGAATCTGAAACAGCAAAACCAGACTCTTTAACGCGCAACAGCGCACTTAGCACATCACGAAATGCTTCTATAAGAAACCTCCACACATTTCGTGTGGAAGGTTTGGGATGGGATAGTGAGAGGTGCGGTTGCTCAATTCCGCAAGCCGCCGGTTAATGGAAATGAGTTCCTCGCTCATCTGTTGAACTTTTTGGATAAGTTCAACTAAGCGTTGGGATGTAGTGAGGTTCATTTCAATCAGTTGTTTGATTAGTTCATGCAGCTTGAAGAAATATTCTTGAGTCGTTGGTTCTCGTGTTTTAGAACGTGGTTTCTTCGCAGGATTCCAGTTGGAACTTCCGTGACTTGATTCTTTCATTTTCAGATGTTTAAAACAGAAAGTGAGTGTGATGAAAGAATGGAACAAGTGTGGTATTTATATACAGGTCGTGAAAAGTGGACACGGGGGCGTGCTTGGCTAGGCACGGCCCCGTGCTTGTCAGAATTCGTCTTAAATTCGACCTGCAACGTTCCAGAATTGTTAACGGAGATTGTGGAAAGAAATTTGTCAGAGACACGAGAGCGTGCTTGATGAGGCATGGCCCCGTGCTTGTGGGATCCTAAAAGTTGTTAAAAAGTAAGAAAATTTTATGTACAGGTGTCGCGTTTAAGTTTCAGGTATTTGGCACGACCCTTTCCCACACTTATTCATCGGGCCGGAGGTGTAATTCCTCCGAGGGAATTTTGGTTGGTCCATCGTTATACGGTTTCAAACGATGACCATTTACTTTGAAACTTAAACCTTTGTGGTTATAAATTTCAATGGCACCATTCAGAAACACGTTTTTGATTGTATATGGTCTAGACCAACGTGACTTCAGTTTTCCGGACCAACGTGACTTCAGTTTTCCGGGAAACAAACGTAATCGAGAGTTATACAATAAGACACGTTCTCCCACATAAAATCGTTTTGTGTTCTTTAATCGAGCGTCGTGGAATTTCCTTGTCTTTTCTTTGTAAACCCTAGCGTTTTTCGTACGCTTGTCCTCTCAATTCCCCAATTCGTGGATTTGTAGGAATCGATTCTTTCCTGCAAGGTCTTGGTCTAGGTTTGTTGCTTTAAGTGCCCAAAAAGCCTTGTGCTCTAGTTCCACAGGTAGATGACACGACTTCCCATAAACTAGTTTAAACGGTGTGGTGCCAATGGGAGTCTTATAAGCTGTTCGAAAAGCCCATAATGCATCATCTAACTTGATAGACCAGTCCTTGTGATTTGGCCTACAGTTTTCTCAAGGATTCATTTGATGCCTCAGTTAGTGACTTCATCTTGCCCATTCGCTTATGGATGGTAAGCAGTTGTAAAGCGATGGTGAACTCCATAACGCGCCATTGCTCATTCGAGCTGATTGTTACAGAAATGAGTTCCTCGGTCACTAATTAGAGCTTTGGGGGCACCAAAATGAGAAAATAGTTTTTTAAGGAATTTGACAACGTTTCTGGCATCATTAGTAGGCAGGGCTTGAGCTTCAGCCCATTTTGAAATGTAATCAACTGCTACCAAGATGTAACGATTGCCAAATGACACCGGGAATGGCCCCATGAAATCAATACCCCATACATCAAATATCTCGCATACTTGAACTGGTTTATGAGGCATCTCATCCCGTGTTGAGATATTGGTTGCTCTTTGACATGCATCATAGGTGCGTACCATGTTGTGAGCATCTTTGAAGATCGTGGGCCAGTAAAATCTAGAGTCAAACACTTTCTTAGCTGTTAAGGTTGCTCCATGGTGTCCTCCGGTGGGTCCTTCATGACAGTGCCTTAGAATTTGTTCTACTTCTTTCCGTATACGCATCTTCGAATGAGTTGGTCTGCACCGATTCTGAATAGATACGGGTCTTCCAATAGTAATGTTTGATATCAGTAAAGAATTTCTTCTTTTGCTGATAAGTCATTCCTTTGAGAAGGATTCCGCTTGCTAAGTAATTTTCAAAATCAGCAAACCAAGGATGTTCATCGATTGAGGATTGAACGTGCATAAGGAATTCGTGAGGAAAGTTGTTGTTTATTATGGCGTCCTCAGTTTGTGAAGGACTTGAATCCTCAAGACGCGAGAGATGATCAGCCGCTAGATTTTCTGTTCCCTTCTTATCACGAATTTCAATGTCAAATTCTTGAAGCAGAAGGATACAACGAATCAATCTCGGCTTTGCATCTTGTTTGTTGAACAAATAACGAAGGGCTGCATGATCGGTGTAAACAATTGTTTTCGAAAGGATGAGATACGAGCAGAATTTGTCAAATGCGAAAACTACCGCAAGAAGTTCTTTTTCGGTGGTGGTTTAGTTTTCTTGTGCGTCGTTTAGGGTTTTGCTCGCATAATGAATTGGGTGAAATTGTTTGTCTTTCCTTTGTCCTAATACGGCTCCTACCGCGAAATCGCTTGTGTCGCACTTGAGTTCAAATGGTAGTGTCCAATCTGGAGAAACCATGATTGGAGCGGTTACCAGCCTCTCTTTAAGCAATTTAAATGCATTAATGCATTCGTCAGAAAATACGAATTGAGTGTCTTTCTCGAGAAGTTGAGTCATTGGTCGAGCAATTTTTGAGAAATCTTTGATGAAACGACGGTAAAATCCTGCATGACCTAGGAAACTTTTGATATCTTTCACGGTTGTGGGGTGTGGAAGTTTAGAAATAGTGTCAACTTTGGCTTGATCGACTTCAAGCCCTGCTCGAGAGATTTTGTGTCCTAACACTATTCCTTCCGTAACCATGAAGTGGCACTTTTCCCAGTTTAAAACAAGGTTAGAATCTTCACATCTAACCAGCATTTTTTCCAGATTTTCAAGACATTGCTCAAATGAGTTTCCAAATATGGAGAAATCATCCATGAAAACTTCCATTGAGTGTTCAATCATGTCATAAAAAATTGCTACCATGCATCTTTGAAATGTAGCAGGAGCATTACACAATCCAAAGGGCATTTGCCGATAAGCAAATGCACCATATGGACAGGTGAATGTCGTCTTCTCTTGATCTTTGGGAGCAATAAGGATTTGAAAATATCCTGAGAAACCATCCAGAAAACAATAGAACATTTTTCCAGATAATCGCTCAAACATTTGGTCAATGAAAGGAATTGGGAAGTGATCTTTCCTTGTGGCGTCATTGAGTTTGCGATAGTCTATGCAAACTCTCCATCTGGTAACCGTATGAGTGGGAATAAGCTCATTCTTCTCGTTAGTTACAACAGTCATTCCTCCTTTCTTGGGAATAACTTGGACGGGACTGACCCAAGGTGAATCATAAATATGGTAAATCAAACCGGTATCTAGCAGTTTGATTACTTCTTTCTTCACCACCTCTTGCATGCTCGGGTTTAAACGTCTTTGAGGTTGAATGACGGATTTGAAGTTCTCCTCCATTAATATTTTATGAGTGCAAAAGGATGGATTGATTCCCTTGATGTCCATGATTTTCCATCCAATGCTTGTTTGTGTGCCTTAAGCACATTGAGCAACTTGTTCTTCTCATCAATTGATAAGGGATGAGATTATGACAGGAAGTTGAGTTGTGTTTTCAAGAAAAGCGTATTCGAGATGAGATGGAAGTTCTTTGAGCTCTAAAACTAGAGGGTCTTCTATAGAAGGTTTGGCTTTTGGTTCTAGGTCTTGCTCAATGATCTCAAATGCTTCTTGATGAAGTGTTGTTTCATTAACTTCAACTTCTTGAATGATTTGGTTCTCACAACGGGTTCGGTGATTTGGACTTCTATAGTTGAGTGTTGCAAGCTTCATTTTGAAGAGTTTTCTCCAAATGACAACTTATGATCGAATCGCAAGCATTAACGTAATAGAGTGAGTCATCATGTGCTAAGGGTGTTTCATGGATTGGCCTATATCGAAAGTTACTTCCTCCTCGTCTACTCTAAGCGTGAGTTTGCCTGTACAAACATCAATGAGAGCTCGAACAGTCGCTAAGAAAGGTCGACCTAGGATAAGTGGAACCTTTTTGTCTTCATCCATGTCAAGGATCACAAAATCAACGGGAAATATGAATTTGTCAATTTTAACTAAGAGATTTTCAATGATTCCCCTTGGATATTTGACAGAATGGTCAGCTAATGGATGCTCATATGGGTAGGTCTAGGTTCACCTAGGTTAATTTTCGAAAACCGCATAAGGCATAAGGTTAATGCTTACACCTAAATCAGCTAACGCATTACTGACAGAAAGATTTCCCATTAGGCAAGGTATGGTGAAACTTCCTGGATCAGTCATCTTTTGAGGTAGTTTGTTTTGAAGAACTGCAGAGCATTCCTCATTTAAAACTACGTGTGATAACTCTTCCAGTTTCTTTTTGTTTGACAAGACACCTTTTAGAAACTTAGTGTAGTTTGGCATTTGTGCTAAGGCCTCCACCAAGGGCAGATTGATGTGGAGTTGCTTGAACAACCCAAGGAATTGCCATATTATGCCTCCATTATTTGTTGTCTCAAACGACCTGGATATGGAGTTGGTGGAAATAAGGTGGTGGTGGAACGTATTTCTTGGCCGGTTCTTCAATAACAACAGGTTTCTTTTGCTTATCACTCGCATTACTTGGAGTTTCAGTTTCTACCTCTTCAAGGATGGTTGTAATGCGGGTGCATCACCTTGAGTGGTTTTGCCACTCCTGGTGGTGATGGCTTTGACTTGAGCATTAGGGTTTGTTATAGTATTGCTGGGCAAAGCTCCTTGAGGTCTTTCAGATAGCTGTTGTGCTATTGACCTACTTGGTGCTCTATGGTTTGCAATGATGCTTCGTTGCTTTTGATGTCAGCTTCGTTTCTTTGGAACCTCTCCTCATTTCTTCGATCAGATTTCGGATGTGTACTCATCTATGGCTTGTGTGGTTAACAACAACTGCTGCATCAAGTCTTCCATTGATGATGCTCCACGGTCTTGGTTACTACTGCTTGGACCTTGGTATGGTGGTTTCTGTTGTGGTAAGGTGGCCTTCGGTTGAATCCAGATGATTGTTGGTTATTACCAGCATCTCTGTAATTCGAGTTGCTTCTCCAATTTGAGTTGTGTTGTATGAGTTGTTTAGGCCTCCTACGTAGTCAATCTTCAACCATCATAATGCCTTGTGGGCATTCGTTGGTCTTGAGTGAATTTCCACATGTGTTGCATCGTGTTGGAGTTTTTCTTAGCTCGCTTTGCAATTGTTTGATTTTTTGGTTTGAGCTTCTAATTGGGCTGCAAGGGTTAGGGTTTTAGAGTACTACTTGATGAATACCTTTAGAACTAGGTTTGGTTCTTAAGGAATTGTAAGCAAAGCTCTTCTTAGCTGCTCTTTCTAAGGCTTGGTATGCTTCTGTTGGCGTGACACTTCCAAAATCTCCTCCCGCACTTTGGTCTACCGCTTGCTTGTGGGCTCCGCTGATTGCATCGTGAAAGGTTTGACACTGCAGCCACAGATCAAGTCCGTGATGTGGGCATCTCCGAAGGAGAATCTTATATCTCTCCCATGCTGCATGTAATGATTCATCGTCGTTCTGGCAAAAACTTATGATGCTGCTTCTTAGTTTGGCAGTGCGATCGGGTGGAAAGTATTTCAAAAGGAATTGTTCAGCCATTTCCGCCCATGTGGTGATGGAACCAGGCGGAAGTGAATCAAGCCAATCGATGGCTCAGCCTCGAAGTGAAAATGGAAAAAGTCTTAGTCGAATGGCGTCGTCTGAACATTTATTGATTTTGAAGGTTGCACAGATACGAAGGAATCGTGATATGTGAGCATTAGGATCTTCGTCTTGTAACCCATGGAACTGAACAGAGTTTTCTACGAGTTGGATAATACTAGACTTAATCTCAAAATTGTTGGCCGCTATTACTGGTTGGACAACACTAGACTCATAACCATCTATTGACGGTGTGGCATAGTGTGTCATCTTCATTTCCTCGTCTTGGTTAGCCATGTCTTCTTGGATGGTGTATCTTCCAAAATGTCTTCTTCAATGACTGGTGCAGTTTGTTGTGATCTTTTGCGCAATCTTTGACGGAAAAGTCGTTCGGGTTCCAGAAGAGGCGGAACAAGTTCAGAACTAGACGAGTCGGACATACACTAACTTAATGAAGCATAACTAACTAAGGATAAAATGAATCAGGAAAAAGTAACTAAACTAACTAGGGCAAACTACCTAAAAATAAAAATGAAGTTTAAACAAAAATATATTAACAAGTTATATACAAGATAGTCAAAAATTTAGTTTGTCTTTCAAACTGCCGTGTGTCCCCGGCAACGGCGCCAAAAATTTGATGGGTGCGGAGAGTATATATATTTTGATATAGATTTATTGCATAGATTCAGTTTTAATTGGTTATTACTAATACTAAATAACACACACAAAAGACAGTGTACCTGTCGTGTGGTAATATAGTGTTGGTAAGAACGAGTATCAATCCGTGGACACACCTAGCCTACTCAACAAACTTGATGTTTGACTATCAGATTTGGTTTTTGTTAAAAAAAGGATAATTGTATTAGAAAGATTTTTAGGATTTAAAAATATACAATAACAGAAAGAAAGTAAACCAAGATTTGAAGCGTTTGGATTTAAAACCAGGGAACAAAAGTTATCATCCTAGTTAGATTCCACTTATGTAACCGTGATGAATTGGTAGTGTGATTTAAAGATATGGATTAATGTAATTATGTTAATGTTTATAAAGATGAGTTGGCGTGATTTCTCGTCTATCCTGCTGCCGTAGTGACTTGATCCTGTCAGGCTAAGTTTTACTGCTCAGATCAAAGCCCTAGTAGTGTAGGTAAATCTTTTGTGACCTATTTGATATACGATTTCTGAAAACATAACTTAATGTCAAAAAGAGAGTTGATCAGGTTCCTTCCTAACATACCATTAATTTTAGAAAACCGTAACAATTATTGAAGTTTCCGAACAAATAAAAAGGAACCCGCAAATGATCAGAAAGTTAAAGTGATATGATTTCTAATAACCATTTCTAGTTCATTAGCCATGGATTTATAATGAATACCGGTTTCGCGAATGAAAGTTAATCATACGGTTTTTCAACTTTGTATGACGATCACAATCATAAACCATAAATTTATAACTTCCCGTTCAAATGTAGATGCTACCATCAATAGTTTTCTCAAGACCACCATAACATTAACATAATATTTATCACACCATTAGTTCATCACAAATTACATAAGTTTCATCCGATTAGGATGATAAAAAGAGTTTAGCTCATAATGAGCTTGAACATAACAACATATAACAAAGAAGATAGATATGTAATCATCGGTGAAATGGAACAATCAAATCGATAATCCACAATGGATGGCGTTTAGACGATTCTGAGCTTCTTCCAAATGTTGTATGCACCTCCCGAGCCTCCAAATGATCTTGAAGTCTTGATTCCTGAGAGAGTTCTACAGAGTAACTCTCCCACCAAAGCTTGCCAAAAATGATGAACTTAGGCTTCTATTTATAGGCTTTCCGGAGTGTTTAAGCACGGCCCCGTGCTAGTACGATGCTTACGAAAGTTGGTCGGCTCGTACATGCAGGTTGTGTCGGGCACGGCCCCGCGCTAAATGGGGCACGACCCCGTGTTGGAGGTGGGGCACGACCCCGTGCCTAAAAGGCATGGCCCCGTGTCTACTTTTAGGGAACAGTAATTTTGTCCTTGTCAGATCTCCAAACACGGGGGTGTGTTAATTTAGCATGAGGGTGTGTTTCTGGCAAAGCATGGGGGCGTGCTTAAAGAGGCACGACCCCGTGCTTGGACTCCAAAGCTCAGATTACTTCAATTTCTTATTAAATATGCTTCTTTTGTCCAACTTGTCCTTTTAAACACCTGAAAAAACACAATTTAAGACTTTTAAGTACATTTTCATCATTTTAAGGAAGATATTAAGGAATAATTGATGTGCTTTTGATAGGATTTTTATGTATAATTTGGAGCACATCAAATACTGTGAATACAGTTATAAGTAAGCAAAATCAAATGACATGAGCTTTACAACCAAACCTAACGACGTACACACAGAATCTTGTTGGAATATATTCACTCAAGGCCCGTTCCTGGTGACTATTGGTACTAACTAGTATACCAACAAACGAGGGTGGGGGTGTTAACCCAGTAGTACTACCAATACCTATCCATCGGTTCCACACTGGAATTAAATGGTTGTAAAGAAAGAACCACACAGCAGACTCAAGCATGTATCAGATAAGTACTCACAAAACAGTAGCACGTTGATTCCAAGTATGTAAGTTGTACAACATAAAAGTGGGTGAGCATACTTTTCCCATATATTTGTAAATGATTGAAAAGTTGTATAAGCATAAAAAGGGGCCACGAAACTCACTTGTTAAGTGGTAAGTATGAGTGATCAAGTTTCCCAACAGTTGTATGTAATGAACACTCAAACACCTATTGACGGTTATTGTTAACCATTAATGATATGTATAAAGCATATAGTAGTGTTCAATCGGTTCGGGTTGTATCGGTTCGGTCGTGGGTAACACACACATGCGAACACACGTATTAGATCTTATGTAGATCCAAGTACTAGAAGTAGTCGCCATTGCCGATGATATTTGTGTAAAGATCCCATGGTTATGAGAGAAAGTATTTGTTAAATATTTGTACTCCCAAATGGGTTGTTGGTAATTGTAAAATGTTAGGTTGATTTGATTTGGAATAGTATTTGCATGTTGATAGCGTTGAATTTAATCTTTGTGGTCAAGCAATGACAACTGTGTTATGTTACCTCAACATCACACGACAAACAGAAGGGATTCACACACATAGCAACTTCAATCGCATAATAGACCAGACGCACAACTCAACACTCCATTCGCACGAATCAACCCTTATTCGTACGAATCAGCTTCACTCGTACGATTGAGCCTTCATTCGAGCGACTAGCATTCAGTCGTACCACACAGCACTCAATCGCACGACTTAACCTCCATATGCACGAATCAAACTTCATTCGTACGAATCAGCTACATTCGTACGATTGAACCTTCATTCGTACGATTGGCGTTCAGTCGTGCGATACACACACAATCGCATACATTCATTCGGTCGTAGACTCAACCGCATGCATACACTCATCCGCATTGACTCAATCGCATGCATCACTCATCCACATTGACTCAATCGCACGCATCACTCATCCGTATTGACTCAGTCGCACACATTCATTCGATCGCACGACTCAGTCGCACGACATCGCTAGTCGCACAACTCAGTCGCCCGAATGACACAGTCGCATGACTCAGCCGCACGACGCACCCAGTTGCACGGCTCAGTCGCATGACAGACCCAGTCGCCTGAACGGCAGGTTCACGACTGCAGAAGTGCAGAGCAGCCTCCGGCTGCTCCGAGCATGAGTTTTACACAACAAGGACTTCCAAAAACACACTGCAAACACACACGAACAAGAAGCACACGCAGAAAGACGTCACACGCACCCACACAACCTCTTGTGTTCGGGTTGAACCCGAACACCCAAAACCCTAGAAATGGACAGTAGTAAAATGAGCAAGAAAGGGACAACCAAGGTCGTCTACCTGTAAGGATGGAGTAGACTAGGTTGTAGATGAAGTATAGACGATGAAAATGAGACGAAACAGGGCGGTTTTGGTGCAAAGAAGAAGAAGATGTGAAGTGAAGAAGAATAAAGAAGAAGAAGTGAAGAAGAATGAAGAATGGCTGGGAAAATGGGGTTTTTATACCCATCCTAAGTTTGCAAAATGTCAATTTTAGTCCCTGCACTTAGCCCCCGAGTTCCCAAAGTTTGTTTTGGTTGAAAACAACTTTAAAAGTGTTTATTATATTAGTGTTAAAAATGTATTTAATGATAATTGACACTTAAAAATGGTTTTATTAATGACAATGATTTTATATAAAAATGATATATTTAGTATTAATAATGATGAAATTTTGTGAAAGTTTCAAGCATAGCACACGTTCACGAGGATAGCACAAGCACAAAAATAATAATGCAAGTATGATATCCAAACAAGGAGTTAATAAAGATAAGGAATGAATGATAAAAGAAAAGTTAACGGATAATCACGTTAATTAATGGACCTTAAGGTGACGGATGTCACAGTATCCCCCAGTTAAGAGAATTTCGTCCCGAAATTCAGCTGGAGTTAGGTCTAAGAGTGTCATCCTCGAATAGATGTGGATATTTAAGTTTCATCTGATCTTCCCGTTCCCATGTAAACTCTGTCCCTCGTTTTGAATTCCATCTCACACAAACAATTGGTATTCTACTACACTATAGTTGCTTGACCTTTCGATCCATGACCTCAATGGGTTTCTCCACAAAATGAAGCTTTTCGTCAATCTTGATGTCCTCAATTGGTACGTGAAGTGATTCATCAGCCAAACACTTTTTGAGGTTCGCCACGTGGAAAGTATCATGTATGCCGCTGAGTTCTTGTGGTAACCTTAATCGGTAAGCCACTGGACCAATTCTTTCTGTAATCTTGAATGGTCCTACGTAACTTGGGGCTAACTTCCCTTTCTTTCCAAATTGAAAAATCCCTTTCCAAGGAGAGACCTTGAGTAAAAATCGATCCCCAATGTTAAATTCTAGAGGCTTCCGACGGATGTCGGCATAGCTCTTTTGGCGATCTCTGGCTGCTTTTAGTCTATCTTTGATTTGGAAAATCTTGTCAGTTGTTTCTTGAATGATCTTTGGGCCTGTTAACTGAATTTCACCAATCTCGGCCCAACAAACGGGTGATCTACATTTCCTTCCATACAATGCTTCGAACGGAGCACATCCAATGCTGGTATGGTAGCTGTTGTTGTAAGAGAACTCAATCAACGGTAAATGAGTGTCCCAACTACCACCAAAGTCGATTACACATGCTCTCAGCATGTCTTCTAGCGTTTGTATGGTTCGTTCACTTTGGACATCTGTCTGAGGGTGATAGGCGGTACTCATATCTAGTCGAGTGCCTATTGCTTTCTGTAGTGTCTACCAAAATCGTGAAGTAAATCGGTTGTCACGGTCGGATATGATCGACACCAGCACTCCGTGTCTTGTCACAACCTCTTTTAGGTACAATCTCGCCAACTTATCCATCTTGTAGTCATCTTGGATCGGCAAGAAATGTGCTGATTTCGTCATTCGATCCACTACGACCCATGTCGAGTCATGCCCACTGCTCGTTCTAGGGAGTTTGGTAATAAAATCCATGGCTATGTTCTCCCATTTCCACTCGGGAATCTCAGGTTGCTGTAATAATCCCGATGGTTTTTGATGTTCAGCTTTAACTTTCGAGCATGTCAAGCATATGCGTACGTACATAGCAATGTCTTTCTTCATGCCTGGCCACCAGTACAGATCTTTAAGATCATGGTACATCTTGTCAGCACCAGGATGAATAGAATATCGTGTCTTGTGTGCTTCATCCATGACTAAAGTACATACACCTCCCCATCTGGGTACCCATATACGATCCATGAAGTACTGTACACCATCATCCTTGCAAATCATCTGTTTATCCAACCCTCGGAATTCTTCCCCTACAAGGTTTTCCTCTTTCAACGCCTCACTTTGTGCAATTTGGATCTGAGCTTTCAAATTCGTTTGAATAGTCAATCTCAAAGCCCGAGCACATAGTGGTTTTGCGCGTTCCTTACGGCTTAAAGCATCAGCCACCACGTTAGCTTTCCCCGGATGATACCGGATTTCATAATCATTGTCACTAAGGAGCTCTACCCAGCGTTGCTGTCTCATATTAAGTTCCTTCTGATCTAGGATATGTTGGAGGCTCTTATGATCTGTGTAGATGACGCGTTTGGTTCCATACAGGTAATGCCTCCATATCTTAAGTGCAAATACTACAGCGCCCAACTCAAGATCATGAGTTGTGTAGATCTTTTCGTGCACCTTAAGTTGTCGTGAAGCGTAGGCAATCACATTATCCTTCTGCATTAGTACACATCTCAATCCTTGATGTGAAGCATCGCTGTATATCACAAAATCGTCAGTTCCATTTGGGAGGGACAATATCGGTGCGTTGCACAACTTATCTTTCAACTTCTGGAATGCTTGTTCTTGTGCATGTCCCCAATCAAACTTCTTGTCTTTCTGAGTTAGCAGAGTTAACGGTTGAGCGATCTTTGAAAAATTCGCGATGAAGCGACGATAGTACCCGGCCAATCCTAAAAATTGCCGTATCTCTGAAGGTGTCTGGGGTGCATCTCATTTCTTCACCGCTTCAATCTTGCTGGGATCTACATGAATCCCATCCTTGTTAAACACATGATCCAAGAACTTCACTTCTCGCAACCAGAATTCACACTTCGAGAACTTGGCGAAAAGTTTCTCTTCCCGTAACAGTTCCAGTATTGCTCGAAGGTGTTCTTCATAATCCTCTTTCGATCGGGAGTAGATAAGTATATCGTCTATGAACACGATCACAAACTTATCCAAATAAGGTTTACACACCCGATTCATTAGGTCCATAAACACAGCTGGTACGTTCGTCAACCCAAATGGCATAACCAAGAGTCATAGTGCCCATAACGAGTTCTGAATGTTGTTTTCGATATGTCCTCCTCGAAAACCCTTAGTTGATGATATCCAGAACGAAGATTGATCTTGGAGAAATACGAAGCTCCCTGCAACTGGTCAAACAGGTCGTCGATCCTAGGGAGAGGATACCGATTCTTCACTGTTAACTTGTTCAACTCACGGTAATCGATACACGTGAGGAACGACCCATCCTTCTTTTTGACAAATAATACCGGTGCTCCCCACGGTGAGTGACTTGGCCAAATAAAACCCTTCTCCTGTAGTTCCTGTAACTGACTAGATAACTCTTGCATCTCAGATGGTGCTAACTGATACGACGTCTTTGCTACCGGTGTAGCTCCAGGAACCAACTCTATACGAAATTCCACCTGTCGTGGAGGAGGCAAACCAGACAAGTCATCAGGAAATACATCTGGGTAGTCCCGTACCACTGGAATATCTACTAATTTCCTCTCTTCTTCTTTCTTTTCTACCACATGAGCCAGAAAAGCGTAGCACTGTTTTCGTAAACTCCGGCATGCTTTCATGCTGGAAATGAGTTTTAGGTTTCTTCCCGGTCGTTCTCCTTGAATTCTGAGTACCTCCCCATTTGGCATGGGGATTCGTACTACTTTGTCTCGACAGACAATCTCAGCTCCGTGTTTCGACAACCAATCCATTCCCACAATCATGTCGAAACTTCCTAATTCAAAGGGTATTAAGTCTACATCGAAGGCATGGTCCTCCAATCTAATCGAGCACTTTCTAATAATCTCATCGGCTAGTACAACCCTACCATTGGCCATTTCTATAGAGTAGCTAGTTTCTAGCCTACTAGGACTCAAATCAAGCAATTGCACAAACTCAGAAGATATAAAGCTATTGTCTGCTCCAGTGTCAAATAATATAAATGCAAAGTGATTATTGAGTAAGTGTGTACCCATGACAACATTCGGGTCCTGACGGGCATCATTGGCTCCAATGAAAAATGCACGTCCCCGAGTTGTATTTCCTTGATTTGCCGGACCTTGATTTCCAGCTATGGCCATCACCGGTTGCTGGTTGTTCCCTTGCTGACCCGGTGCCCGATTCAGTCTGAGGCACATGTTTCTGTAGTGATCGAGGCTTCCACACTCATAGCAGCCTCTGGTAGAGGTGGCCAAAAAAACCGGTTCGGGAACCGGTTCGGCCAAAAAAATCGGAACCGGTTTGAGGCCCAAACCGGTTTGGCCCAAACCGGTTTCAAACCGGGCCCGAACCACCGGTTCTTGACCGGTTTAACACTTCCTCGTTCCAAACCGGTTTCAAACTGAACCGGTTTTCAAACCGGTTCCCAAACCGGTTCCCAAATCGGTTCCAAACCGGTCATCCAAACCGGTTACCGTTACCCAACGGCTATATAGCCGTTTTTTGCAATTTTTGACCGTTTTTTTGATGTTTTTTTACCATTATACCCCTACTAGGTTACTATATATATGTATTTGATGTTTTGGTTGAATCACAACAACTTATAACACTCTCTACTCTCAAAAATCTAAAAAACGCTCTCCACAAATATTTTCGTTTAAAACGCTCTCACAAAAATCTTTGAAATGGCTTCAACAAGTGTTCAATCATCCGTTGGTTGTGAAGCGTCTTCAAGAAACGTGGTGATAGCAATCCTTCCTACGAATAGGAACCCCGAAGTATGGTGCAATTACGATTTATGTCAAATGGCTAGCGGTCCAAACAAGGCTCGTTGCAAGTTTTGTCATAAGTTTTTCAAAAAAGATGCAAACACAACGTTGAAAAACCATATTGCAAATAAATATTGTAAAGCGTTAAAAGGTGAACCTTCTCAAGGTCAAGCTTCGATGACAAACGAAGGAAATATTTGGGCTTATAACGTTGATGCGGTTCGGGAGCAAATGGCGCAATTTGTAATTCAAGAAAGCTTGCCATTCAAACATTTCGACAACGAACGTTTGACTCGACTCATTCAACGAACTCTCCAACCGCGTTACACCAATGTAAGTCGTGCTACTCTTCGAAGAGATTGTTTAAAAATGTGGAAAAAAGCTAAAAATGAATTAATATCTTATTTTGAAAATTTACAAACCGGTGTTAACTTAACTAGTGATGTTTGGTCGACACCTCACGGTTCACCGGACTCGTACATTTGTGTCACCGCCCATTGGGTTGAACCCGATTCGTGGCAAATGATGAAACGTACGATTGCGTTTGAATTGTTTGATTATCCTCACACCGGCCAAAACATTTTTTATCTTATTGATAAGGTTATTCAAACGTATAAATTAGAAAACAAAATATTTTCTATATCTTTTGATAATGCTTCAAACAACACTCTTGCGATAGATCATTTGAAATTAAAATATAAACCAATATGTGAGGGTGTGTTTTTTCATAGTCGATGTGTTGCGCACATCATAAACTTAGCCGTGCAAGACGGTTTAAAAACGATTGAAACAATTAAAGATTGTTTTAAAAGAATGTTACGTGATATTTTTAGTAACAACCAAAGATATACTAAATATCGCAAGTTTTGTAAAGACGCAAATACTAAATGTTTAGGTCCGAATTGGGACGTACCAACACGATGGAATTCCACATGTAACATGTTTGAAAAGGCTATTGAACAAAAAGAAAGTTTAATAGCCTTTCATAATAGTTTGGTAAGTCGGGGAAAGGCAAATTCTTACCATCCATCGGGTTGGGCCATCATCGAAGAAGTAACAAAAATGCTTCAAGTTTTTAAAAATGCAACTATATGTCTTTCTGGAGTTTATTACCCAACGAGTCCGTTGGTACTACACCAAATTTATTTAATGACTTCAAAATTAAATGAATTGTCGTGTAGGGGTAGACCTTATTCCGATATGATACCCCCAATGAAAGAAAAACTTAAAAAATATTTTGAAGAAATGCCTCCCGTTATTACATGTGCCGCTGCTTTAAACCCTTGTTTAAATTTGTCGGGGGTTGAAACTTTACTTGATAAAATTACTTTTAATTTGGATTAGAAGTTGGTAAACCAATGTATAGTAAAACTTTTAAAGCGACTTTCAACAAACAATTACAACAAATGTATGATGTTTATTTATTAAAATACGGGGAAACATCACAAATCCATGATGCTTTAAGGCATGCGGCAAATGCCGAATGTTCGAATGATCCAATGTTTGATTATATAATACTTTAAGGGATGAATGTAATAAACGTCAATGTGGTAACACTCCGAGTAGTGAACTCGGGAGGTATGGTCTTACAAACTTTTTATCGACCATGACTCCACATGAATTTAAAAATTTTGACTTCTTGGCTTGGTGGAAAGGTAAGGAAGATCAATTTTCCATCCTATCCACCATGGCCCGAGATTTACTAACCGTCCAAGCTTCTACGGTAGCTTCAGAATCTACTTTTTCTGTTAGTGGCAGGATTATATCAATAAGACGAACTCGACTCACTCCACAAGCAGTTGAAATGTCATTTGCTTGAAAGATTATTTGGATGCCGCGGAAAGAGTACAAGACAAACGATCGCTTGAAGGAGAACTGGAATACGAAGCAGAATTATACGTGGACGAGGTAGAGAGCGGATTGACACCAGGAATGACTGATGATGAAGCGGCATATGATGACTACCTTCGTAACAGTTCCGGTTCTGGTGGCGAGGAATAAACGTACAAGTATAATACGAACGAAGAAACGACTATGTTAAATGTTTAGTTTTAAATGTTTAAATTATTTAAATGTTACGAATTGTTAAAATGTTTAAATTGTTTATAAATGATATAAATTGTTTAAATTGTTTAAATGTTTAAATGTTTAAATTGTTTATAAATGTTATTAATTGTTAAAATGCTTAAATGTTTATAAATGTTAATAAATAGTTATATATATATGTTTATAGATGTTATAAATTGTTTAATTGTTTAAATCGTTTAAATGTTTAAATTGTTTAAATCGTTTAAGTGTTTAAATTGTTTAAATGTTTTAAATGTTTATAAATGTTATAAATTATATAAATTCTTTTAAATTATATAAATTATATAAAAATGTTATAAATATTTATGTTTTAATTAAAAGTTTAAAATTTCGTTTGAATATAACAAAAAAAAAACGGTTTGGGCCCGAACCGGTTCCAAACCGGCCCAAACCGGTTTGATAGGTTTGGTTTTTACGGTTTTGAAACCGGTTTGAACCCGAACCGGTTTGGGGCCAAACCGGTTTTGACCGACTTTGACCAAACCGGTTTCGGTTTGGGACCCGAACCGGTTTGGGCCCCCAAACCGGTTTTTACACCTCTAGCCTCTGGCATTCCCGGCGGGGTTAAACGCATTGACCGGTGCCACCAGATTCGGCGCCACCCTGCAGTCTTTGGCTAGATGCCCCGGGCGTCTACAGTTCACACACACCCAGCACGGCGTTGCTAGGGGATGATGGAAGTTGCACCTATCACATTTCGGGTGCGGTACAACATACTCTTTCCTGCTCTGCGTCACGGCCACAAATTTTCTGGTGGTCTTGGCCCTTTTGTCGAACTTCCCGGCACTCGAGCGGCTCGTTTCCCTAACATCCTATCTCTTCTCTGCTCCCCTTCCCAATATCCCTGTTCTTACCATCTCATCAGTCAGAGCGCCAGCCTTTAGAATTGCGCTCTGGATCGTAGGAGGAGCAATTGTTGTTACCATTGCTCGGATTTGAGGCGTAAGTCCCCAAATATACCTCTCAATCCTTTTTGATTCTGGAGTGACCGGATGTGGAACCAATCTTGCCAACTCGTGAAAACAGTCAGTGTAAGCTGCATGCCCAGCCCCTACCATAGCATGATTCCAGAATTCATACTCAAGTTTCTGCATCTCATTGAGAGGGCAGTATTCCTCGGTGATTAAGGCTTTAAACTCATCCCATGACATCTGCATCGCTGATTCTCTTCCCCTAGCCTGAATCTGGGTGTTCCACCAAGTTAGTGTCTTGCCTTGCAATGAACACATGGCATACTTGATCTTTAGGCTGTGGAGGCACTCACTGATATCGATCACTGCCTCCATCTTCTCAAGCCATCTGGTCGGGGCTATAGCTCCACCTTTCCCATCAAATTCTTTCAGTTTACAAGCCGCAAATTCCTTGTACGAGCATCCCCTCCTAACATTAACAACCCCAGTCTCATTACCGGTTGTTCCACCATTTCCGGTCTCCTGATTACTCTCGTTCCCAGTCGGGTTTCCATTATCCCTATTATCATTGCCACCATCCCCGTGGGGGTGGTGATTCTGAAGAGCATCGCTCACTTGGGCCACAATAGTAGGAATCAGTGCGGCCAACTGTTGAGCGACCAGAGCTACCATATCTGAGTTTCCTGTTCCCTGATTATCATTGGTAGGACCATCACTTGATCTTGGTGCCCTACCTCTGCCTCTGCCTCTGCCCCTCGGGGCTTCACTTCCGCCACTGTTGCTGCGGGTAACTTTTCGAGGCGGCATGTTCTAATCATAAATGTAGTAAGCACATAAGTTTTAACCATTACATAGTGTAACATCCGTCATTTTTCCAATTTAAAAATCCAAACCCGAACCCATTTTAAACTTTCAAGCGAAGGAAAATTCATTATTTAATTTATTTTGATGAATCAAAATACCTTATAAGCATAGTTTAAACAATATTGTAAATTTATTTTCTTATTCCACATTTTCATTTGTTAAAATCATCTAAAAAAAACTTATAATAAGATATTGATTAATAAATAATTCCTTTCTTTATAAAATTATAAAGTTTTATTTATAATTCGACAATAAATAACTAAATGGAGAAGTCTTATTAAAAAATTATTAAGGTTGTTAATTATTTTATAAAATAAATGGAGTTATTATTTAAATTTAGTTTAGGGTGAAAAGTGTCAATTATAAAACTTAAGTTAGAAGTTTTAACATAAAATAACAACTTACTAAACCACAGGGACTGAAACTGTAATTTATTAAAATACCCAAACCAATCAACCCCAATCCCGTTTTTCCGGTCGCCGGCCGGCAAGGCCCGGCGCGGCTCCGGCGACCTCTAAAACCCCCAAATTGGATCGATTCATGACCCCAAACCGCTTCACACCCCTTCTAGAACACGTTTCGAACCTATAAACAACATTTATGTACATTTAAACATCGGTTACAAAGCTTAATCGAGTGTAGTAACCATGGCCTTAAACCTTGGAGCCGTTCGAATATTAAAACTCCATAATAATCCAATTAATCGAACATAAAAGATTGTCTATCTATCCTAAACGTTTACCACTTCCAATTTCACATGAATCACACACAAACATCGAGTTCGACCATCACCCCATTCGCGACCTGCAACATTGTCGTATCCATGTTTGAAACAACTTAAATCCAAAATTTGTAGAGGGATTTCAATCTTTGAGTCCCGAAGAAGGTGTCTGTGTAACGAATTTGGGTATCATCAACGTTTGCACCAAGAACCCCACAATACCCATGTCGCGACTGCTCTTCAACCGATGCTATCGAATTCGAACAACTCTCGGTAAATTAAACACATCCATATACTCGAAAGTACATGGGAAATCAAAGCCCCAAGTCTATTTCTGTAAACGCATTCGATTTCGTGTTCAATTTGATGCAAATTGAAACTAGGGTTCTTGGAGAATTGGGGATTGTTTAAAGTGTTGCTTTTATAAATTAAAACATGATACAAACCGCGGCTGAGGCCTTGGTTTGTTGGTTCGTTGTACACAACTCATCCTAGAGGTCCCGGGTTCGAACCGGGCCTCCGTCACCCTTGTTTTTAAAATAGTTTTTTTACATTTTATAAGTTAGAAAAGTATTATCATATTATAAAATCAAAATAAAAATTATTTCATTAATTAAAACATTTCTGAAATTATTAAATTTATTTTTAAGTTTTCAAATTAATTATTCCATAAAAGATAACAAAGGTTATAGAAACATTAGTAATTATTTTATGTAATTTAAATGTTATAAACCAATTATGGTTCAAATGTGATTATTCTAAATCATTATAAATCTATATGTTAAATGTACAATTATTCAAATAGTTATTTAAATAATTATTTATTCATTTATTCAATTAATCATGTCATATATAATTAGTTAATAACGTTATTTCTTAAACTTTATTTAAGTTCTTGGAACTTATAAAATAATATAATTTTCTATTATTCCCTTATCATTGTTTTAAAGTTTTCATATTATAAGACTTTTACAAAGTTCATTTAAAACATTTAAAAACCTTATAAAATGATAGTTTTAAGGTCATTGAAATTAAATATTAATTAATTACTTTTTATCAAATTTTAAATAATTAATTATTGAATTATTTATCTCTTTTCACATATCTTATTTAATTATTATTAATTCAATAAGTTAAATCATTGAATTCTTATTTTAATTGATTGATTCCACTATTATAAACCCAAACCATAAACGATTGCTTTATTTTATTTTGCTTGATTTAATTATTAAAAATCCCCAAATTCCCATTTGAAACCCTAGTTCGCGTTTATTCATTAATTTTACCTTTAAACTTAACCTTGGAATATATATACATTAGGTATCTTGTAAAAAGGAATCGTTGAAGCCTCGTTTAATCTTTTATCATCATTCTTATACTTGTCTTCCATGTGAGTTTTCCTTGCCCCCTTTTTACTTTATTTCACACTATTTTGGGGTGAAACATGATTACCTATACATAATGAACTTGTAAACGTTTAGACTTGTAAAGCACTTGCAATTCATATTTTGTCATGGTTATTTGTGTGTTGTAAGTGATTATATGAGATACATAGTTTGTTTACAATCATTAACTATTGCTAGCCTGGCGACGTCTTAGATCTTTGGGCCTAACAAGCCTATTTGGTGCTAAAGTCGATGTATTGCCGACTCCTAGGAGCCGTATGCTTGTGCACTAGGGAACCAAATACACTTAGCCAATCTTTTATACTTGTAATCAAGTCGAGGTTTGGTTGTAACGATATGTGTTCTATAACCTTACTAGCTTATAATCCATGACATGAATTGCTACTTGTAATCTTATTATGTATGAGAACCTTGGAAACTCACCAACTTTTTAGTTGACCTTTTATTTTTATCATGTTTCAGGTTACTTCTTGTGGATTTTCTCTACGTGCTCATATAGGACTTGGACCTAGTTTAACTTAAGATGTTATTTCTTTGTTTGATATTTTTGTCTTGTAATTATCTTAATTGTCTTGTAATGTTTATAGAATATTGACACTTAATAATATTTCAACTTAATTAGTTCCATGTGCTATGAGCAATCGTCTCCCATTCGTTCGCCCCGATGATTCCGCCGTCGGTTGGGGGTTACAGATTGGTATCAGAGCCATGGTTATAGGGATTTAGGTTATTAGAAATGGAATGACCTAGACTATAACTAAGTACCCCTACACATGAGTCCCCTCATGTATCTTATATGCTTATATAGGATCTTATGTGCTTATATGTTTATATTTGATTATGTGCCTATATGTCTTATGTGTTTCTTCTTATACCTTGAATTTTATCAATGCACACACGGACCTTGAATCATATTTTAAGAAATTATATGCCTAAATCAATGGTTTT
Source organism: Flaveria trinervia (assembly GCA_025506515.1). NCBI lineage: Eukaryota > Viridiplantae > Streptophyta > Magnoliopsida > Asterales > Asteraceae > Flaveria > Flaveria trinervia. Next base: position 62,281,809 of record CM046456.1, on the reverse strand, counting down.
CAAAATGAGCATTGAATCGTCATTCGTGGTTTTCAAGTTTCGTTAAAGTTTATGTCCTATAACTTGAAACATGTAATGCTGGAAGAGTGGGATGCCTGTATCTCGAGGGGTTCTGTCTAGGCAAGGTATTCATATAAATCCAAATCAACCGATGGATCCGTTTACCTTACCTGGGAACCCTGGGGTGAGTATCCGCTTATAGGTACGCATGTTTTCATTAAAGTTGTAGTTGACTTAATACTTCGATAAGTCAACGTAATGTTTTGGGTTGTAAACAAACGTTACACTCAAAACATCTTGTTATTTTGAATTTTTGCATCTTTGATTTTATCCTCCTGAATCTTAAAACTCAATATTTCATTTCTATTAATGACCTTATTAATCTTTCTAAACGTCTTCCCTCAAAACCGCACTTATCCCGAAAACCTATAACAATGATACTCTCTGCTTAAATTGAATCTTTAATCTCAACAAACACGATTCTCGTATCAACTTTAAGCTAATAAAACTTTAAAATCTCAAAGACATAATTAAACAACAATCGATCATCCAGAAATCCCGTAAAAGTTGTTTCAATGAGAAGCTCTTATTAATTTCATATCTCATCCAAAAGCATACCGAACTTGTCTCTGAGTCTCGTATCATTAATACTTAGTGTTTCCTCGTGACAAAACCTTCCCAATTGTCTTGAACCGTTTAAAATACAAACGTTTATCAATTAAGCATTATAGATTAATAAACTTGTAACCTTTGTCAAGAAGCACATGAAATTATAAATAATGAACTTAACAAACTTAAGCATATCATCACCCCAACATAATTAAACTCATTTGAATTTAAACGTTTCAAGGGTCACTTGCGAATGTGGCATAAAAAAAAACCAAGTCTCACTATATCCTTGAAATTAGTCCCCTTGTGATTAAATTTCGGGACGAAATTCCTTAAAGTAGGGGAGACTGTAACATCCGTCATTTTTCCAATTTAAAAATCCAAACCCGAACCCATTTTAAACTTTCAAGCGAAGGAAAATTCATTATTTAATTTATTTTGATGAATCAAAATACCTTATAAGCATAGTTTAAACAATATTGTAAATTTATTTTCTTATTCCACATTTTCATTTGTTAAAATCATCTAAAAAAAACTTATAATAAGATATTGATTAATAAATAATTCCTTTCTTTATAAAATTATAAAGTTTTATTTATAATTCGACAATAAATAACTAAATGGAGAAGTCTTATTAAAAAATTATTAAGGTTGTTAATTATTTTATAAAATAAATGGAGTTATTATTTAAATTTAGTTTAGGGTGAAAAGTGTCAATTATAAAACTTAAGTTAGAAGTTTTAACATAAAATAACAACTTACTAAACCACAGGGACTGAAACTGTAATTTATTAAAATACCCAACCAATCAACCCCAATCCCGTTTTTCCGGTCGCCGGCCGGCAAGGCCCGGCGCGGCTCCGGCGACCTCTAAAACCCCCAAATTGGATCGATTCATGACCCCAAACCGCTTCACACCCCTTCTAGAACACGTTTCGAACCTATAAACAACATTTATGTACATTTAAACATCGGTTACAAAGCTTAATCGAGTGTAGTAACCATGGCCTTAAACCTTGGAGCCGTTCGAACATTAAAACTCCATAATAATCCAATTAATCGAACATAAAAGATTGTCTATCTATCCTAAACGTTTACCACTTCCAATTTCACATGAATCACACACAAACATCGAGTTCGACCATCACCCCATTCGCGACCTGCAACATTGTCGTATCCATGTTTGAAACAACTTAAATCCAAAATTTGTAGAGGGATTTCAATCTTTGAGTCCCGAAGAAGGTGTCTGTGTAACGAATTTGGGTATCATCAACGTTTGCACCAAGAACCCCACAATACCCATGTCGCGACTGCTCTTCAACCGATGCTATCGAATTCGAACAACTCTCGGTAAATTAAACACATCCATATACTCGAAAGTACATGGGAAATCAAAGCCCCAAGTCTATTTCTGTAAACGCATTCGATTTCGTGTTCAATTTGATGCAAATTGAAACTAGGGTTCTTGGAGAATTGGGGATTGTTTAAAGTGTTGCTTTTATAAATTAAAACATGATACAAACCGCGGCTGAGGCCTTGGTTTGTTGGTTCGTTGTACACAACTCATCCTAGAGGTCCCGGGTTCGAACCGGGCCTCCGTCACCCTTGTTTTTAAAATAGTTTTTTTACATTTTATAAGTTAGAAAAGTATTATCATATTATAAAATCAAAATAAAAATTATTTCATTAATTAAAACATTTCTGAAATTATTAAATTTATTTTTAAGTTTTCAAATTAATTATTCCATAAAAGATAACAAAGGTTATAGAAACATTAGTAATTATTTTATGTAATTTAAATGATATAAACCAATTATGGTTCAAATGTGATTATTCTAAAACATTATAAATCTATATGTTAAATGTACAATTATTCAAATAGTTATTTAAATAATTATTTATTCATTTATTCAATTAATCATGTCATATATAATTAGTTAATAACGTTATTTCTTAAACTTTATTTAAGTTCTTGGAACTTATAAAATAATATAATTTTCTATTATTCCCTTATCATTGTTTTAAAGTTTTCATATATAAGACTTTTACAAAGTTCATTTAAAACATTTAAAAACCTTATAATATGATAGTTTTAAGGTCATTGAAATTAAATATTAATTAATTACTTTTTATCAAATTTTAAATAATTAATTATTGAATTATTTATCTCTTTTCACATATCTTATTTAATTATTATTAATTAATAAGTTAAATCATTGAATTCTTATTTTAATTGATTGATTCCACTATTATAAACCCAAACCATAAACGATTGCTTTATTTTATTTTGCTTGATTTAATTATTAAAAATCCCCAATTCCCATTTGAAACCCTAGTTCGCGTTTATTCATTAATTTTACCTTTAAACTTAACCTTGGAATATATATACATTAGGTATCTTGTAAAAAGGAATCGTTGAAGCCTCGTTTAATCTTTTATCATCATTCTTATACTTGTCTTCCATGTGAGTTTTCCTTGCCCCCTTTTTACTTTATTTCACACTATTTTGGGGTGAAACATGATTACCTATACATAATGAACTTGTAAACGTTTAGACTTGTAAAGCACTTGCAATTCATATTTTGTCATGGTTATTTGTGTGTTGTAAGTGATTATATGAGATACATAGTTTGTTTACAATCATTAACTATTGCTAGCCTGGCGACGTCTTAGATCTTTGGGCCTAACAAGCCTATTTGGTGCTAAAGTCGATGTATTGCCGACTCCTAGGAGCCGTATGCTTGTGCACTAGGGAACCAAATACACTTAGCCAATCTTTTATACTTGTAATCAAGTCGAGGTTTGGTTGTAACGATATGTGTTCTATAACCTTACTAGCTTATAATCCATGACATGAATTGCTACTTGTAATCTTATTATGTATGAGAACCTTGGAAACTCACCAACTTTTTAGTTGACCTTTTATTTTTATCATGTTTCAGGTTACTTCTTGTGGATTTTCTCTACGTGCTCATATAGGACTTGGACCTAGTTTAACTTAAGATGTTATTTCTTTGTTTGATATTTTTGTCTTGTAATTATCTTAATTGTCTTGTAATGTTTATAGAATATTGACACTTAATAATATTTCAACTTAATTAGTTCCATGTGCTATGAGCAATCGTCTCCCATTCGTTCGCCCCGATGATTCCGCCGTCGGTTGGGGTGTTACAGATTGGTATCAGAGCCATGGTTATAGGGATTTAGGTTATTAGAAATGGAATGACCTAGACTATAACTAAGTACCCCTACACATGAGTCCCCTCATGTACCTTATATGCTTATATAGGATCTTATGTGCTTATATGTTTATATTTGATTATGTGCCTATATGTCTTATGTGTTTCTTCTTATACCTTGAATTTTATCAATGCACACACGGACCTTGAATCATATTTTAAGAAATTATATGCCTAAATCAAATGGTTTTCAAAATGAGCATTGAATCGTCATTCGTGGTTTTCAAGTTTCGTTAAAGTTTATGTCCTATAACTTGAAACATGTAATGCTGGAAGAGTGGGATGCCTGTATCTCGAGGGGTTCTGTCTAGGCAAGGTATTCATATAAATCCAAATCAACCGATGGATCCGTTTACCTTACCTGGGAACCCTTGGGGTGAGTATCCGCTTATAGGTACGCATGTTTTCATTAAAGTTGTAGTTGACTTAATACTTCGATAAGTCAACGTAATGTTTTGGGTTGTAAACCAAACGTTACACTCAAAACATCTTGTTATTTTGAATTTTTGCATCTTTGATTTTATCCTCCTGAATCTTAAAACTCAATATTTCATTTCTATTAATGACCTTATTAATCTTTCTAAACGTCTTCCCTCAAAACCGCACTTATCCCGAAAACCTATAACAATGATACTCTCTGCTTAAATTGAATCTTTAATCTCAACAAACACGATTCTCGTATCAACTTTAAGCTAATAAAACTTTAAAATCTCAAAGACATAATTAAACAACAATCGATCATCCAGAAATCCCGTAAAAGTTGTTTCAATGAGAAGCTCTTATTAATTTCATATCTCATCCAAAAGCATACCGAACTTGTCTCTGAGTCTCGTATCACATTAATACTTAGTGTTTCCTCGTGACAAAACCTTCCCAATTGTCTTGAACCGTTTAAAATACAAACGTTTATCAATTAAGCATTATAGATTAATAAACTTGTAACCTTTGTCAAGAAGCACATGAAATTATAAATAATGAACTTAACAAACTTAAGCATATCATCACCCCAACATAATTAAACTCATTTGAATTTAAACGTTTCAAGGGTCACTTGCGAATGTGGCATAAAAAAAAACCAAGTCTCACTATATCCTTGAAATTAGTCCCCTTGTGATTAATTTCGGGACGAAATTCCTTAAAGTAGGGGAGACTGTAACATCCGTCATTTTTCCAATTTAAAAATCCAAACCCGAACCCATTTTAAACTTTCAAGCGAAGGAAAATTCATTATTTAATTTATTTTGATGAATCAAAATACCTTATAAGCATAGTTTAAACAATATTGTAAATTTATTTTCTTATTCCACATTTTCATTTGTTAAAATCATCTAAAAAAACTTATAATAAGATATTGATTAATAATAATTCCTTTCTTTATAAAATTATAAAGTTTTATTTATAATTCGACAATAAATAACTAAATGGAGAAGTCTTATTAAAAAATTATTAAGGTTGTTAATTATTTTATAAAATAAATGGAGTTATTATTTAAATTTAGTTTAGGGTGAAAAGTGTCAATTATAAAACTTAAGTTAGAAGTTTTAACATAAAATAACAACTTACTAAACCACAGGGACTGAAACTGTATTTATTAAAATACCCAAACCAATCAACCCCAATCCCGTTTTTCCGGTCGCCGCCGGCAAGGCCCGGCGCGGCTCCGGCGACCTCTAAAACCCCCAAATTGGATCGATTCATGACCCCAAACCGCTTCACACCCCTTCTAGAACACGTTTCGAACCTATAAACAACATTTATGTACATTTAAACATCGGTTACAAAGCTTAATCGAGTGTAGTAACCATGGCCTTAAACCTTGGAGCCGTTCGAACATTAAAACTCCATAATAATCCAATTAATCGAACATAAAAGATTGTCTATCTATCCTAAACGTTTACCACTTCCAATTTCACATGAATCACACACAAACATCGAGTTCGACCATCACCCCATTCGCGACCTGCAACATTGTCGTATCCATGTTTGAAACAACTTAAATCCAAAATTGTAGAGGGATTTCAATCTTTGAGTCCCGAAGAAGGTGTCTGTGTAACGAATTTGGGTATCATCAACGTTTGCACCAAGAACCCCACAATACCCATGTCGCGACTGCTCTTCAACCGATGCTATCGAATTCGAACAACTCTCGGTAAATTAAACACATCCATATACTCGAAAGTACATGGGAAATCAAAGCCCCAAGTCTATTTCTGTAAACGCATTCGATTTCGTGTTCAATTTGATGCAAATTGAAACTAGGGTTCTTGGAGAATTGGGGATTGTTTAAAGTGTTGCTTTTATAAATTAAAACATGATACAAACCGCGGCTGAGGCCTTGGTTTGTTGGTTCGTTGTACACAACTCATCCTAGAGGTCCCGGGTTCGAACCGGGCCTCCGTCACCCTTGTTTTTAAAATAGTTTTTTTACATTTTATAAGTTAGAAAAGTATTATCATATTATAAAATCAAAATAAAAATTATTTCATTAATTAAAACATTTCTGAAATTATTAAATTTATTTTTAAGTTTTCAAATTAATTATTCCATAAAAGATAACAAAGGTTATAGAAACATTAGTAATTATTTTATGTAATTTAAATGTTATAAACCAATTATGGTTCAAATGTGATTATTCTAAAACATTATAAATCTATATGTTAAATGTACAATTATTCAAATAGTTATTTAAATAATTATTTATTCATTTATTCAATTAATCATGTCATATATAATTAGTTAATAACGTTATTTCTTAAACTTTATTTAAGTTCTTGGAACTTATAAAATAATATAATTTTCTATTATTCCCTTATCATTGTTTTAAAGTTTTCATATTATAAGACTTTTACAAAGTTCATTTAAAACATTTAAAAACCTTATAAAATGATAGTTTTAAGGTCATTGAAATTAAATATTAATTAATTACTTTTTATCAAATTTTAAATAATTAATTATTGAATTATTTATCTCTTTTCACATATCTTATTTAATTATTATTAATTCAATAAGTTAAATCATTGAATTCTTATTTTAATTGATTGATTCCACTATTATAAACCCAAACCATAAACGATTGCTTTATTTTATTTTGCTTGATTTAATTATAAAAATCCCCAAATTCCCATTTGAAACCCTAGTTCGCGTTTATTCATTAATTTTACCTTTAAACTTAACCTTGGAATATATATACATTAGGTATCTTGTAAAAAGGAATCGTTGAAGCCTCGTTTAATCTTTTATCATCATTCTTATACTTGTCTTCCATGTGAGTTTTCCTTGCCCCCTTTTTACTTTATTTCACACTATTTTGGGGTGAAACATGATTACCTATACATAATGAACTTGTAAACGTTTAGACTTGTAAAGCACTTGCAATTCATATTTTGTCATGGTTATTTGTGTGTTGTAAGTGATTATATGAGATACATAGTTTGTTTACAATCATTAACTATTGCTAGCCTGGCGACGTCTTAGATCTTTGGGCCTAACAAGCCTATTTGGTGCTAAAGTCGATGTATTGCCGACTCCTAGGAGCCGTATGCTTGTGCACTAGGGAACCAAATACACTTAGCCAATCTTTTATACTTGTAATCAAGTCGAGGTTTGGTTGTAACGATATGTGTTCTATAACCTTACTAGCTTATAATCCATGACATGAATTGCTACTTGTAATCTTATTATGTATGAGAACCTTGGAAACTCACCAACTTTTTAGTTGACCTTTTATTTTTATCATGTTTCAGGTTACTTCTTGTGGATTTTCTCTACGTGCTCATATAGGACTTGGACCTAGTTTAACTTAAGATGTTATTTCTTTGTTTGATATTTTTGTCTTGTAATTATCTTAATTGTCTTGTAATGTTTATAGAATATTGACACTTAATAATATTTCAACTTAATTAGTTCCATGTGCTATGAGCAATCGTCTCCCATTCGTTCGCCCCGATGATTCCGCCGTCGGTTGGGGTGTTACAGATTGGTATCAGAGCCATGGTTATAGGGATTTAGGTTATTAGAAATGGAATGACCTAGACTATAACTAAGTACCCCTACACATGAGTCCCCTCATGTACCTTATATGCTTATATAGGATCTTATGTGCTTATATGTTTATATTTGATTATGTGCCTATATGTCTTATGTGTTTCTTCTTATACCTTGAATTTTATCAATGCACACACGGACCTTGAATCATATTTTAAGAAATTATATGCCTAAATCAAATGGTTTTCAAAATGAGCATTGAATCGTCATTCGTGGTTTTCAAGTTTCGTTAAAGTTTATGTCCTATAACTTGAAACATGTAATGCTGGAAGAGTGGGATGCCTGTATCTCGAGGGGTTCTGTCTAGGCAAGGTATTCATATAAATCCAAATCAACCGATGGATCCGTTTACCTTACCTGGGAACCCTTGGGGTGAGTATCCGCTTATAGGTACGCATGTTTTCATTAAAGTTGTAGTTGACTTAATACTTCGATAAGTCAACGTAATGTTTTGGGTTGTAAACCAAACGTTACACTCAAAACATCTTGTTATTTTGAATTTTTGCATCTTTGATTTTATCCTCCTGAATCTTAAAACTCAATATTTCATTTCTATTAATGACCTTATTAATCTTTCTAAACGTCTTCCCTCAAAACCGCACTTATCCCGAAAACCTATAACAATGATACTCTCTGCTTAAATTGAATCTTTAATCTCAACAAACACGATTCTCGTATCAACTTTAAGCTAATAAAACTTTAAAATCTCAAAGACATAATTAAACAACAATCGATCATCCAGAAATCCCGTAAAAGTTGTTTCAATGAGAAGCTCTTATTAATTTCATATCTCATCCAAAAGCATACCGAACTTGTCTCTGAGTCTCGTATCACATTAATACTTAGTGTTTCCTCGTGACAAAACCTTCCCAATTGTCTTGAACCGTTTAAAATACAAACGTTTATCAATTAAGCATTATAGATTAATAAACTTGTAACCTTTGTCAAGAAGCACATGAAATTATAAATAATGAACTTAACAAACTTAAGCATATCATCACCCCAACATAATTAAACTCATTTGAATTTAAACGTTTCAAGGGTCACTTGCGAATGTGGCATAAAAAAAAACCAAGTCTCACTATATCCTTGAAATTAGTCCCCTTGTGATTAATTTCGGGACGAAATTCCTTAAAGTAGGGGAGACTGTAACATCCGTCATTTTTCCAATTTAAAAATCCAAACCCGAACCCATTTTAAACTTTCAAGCGAAGGAAAATTCATTATTTAATTTATTTTGATGAATCAAAATACCTTATAAGCATAGTTTAAACAATATTGTAAATTTATTTTCTTATTCCACATTTTCATTTGTTAAAATCATCTAAAAAAACTTATAATAAGATATTGATTAATAAATAATTCCTTTCTTTATAAAATTATAAAGTTTTATTTATAATTCGACAATAAATAACTAAATGGAGAAGTCTTATTAAAAAATTATTAAGGTTGTTAATTATTTTATAAAATAAATGGAGTTATTATTTAAATTTAGTTTAGGGTGAAAAGTGTCAATTATAAAACTTAAGTTAGAAGTTTTAACATAAAATAACAACTTACTAAACCACAGGGACTGAAACTGTAATTTATTAAAATACCAAACCAATCAACCCCAATCCCGTTTTTCCGGTCGCCGGCCGGCAAGGCCCGCGCGGCTCCGGCGACCTCTAAAACCCCCAAATTGGATCGATTCATGACCCCAAACCGCTTCACACCCCTTCTAGAACACGTTTCGAACCTATAAACAACATTTATGTACATTTAAACATCGGTTACAAAGCTTAATCGAGTGTAGTAACCATGGCCTTAAACCTTGGAGCCGTTCGAACATTAAAACTCCATAATAATCCAATTAATCGAACATAAAAGATTGTCTATCTATCCTAAACGTTTACCACTTCCAATTTCACATGAATCACACACAAACATCGAGTTCGACCATCACCCCATTCGCGACCTGCAACATTGTCGTATCCATGTTTGAAACAACTTAAATCCAAAATTTGTAGAGGGATTTCAATCTTTGAGTCCCGAAGAAGGTGTCTGTGTAACGAATTTGGGTATCATCAACGTTTGCACCAAGAACCCCACAATACCCATGTCGCGACTGCTCTTCAACCGATGCTATCGAATTCGAACAACTCTCGGTAAATTAAACACATCCATATACTCGAAAGTACATGGGAAATCAAAGCCCCAAGTCTATTTCTGTAAACGCATTCGATTTCGTGTTCAATTTGATGCAAATTGAAACTAGGGTTCTTGGAGAATTGGGGATTGTTTAAAGTGTTGCTTTTATAAATTAAAACATGATACAAACCGCGGCTGAGGCCTTGGTTTGTTGGTTCGTTGTACACAACTCATCCTAGAGGTCCCGGGTTCGAACCGGGCCTCCGTCACCCTTGTTTTTAAAATAGTTTTTTTACATTTTATAAGTTAGAAAAGTATTATCATATTATAAAATCAAAATAAAAATTATTTCATTAATTAAAACATTTCTGAAATTATTAAATTTATTTTTAAGTTTTCAAATTAATTATTCCATAAAAGATAACAAAGGTTATAGAAACATTAGTAATTATTTTATGTAATTTAAATGTTATAAACCAATTATGGTTCAAATGTGATTATTCTAAAACATTATAAATCTATATGTTAAATGTACAATTATTCAAATAGTTATTTAAATAATTATTTATTCATTTATTCAATTAATCATGTCATATATAATTAGTTAATAACGTTATTTCTTAAACTTTATTTAAGTTTTTGGAACTTATAAAATAATATAATTTTCTATTATTCCCTTATCATTGTTTTAAAGTTTTCATATTATAAGACTTTTACAAAGTTCATTTAAAACATTTAAAAACCTTATAAAATGATAGTTTTAAGGTCATTGAAATTAATATTAATTAATTACTTTTTATCAAATTTTAAATAATTAATTATTGAATTATTTATCTCTTTTCACATATCTTATTTAATCATTATTAATTCAATAAGTTAAATCATTGAATTCTTATTTTAATTGATTGATTCCACTATTATAAACCCAAACCATAAACGATTGCTTTATTTTATTTTGCTTGATTTAATTATTAAAAATCCCCAATTCCCATTTGAAACCCTAGTTCGCGTTTATTCATTAATTTTACCTTTAAACTTAACCTTGGAATATATATACATTAGGTATCTTGTAAAAAGAATCGTTGAAGCCTCGTTTAATCTTTTATCATCATTCTTATACTTGTCTTCCATGTGAGTTTTCCTTGCCCCCTTTTTACTTTATTTCACACTATTTTGGGGTGAAACATGATTACCTATACATAATGAACTTGTAAACGTTTAGACTTGTAAAGCACTTGCAATTCATATTTTGTCATGGTTATTTGTGTGTTGTAAGTGATTATATGAGATACATAGTTTGTTTACAATCATTAACTATTGCTAGCCTGGCGACGTCTTAGATCTTTGGGCCTGACAAGCCTATTTGGTGCTAAAGTCGATGTATTGCCGACTCCTAGGAGCCGTATGCTTGTGCACTAGGGAACCAAATACAGTTAGCCAATCTTTTATACTTGTAATCAAGTCGAGGTTTGGTTGTAACGATATGTGTTCTATAACCTTACTAGCTTATAATCCATGACATGAATTGCTACTTGTAATCTTATTATGTATGAGAACCTTGGAAACTCACCAACTTTTTAGTTGACCTTTTATTTTTATCATGTTTCAGGTTACTTCTTGTGGATTTTCTCTACGTGCTCATATAGGACTTGGACCTAGTTTAACTTAAGATGTTATTTCTTTGTTTGATATTTTTGTCTTGTAATTATCTTAATTGTCTTGTAATGTTTATAGAATATTGAAACTTAATAATATTTCAACTTAATTAGTTCCATGTGCTATGAGCAATCGTCTCCCATTCGTCCGCCCCGATGATTCCGCCGTCGGTTGGGGTGTTACACATAGTATATTGTTCATACCACTCATCAAAGTCCAGTATTCCAAGTTAATATCACACTTGTTATTGTTCATACTTTAAGAAATAGACAACCCCCGCTTAGAGCGGAAACACGGGGATGTAACGAGACGGGATCGTCATAACACATGGTAAGCATTAGAGATGCAATATAACAAATGATGACAAGCGTTTCATGACGACACCCGACAACAAGGGGACTTGTGTCGTGTTTAGTCAATATTCACGACAAAATAGCCATAAGCATAAACATGTTCAATGATTCACATAAACAAAGATGATAACATTGTAATGTACTTCCCACAACCCGGGAACAAGTATCAAAAGAATATCGTTGTTTACAAGCAGACTACAACAATTGTTTTCAAAATGTATGTTTGTCAAGTATGCTTAGTCTCAAAAATGCATCCTAGGGTCTCTACTAAGGTAGCACACCTAGATCTTCAATTAGCATTGTCACCTGAAAAGATATGCTCAAAATGGTCAACAAAATTGTTGGTGAGCTCGCAGGTAAATAAGTAATTGATGCTGTATAGTGTTTGTTGTGGAATACTGTGAATACAGTTATAAGTAAGCAAAATCACATGACATGAGCTTTACACCAAACATAATGACGTACACACAGAATCTTGTCGGAATATATTCACCCAAGGCCCTTTCCTGGCGACTGTTGGTACTAACTAGTATACCAACAAATGAGGGTGGGGGTGTCAACCCAGTAGTACTACCAATACCTATCCGTCAGTTCCACACTGGAATTAAATGGTTGTAAAGAAAGAACACACAGCAGACTCAAGCATGTATCAGATAAGTACTCACAAACAGTAGCACGTTGATTCCAAGTATGTAAATTGTATGTAAGTTGTACAGCATAAAAGTGGGTGAGCATACTTTTCCCCCATATTTGTAAATGATTGAAAAGTTGTATAAGCATAAAAAGGGGCCATGAAAGTCACTTGTTAAGTGGTAAGTATGAGTGATCAAGGTTCCCAATAGTTGTATGTAATGAATAGTCAAATACCTACTGATAGTTATTGTTAAGCATTAATGATATGTATAAAGCATATAGTAGTGTTCAGTCGGTTCGGGTTGTATCGGTTCGGTCGTGGGTAACACACACATACGAACACACGTATTAGATCTTATGTAGATCCAAGTACTAGAAGTAGTCGCCATTGCTAATGATATTTGTGTAAAGATCCCATGGTTATGAGAGAAAGTATTTGTTAAATATTTGTATTCCCAAATGGGTTGTTGGTAATTGTAAAATGTTAGGTTGATTTGATTTGGAATAGTATTTGCATGTTGATAGCGTTGACTTTAATCTTTGTGGTCAAGCAATGACAACTGTGTTAATGTTACCTCAACATCACATGACAAACAGAAGGGATTCACACACACAACAACTTCAATCGCATAACAGACCAGATGCACAACTCAACACTCCATTCGCACGAATCAACCCTCATTCGTATGAATCAGCTTCACTCGTACGATTGAGCCTTCATTCGAGCGACTGGCATTCAGTCATACTACACAACACTCAATCGCACGACTTAACCTCCATATGCACGAATCAACCTTCATTCGTACGAATCAGCTACATTCGTACGATTGAACCTTCATTTGTATGATTGGCCTTCAGTTGTGCGATACACGCACAATCGGATACATTCATTCGGTCGTAGACTCAATCGCATGCATACACTCATCCGCATTGACTCAATCGCACACATCACTCATCCACATTAACTCAGTCGCACACATTCATTCGATTGCATGACTCAGTCGCAAGACATCCCCTGTCGCACAACTCAGTCGCCCGAATGACACAGTCGCATGACTCAGTCGCACAAGTCACCCAGTCGCATGACAGACCCAGTCGCCTAAACGGCAGGTTCGCGACTGCAGAAGTGCAGAGCAGCCTCTGGCTACTCCAAGCATGAGTTTTACACAACAAGGACTTCTAGAAACACACTACAAACACACATGAACAAGAAGCACACGCAGAAAGACATCAAACGCACCCACATGACCTCTTGTTTTTTGGTTGAACCCGAACACCCAAAACCCTAGAAATGGAAAGCAGTAAAACAAGCAAGAAAGGGACAACCAAGATCGTCTACCTGCAAGGATGGAGTAGACTAGGTTGTAGATGAAGTATAGACGACGAAAATGAGACGAAACGGGGTGGTTTTGGTGCAAAGAATAAGAAGATGTGAAGTGAAGAAGAATGAAGAAGAAGAAGTGAAGAAGAGTGAAGAATGGCTGGGAAAATAGGGTTTTTATACCCATCCCAAGTTTGCAAAATGTCAATTTTAGTCCCTGAACTTAGCCCTCGAGTTCCCAAAGTTTGTTTTGGTTGAAAAATACTTTAAAAGTGTTTGTTATATTAGTGTTAAAAATGTAATTAATGATAATTGACACTTAAAAATGGTTTTATTAATGATAATGATTTTATATAAAAATGATATATTTAGTGTTAATAATGATGAAATTTTATGAAAGTTTCAAGCATAGCACACGTTCACGAGGATAGCACAAGCACAAAGATAATAAAGCAAGTATGATATCCACACAAGAAGTTAATTAAGATGAGGAATGAACGATCAAAGAAAAGTTAATGGATAATCATGTTAATTGACGGACCTTAAGGTGACGGATGTCACAATCAGCAATCTTTCCCTTCAATTTCCGATCCTTTGGCAGGACATGAATGCTGGTATTACACTCTTTTCCTGAATCAGAAGTACCTAACACTTGGAATCTAGCTGAGATAAAGACACCTTTCTGCTTTGGGTCAATTTTTAGCTTAGACTCAGCCACTTTCTTGGCAGTTCTTCTAGCAGCTTTAGCTCTGCTTCTTCTGGCCTTAGTGGTTAGGATTTGATCTTCACAGGAGGAGATGGGTACATCCACCTGTTCCTTCCCTGTGGTAGCCACTATTGTTACTTCATCCTTCAACTCTAGTGAGGAAGGGTCAGCAGTTGGAACCTCTTGCTCCTCAGTACCACATCTAGGTTATCTGATAGACTCATAAGAGTGTAGTGGAGCAATTTGATTGGTTCCCAACCCTCCTTTGTTCTGATAATAGAGTTTGGAGTGGGAGGATGATGCAAGAATAGCTTGGAAGTTCTGCTCAGAAATAGCATGCTTCCTAGCCTGAGCCTCAATAGTGACAAGCTGGGCTTGAGCCTCAGAGAATTTGGATATCAGATCCTTGATTTGAGTCTTGTAGTTGGTGTGTTCATGTTTTAAAAGAGACACAGTTTTCTCTAACTCCTTAATTTTCTTTTGGTAGTCAGATTCAGCTCTTTTAAAATCAGATTTTAAAATATTTAAAGACTCAATATCAGATTTGATTTCCATATTGTAATCCTGATAAAGTTTAACTTTAGCTATACAGGCTGGAGTAAAGAGATGTTCATATACTTGGGCATCGTTTGTTCCGGCCATGAGAGCTTGAGCGGGAGTCACATCCTGTATCATGAAGCTCTAGTCAACTTCTTGAGCCATTGCAGCTATTTTAGTTGACTTTCCAGTGGGCTTTAAGGTTAAGGGATATGTGGAGGCCAGTGGGGTTCCCAGATTGGTCATTGGAGCCTTGCATTCCCTTGCAAAGTGACCGAGTTGGTTACAGTTGTAACACTTTGCTTTGGTCTTTTCAAACCCAAACTTGCTGGTAGTTAGGTTTTGAGGGAATTGTCTTCCAGTTATCTTAAAGAACTTCTTCGCTCTATAAGTTAAAAGAGCCATCTGTTGGACAATGTTCACATACTCTACATTGTCTGGATTAAAACATTCAAGATCATCAAAACGGTATTGAAAGTCACCGGAGTGTCCACTTCCTGAGACAAAGGCATAACTTTCCTAAAAGGAATTGTGTTGAGCCTGTTGAGACCTTAGAGTCTCAAGAAAAGTGATGTATGGTCCAGAAGAGCAGGATGGTTGCTGGTAAGTCAGGTAGTGCTGAGGTTGTGGGGGTACTGAGCCTTCAGCAACCATTAGAGCGTTGCTAGCAGGAAGACTCAGAGGTAGGCTTGTTTGGTGGCCCTTCTCACTTTCCATCTCTAAACGATATCCATTAAGGATGCCGTAAAGTTCAGTCATCGTGAGAGTGTTCAAGTTCTCTGTCCTCTTGATAGAGACACAGTAAAATGTCCACTCATTTGGAAGAGCACTCATGAACTTTCTCGTAAGATCTTTGAGTTCAGGAGTGATCTTCACAGACTGAAGAGAGAAGATAAGATCCATATACCTGAAATACTACTGGTTGAGCGTCTCTCCAGCAATATAAGTGAAGTTCTCGAACTGCTGCTTCAATGAGTCCGTCTTTGAGTCATTGGAGCTTGAGTACATCTGAGCAAGAGCATCAAACAATTCCTTTGCAGACTTACAATGCTCAAACCCCATCATGATGGAGTTCGGTATTGCAGTCATGAGAATGGTCAAAGCATTGTTGTCGATGTCTATCTTCTTTCGGTCTTCGTCAGAGTAATCTTCAACAACTTTTTCTATCATGGCACCGTTTCCACCAGGTGATGCCACATTTGGCTTATACGGGTCGTTGACAATGGAGTTCCACATCTTGCTGTCTTGATATCTGATGAAGCCTTCCATTCTTCTGCTCCAAGACCTGAAGTTTTCAGGAGTAATAATGGGAGCCTTTGTCATAGTTCCCATCTCTACTTTGGATTTGTTAAGGGCCATTTTGAGTGAGTGAGTTGTAGGGAAGAGTGAAAAACAGATTGATTTGGATGGTTAGATCACACAATCAAGAGCCTAAAGAGCTCTGATACCAGTTGCAGGATCGGTTAAAGTCACTTAACACTTAGTTTTTCTCTCAAACTCACTTGAACAACACTCAGATGAAGATAGAGTCAGTAAGAGTTGATCACAATATAACAAGTAATAAAGAACACAAAAAGTAAATTTCAAGGTAATTGCATATATTGCTTCTCAACTCAAATATTACAAGACTCTTACAAGCTTATCTTTACGAGTTACAATGAGAAACTATATATAATACTACCTACAGCTGGATATACTTTGATACCAGCTGAAATCCTATAACTAAAGCCTATACTACAAGACTATAGTTTAAGGTATCTCCGATAAAGTCTTATATGAGATATGGTAGTCAGGACATGTCCCTGACTTACCTTTTGTCACCAACTAAAGTTGGTAACATGTACTATCATAAAAGATAAACAGTGGAATAAAGTATGGTCAACTGCATGGTTCTTTGAGAAAACGCCATGCAGTATCAGAGGTCTGCAGCGGAGTGTCAGGGTCCATACTTATGTCCACCGGTTCATAGCAGCGTGTTCCGAAGGTTAAATGGCTTCGAAAGAACAAGTACTTCCGAAGCCACTTATACTTCGGAAGAGGCTGCTTCTTCCGAGGCTTGGGAACTTCTTCTTTTCTTCATACTTCAGAAGTAGTCTTCTTATCGTTTTTTAAGACTTGATCTTCGGAAGCATGTTCTTGACTTCGGAAGTAGAGTTCTGTCTTCGGAAGCTGATCTTTCACTTTGTCTTCGGAAGAATCTCTACAACCTTCAGAAGTTCCATGCTAAGCTTCGGAAGCCTTTGCATGTAGCACCAAAATTATCTAAATGATTTGGTTTTGGTTGCACCAGCCTTCTTCTTCATCCAACACTTTTATTTAACGGTATAAATTCGAGTCACTCTACGTATTGACACGAATTTATTTTGAAAATAACTCGGCTCGATTGTAGTCTATTATCACACCGCGTGCGATGCTACGACAATTCGTAACGGTATCTAGTTTAGATTAAAGAGCTTAGACCATTATGGTCTGCGAATAGCTTGATTTAATAACATTTTATCTTATATAAATTATAGTTTGTGAAATATAACAATTGATTGCATTATTTTCTCAAATTTAAGACTTGTAACTCAAATGATAAAATTCTTTTAGAGTATAAATTACTCACATGTTTGACAAGTGCTATATCTACCGTGACTTAACATAATCTTGTAGAAAAGAAAAGGACGGATGATTTCAACTGTTCACTCGGTCTGTGTAATCTTGACACATATGGCCAGCTAAAGATATATTAAATATACTTTAAAACACAAAATGCACACGATTAATACATATTGTACAATTAAGATTGCATGACTTAGGGTTTGTTTGATAATCTCTGAATGATTAAGCGTTGAACTAATAAGAGAACTGGATTATTAAGTATTGAACCATTAAAAGTTGCGATGTAGTTAACTCTAAGTATTTTTAAATTTTTTCACAATAAGGTAATGTTTTTGGAAATTTTGAATATAGTGTTGCGACGTAATTAACTCTAAGTATTTTCAATATAAACTTTATTAAAATCAAGTCTCACAACGTTCAGCCAAAACCCGTGGTCCAAGTAAAATATATTTTTTGTTCTTTTAAAACTGGCGTAATTGTTTTTAACATTAAGAATATACCGTTACCATTCGTTAATTTCCACCTATGTTTTGATATAAATTTGATTTGAATCGGCGTAACGCACATATTGAAGACTAGTTATATTTAATTTAGAGTAAACTAGTATCTTTCATTAGCATGCATAACATGTGTGATGGACAAACTAAAACGACTTGGAACATAATAATTGTCATGCTTAGGCTCAAAAGCGGTGTTAGATTGCAGCTGCTAATCGAAAATGGTAGTCCCCACAACGCAACGGACATCACTCCGGTTATATCATCACCGCCTTTGGATTTCGGCACAACTAAACATGGAAACAGCAACATGCTCAACAAAACTATCTGGCCACCATGCAACTAATCTTATAATAACATTTTGTCTCAAATGAGCATACATAGTCATCATTGACATCTGTAGCATCAAGAAAACAACATATTCAGCGGAAATCGAGAAGAGAACCACGAAAGCATTCACGAAAACAGAACCAACAACAAAATCTTAGATAAGGTGATCTTCATCGTCATGGTAAACGATAGCAGCAACCACAAAAGAAGTAATGAACATGAAACCAATAACAAGTCTAAGATGTGGTCCTCATTATCATGGACTGGTCAACTACAACAACAATGGTGTCCGCATCCCTCGAATCTAAATGGGTATAAGAGAGACACATCGGCAAATGGGTAACAATGGTGGTCGCACCACCACCACCGCCGCCCTTTGAGTGTTAGAAGAAGATGGTCGACTCTACCTTAACTCCAAGGAGGGGGCCGAGTGAACCGTCGAAGCCACTGTCAGTAGTACATGGAATTAAACCCTATCATCACAGATCTAACACAGCTAATAACTGTTAACATAGTCGCAACCTCAACCACCAACATCACTCCCAATTAGGTTGGAGATACGTGACGACAACGGTTAGAGCAACAAATGAAGAGCAAATCGAGGCATCTGCCAACCGGTGATATGCCAGAGTTAGGCAGTGGTGGCCGACACAAGCACAACCGCCATTGCCAAGACCAAAAATAACCCCCACTAGTTTTACACACCCACAATTACTACTACCCATATTTGTTTAAGATGACAAAGTATGGTACCTAGATAATAGGGTGAACAACCATGTGAAGTACTGTTTGTGACCTTTCAGGTTTTTGTTAACTAAATGTTACCCTCGTTATTTTCTTGTAAGTATTATTTCTGTCAATAATGAAACTACGAGGGTATAAGGCCCCGTTCCCGAGACGCTCACAGCTGGTCAATCATCGCACAAAAGCAGACGTAAAATTTTAACATTTGTAAAATATTGCAGTGGAATTTACTTAAACCATTTCATATAAATATACAATCATTTTTGCAAAATAATAAAACAGTGTTAGCAATTACAAAACATCATTTGTTCGCATTACAATGCAAAAACATTATCGTTATACAAAATAGATGCCATCCAAAACAAACTAAGTAGCCGCCCGTGCCATCCTCAGCAACCATCACCTGCCAACTAGAAAATACATAAAAGTCAGCATTGCTGAGTGAGTTCTAGTTTATAAAATAAAATACTTTTACTTCTGTGTAAAACCTTCATTTTCATTCTTACACGATCAAGCATCATACATACACATAGGTAATAACATTATTATCTTTCATCATCGTTCTTTAACTCTAGTTCTTTCATTATCTTTCACTTCATCATCAAAGAGATTGCTTAAAGCAAGAGCTCCATGTTGATCATCAACGAATGTCGATCCCTGTCAGTACACATCATCTTGGTAGCTACCCCTGACAGTTGATCCACACTGCAAGGCACATAGCCTGCTCATGAATACGGATCAATCATCATACATCAGACTCACATAAGTGAAGTCCATTAAAGTTCTTGCAAGACTTTTCATCATCAAACGAGCCCGGGGTAACATTCGTTAAGTTCCACTTCTCATTAATATTAACTTCCGCTTTACTTTACATAATACTTTTCCTTCATTTCATAATCATAACACGTAAGTCACGGAATAATACATAGTGAGAACATAAGGTCAACATAACCCATTCATACATAGCATCACATACCCCATCACACATCATCATAAAAATCATGCATCATCCATGCATATGCACAACAAACATAAGTCATCATAAAACATAGCTGATCCTCCGTGGGACAACGGTGGTTCGGGGGCGACAGCCCTTGACAGCGGGGTCTTAGGGACAGCAGCCCTAGTGGGGTCCAAGGGGCAACACCCCTGGTTGGGGTTGCGCTGCCAGGTCAGCGTGAAATTTTTTTATTTTAACACTTTTACATAGCGCATTTCCTTATAGAAAAATCAAAACCACTTAAAATCTTGGTCGTTTAAAACGTATATTTGGTATGCATTTCCAGCCCAAACTAGTTCAAAACCTTTAAAATAGGAGATCTAGAACTCACCTGAACTCGATGAGTAGCTTCTTAATCAAACTTTCAAAACGAGGGTTGCACTACACAGCCTGCAGATAAGTTAACACTCAAAAGAGTAAATTTCTACCTAATTTTGCTGTTAAATTCATTGCAAGATCATCAGTTTCGCTGCTAGTTTCGCCAGCAGTTTCGCTGCCACCTTCGCTGGCATCTTCGCTGCCAGTTTCACCCAAATTTCATTGGATAACCATGTCTGCGAAACTATAGTTTCGCTGGACGAATACATAGTTTTGTTGGATGCACACCCAGTTTCGCAGAACGGGCTAAAAATTACGAACTATCCCGTTTTTTACCCAAAACTTCAATCTTTTACATCCAAAACCTTGGTTATCACCCAATAAGCTATATCTAAGCTTCTTACATGTTTTTTTACACATAAACATGAGTTTTGGGCGAATCTTTGCCACTTTCAAAAACCCCAAGCCCTAGAATCTAGGTTTGCATCAAAAGGAACAATTGAATGATGTTTCTTACCTGGATTCGTGGTGTTTTCTTGTTGTTGGATGCCCACAAACACCGTTCTTCAATCCCGTGATCAACCAAGCCTTGAATTTTTAATTCTCTCCACTTTATCTCTCTACACTCTCTCTCTAGAATTTGGGTGTTGAGTTGAAAATGAGAGTTGCTCAAGCTGATCCGTTTATATATACCAGGCGTTCTCGGGACCTTAAACTCGCCAAACACATAACCCGCAAGATCTACTCGGTCCATACTCCATTACCTGCTTATTTTCTTCAAATAATCTCGGCTAAGCCCATTATTATTAATTGGCTCGTTTTGACTTTATTCCGGGCGTTACAGAGGATTCATTGTGCTGACTTTTTTTATTCATATTAACTTGTTAATTTAAAAGTTAATAGCTTAATTTATAGAGTTTGATTTATGAGATTTTAATATTTAATTAAAATAAATAATAAAGATTCAAAATTTTATTTATTTATTTATAAAGTTCTAATAAAACATTAATCTAATTTATATATAAAATTGGTTTTATAAGTCCAGAGTTTAATTTGTAATTTTTGAAACTTAATTTAAAAGTTTCTTATATAAATATCAACTCTTGAAACTACATGGACCAAAAGCATAAAATTTTAAACCTAACCCCCTTTTTTCTCTCTCTCCGGTTTTCAGACCCCCGGTCGGCGAGCCTCCGGCGCGGCATTGGCAAGGCCAAAAACACCTCATTAAATTTGTATTTTGAACCCAATCGATTGCTAATGACATCGTGAACCCGTTCGAACTCTTCTATGTGCTTCAAATTGACTTTAATAGCGGTTACAGGAACATTCGGGGTTGAAAACCGATTACCATCAAAACGAAATCCGTTCGACAATTAAAACCTATTAATAATCCAATTAATCGAGTTTAAACGTTCGTCTAACCATTTCTAATTCACTAATGACCTCAATTCTAGATGAAACGGTGAATTAAACACCAAATTTAACCCCTTTACATCCGCATTTAAATTGAAACCGTTTAGGTTGAACCATATCAAATCGAAGCTATTTAACGAAGGGGAAATATTCCATTTGATCCTTTTCCACTCTCTGTAGCTTCAAATGCTCGAAAAGTTAACTCAAATATTGATTTCAAGTACCCCTTGTTCATCGCGAGTGGACCGAAACTATAGCAGGCTTAATTACATTAATCCGTTCATAATCGAGTAAGTTATACACACTCACACACTCGATTTCACTTAGGGATTCAAAAGCCCTAATGTTAATTTGTAACATCCGCCGAATTTCAAAATTATAAAACCAAACCCGAACTCAATTTGAACTTTATACGTTAGAAGATTTTAATATTTAAATTTTTATTATTTATTTTATTAAATCAAACACGTTAAATGTGCAATTTAAGCAAAATTGAAAATTTTTTATTTATTTTATCATTTAAACAAAGAGTAATAATTTAGTTATTTATAAATAAATCTTTTTCATAAAAATATAAATCTTTATTTATCATTTTAAAATAAAAACTAAATGGAAAAGACTTATTAAAACTTATAAAGTTATAAAATGAATTTTAATAAACTTATAAAGTTTTATTAGTAATTATGAATTTTAATTATTGAAAATAAATAATCAAATTAAAATTATGGTTTTAATAAAGTTAAAGTTTAAATTGTATTATTCTTTTATCTATTTATTTTATTTAATCTTATATTTACTTCAAAATCATAACCCTCTTTTAAAAAACTTGTAACTCACCATGAACACTATTCATAACCTACTCCTAACCTCAACTATAAAAGCAAAGCTTAGGTCTCACTTTTCATTTACTCATTCTCTAAAAATCTCCCTAACAAACCTTTCTATCATTCTTTGGTTTATATCAATTTCAAAATTTTTCTTTTACAAGTAATTTCAAGAAGTTTCAAATACTATGGTAATCTTATATTGCTTATATATTATAAATTTCTATATTCTTTCAATCATCTTAACATCCAATTCTTTTCATGTTCTTACTTTTATTATTTCTTTTACTAAATCTCTTTTGATTTGATTTATTATCATTTCATCATTAACTTTCTAATATTCACTAACCTTATAACAATCACTAACATTTCTATATCAAGCTAACGTAAATAAAGAATCTGTTTGCATATGAACGGCTATGCCGCCACATTCGGTTATTGCACAAGATTATTTTCCTAAGTGATGGCTATGTCGAAGTCTTGGAATATTTTTATATAACTCAAATAAAGTCTAATATATCATATATAAACATAATAAATTTGTTCTAACCCGTTTCATGCTTTAACGATTTTAAAAGTGCACATAAGTGCCTTACTATAATGTTGGTAGAATATAATCTGACTTCAACTGACCATAAGTTGATCATAATAAACTAAAATTGAGTAAAATCAGACTCTAATATTAAGTTCATTGAATTAACTTTTTAACTATATTTATACGTCTTCAAACTCAAGCGGACGACTTAACAATAACCTTCATAAGATAAGTGCGCATTTCAGCACCTTTTGTCTTGTGCTGTTGTTTTGACCTATTTAAAGATCTTTTATAAAAAATGTTTCTGAATGAAAGTTATCCGGGAGACTTTGAAATAGTCAAGTATAAATTTTTATAATTTTATGAAACCATTTGCTATTTTTAAAACCTGTTCAAACATATACCAAACATTTTGTCCAGAATCTAAAATTGATGCAATAATCCTTTTTCAATCTACCTTTCGCTTTTTAGCATTCTCTAAACATCCTAACTTCTTGTAATGGATTCCGACCTCAACTTATTGTTTTTTATCATTTAGGACATCACCTTTTACTCTTGACATCCAGCTTTCTTATGTACTATACAACCATCACTATACTTGTGAGTTTTCCATGTGAGTTTTTCATACTCCTTTTTACTTTATTTCACACCTTTTGGGGTGAAACATATTAACCTTATAAGCTTACAACTGTAAACATCTTGATACTTGTAAATTCATATGCAATTCATCTTTACCTTTTTGTCATGGTTATTGATATTATTGTAAGTGTTATATTAGATACATTATATATTGACAATCATTAATTATTGCTAGCCTAGCGACGTCATAGATCTATGGGCCTGACAAGCCTATTTGGTGCTAAAACCGATGTATTGTCGGTTCCTGATGACGTATGACTTGTTCATCATGGGAACCAAGTACACTTAGCTAATCGTTATAAACTTGTAAACTTATTCTTGGTCAAGGTTTGATTGTCGCTATATGTGTTTTATAAACTTGCATAATTCATAACCATTGACATGAATTGCTACTTGTAAATCATTTTATATATTTATGTATACTTAACCCATGGAAAATCACCAACTTTCAAAGTTGACCTTTTATTTTTAACATGTTTCAGGATTGCTACTTGAGGATTTCTTCTTGCTCATATAGGACTTGGACTTAGTTTAATTAAATATCTTGTGTTGTTGTTTAATTTTTTGTTGTATTGTAATAACTTAATTGTCTGGTATTGTTTAATGAAAAATGACATTTAATATTATTTCAACTTATTTAATTCTATGAGCTATGAACAATCGTTTCACATTCGTCCGCCTCGATGATTCCGTCATCGGTCGGGGTGTGACATAATTCGATTAACATACACGAATTGTTGTTCAATTTGGATCAAATCTATTCTAGGGTTATGTGAATTTGAGGATTTTCTTTAATTAATGCCTTTAAAAATTTTCAGTGGACTTATAACATATTTGGGCCTCTAGCCCACCAGTTAAGATCATGAGCAGATTCAGCTAAGGTCTCGGGTTTGACCTCGGGCACCCTCAACTCGTTTTTAAAGCCTTTTTCTTATAAATTAAATTACATAGATTAACATTTTCGTATGAAATTAAATAAACATTATTTTTGTTGATTAAATTTACCCCATAAATTTTCAATTTAATTTCTAAAAAATATTAACACAATATAATCTTATATTATTTTTTAAAAACAAATAGTTTAATAATATAAAAACTATGACAAAAGTTATTTAGAAGTTTATTTCTTTTATTACCTTATAAAATAGTTTTTAAATCAAATAAGTTATTTAATAACTTATTTAAATAATCAATTATTCAATTGATTATTTTGTTCAAGTTGTTATTTAACTAATTATTAAATTAATTATTCTCACACTTTAATACTCAATTTTTATTTATCAATTATTATAAATTGAAGATTATTCAATTTCTCTAATAATTTATTACCATTTCCAACCAATTATTTAACCAAATTATTTTATCTTATTTAAATAAAAAATATAATTGGTTACATTATTTCATTTAACCTGATTATCAAAAACCGCAAATTCTTATAAGTAACACTAGATCTTCGTCGAATTATCTCTTGAACTTGATCGATTATAATTTAATCTTGGAACATACATGATTAGGTAATCCGTGAAGGAATCGTTAGAGCAATCTAGTTTATTATTTTTATCTAAAGATTATTTTATATCATGTGAGTTTTCCATACCCCGTTTTCATTTTTATTAAGCAATCATTAACTATTGCTAGCCTAGCGACGTCATAAATCTATGGGATTGACAAACCTATTTGGTGCTAAAGCTGAGGTTATTGCTGGCTTCTGATGACGTATTCTTGTTCATCATGGGAGCCAAGTATACTTAGCTAATCATATATCTTATTGTGGTCAATCTTTTCTCAAGGTTTGATTGTATCATTATGCTACCTATATTCTTGCATTATTTCTTAACCTATGACTTAAATTGCCTTTTAAAAATTATTTATATGTATATACAAAATCATGGAAACTCACCAACATCATTTCTTGACTGTATTTTTTAACATGTTTTAGGGCATGCCCAAGCTTAATAATTGATCTTGAAGATTTGGACACATCTAGGATTGGACCTAGAAATTTTACAAAATTTACTATTAAATTGGATGTTTAAACTTGATTTTATGTGTTGGATGTTTGTTTGAGACTTTTATGGTTGTAATGTTACAATAATAACTTATGTTTACTAATATTTATACTAGGAGGTAATGTTGTGTGGCTTTGAACAATCTTAACCTTCACATCTCAACATTTTCGCCGTTAAAGTTGGGATGTGACACTGTTAACCAAGAATTACATTTGAAAAACAACCAAAATCACCCAATAGTGATCACTAAAGCCAAGGCACGAAGAGGGGATTCAGACACGAGGAGAGGTTTCAACAACTATGACGGGCAAAGATGGGTTAAAGCCCAAGCCCGGGAAGCCAATCATGGTCATGGGGATCAAAACGATCCAATAACAATAATACGCAAAGCAAATCCATCTCATTTGCTGCCACCATAAGGATGCCACTCTCTTTTCGCGTGATTGTTGGAGATAAAAGAATAAAAAAACTAACTTTGTAAACGCTCAACCACAAGACCCGCAGTTCCTAATGGTTTCTATAGTTGGGAAGGAATTCGAGTATATATTTTTGATGAAGATAGAGTTCTACGGAATCAATTCAAGATAGACGTGGAGTATGGTACATGTCTTAGACTTCCTTGACTTGAACTTTCATGACCACAATGTTCATATTTATCTTCTTTGATTTTTCTATTTGCATTTTTTGGTAATACGAGTTTAGTGTATGTATCACTTTCTTCTGATTTTTTATGTGTTTCATATTCATTTAATCTTCCTATAGCTTCTTGAAATGGCATAGTTTTAAGATCGGAAAATTGTTCAATTGCAACAATAGTTTGAATGTAATTTTGTGGTACATAACTGAGTAGTTTCCTAACCAGTCTTTTGTTATCAGTTATGGATCCAATATTGTTTGCTTGTGAGACAAGTTTGTTGATTTTTCTGGTAAAGTCATCTAGTGATTCAGTATCTTTCATCTTTAATGCTTCAAATTCTGAATCAAGTGTTTGTAGTCTTACTTTTCGACTATATCTTCACATACAAACCTTGATTTTAAATCTTCCTAAATATCCTTAGCATTTGTATAATGAGCAATTTGAAACGCTAGTTTTTCTGGCATGGCTTGATAAAGATAAGTAATAGCCTTTGTATTTTTTCTTTGAATAAACTTCTCCTGTGGTTCAAATGCTTCTCATATTCCATCTACATTGAAAAGTACTCTGACTTTTACTACCCAAATAGTGTAGTTTGTAGAATTTAGAATCGGGCATTGAAACATCATTGAAGTTCCTTCTTCCTTTACAATTTCGTCTTTCTTAGTCATTGTTCGTTTCTTCTTCTTTCCAATATTAGTTAGTAGCTTTTAACCATCTTATCTTTAGCTCATTGGTTTCGGATCAAATTTGATATCAACTCACTTGTTTTTTATCAAATCGTTGTCAACCTTTCTTGAGATTAATTTGATATCGACCTGGTTATCTTAAGATCAAATAATCTTCACCTTTGACTGTGACTAACTTGATATCAACTTACGTAGTTTCAAATCACATTAATCAATATTCGGGGTCTTTTGGTCGCGTAGCGAATCAAAACCTCACTTCTAAGAATATCATACGAGTCTTTCGGTCATTTATAATGAATCAAACCCTTGATTCTTCTTATCATAACAATAAACAAGGTATTTGGTTGCAAGATGAATCAAAACATTTAGGGAATAAGTAATTAGACTCATTCGACCTAACTACTTGAGTGGTACCAATGATCATAAAAGCCTAGACGTTTAACTGCTAAGCCACCAGAAGTGTATTTATAACATTTAGCATACAACCGATGAGCTCTCAATAAGCTCAAAACTTGTTTAGAAATGTGAATGTGATTAAAATTAATCTTGCTATACACCAGAATATCATCAAAGATTACTATGAAATCTTTTCAGTAAAGATTTAATGACAAAATTTATGAGGGATTGGAATGTATCCATGGTAGCAGTAAGGCTGAAACGCATGACCAGAAAATTAAAGTGACCCTCGGGTTCTAAGAGTTGTGTTGTAAATATCTTAGTCATTCACAAGGATTTTATGGTACCCCGATCGAAAATCTAGCTTAAAAAAGATTGTAGATTGATCCAATTTATCCAAAAGTTCTTCAAATGAGTAGGATAGGATAATTATTCTTGACTATGGCTATTTTAGACGACTATAGTCCATACACATTTACCAATGACCATCTTTCTTCTTCACTAGCACCACAAGTGCTGCAAATGCACTATTGTCACCCTCCGCTTGTAGCAGAAACATATGTGTGATAGACATGTTCTATAGCATATTATGATTAAGAGAAATACTAAAATGTCATTTCAACAACATGTCATGATGTCGCACGACACAAAGGTGACTTGTGTCGTAGCTTATTACTACTATGCCATATAAAGTCTTAAAACATACCAATTCCTAAGTCCCAAAGCAAGACAACTACGGGCAAAACACACTCACCAAATAGTTCAAACAATCCAAACAATACAAGTTCAAAAATCCAGAGATAAATGTCTAATACATCCAAATCATTCCCATGTATGGGACCTTCTAAGTCTCTAAAGTCCTGTAATCTTTAAAATCCTCAAGCGTTATTATTACCTAGAAAAAAATGCTTTAAAAAAGTCAATACTAAATTGATAAGTTTGCAAGTTTAAAAATAATAACAGTGTCATGGGTAATTAAAACAAAATCTTTTGTGGGTGTAATATTTTAAACAAGCAGTTAAGAAATTAATTGTTGGAAATCAAATTACGAGACCAGATATTTTTAGGTTATTTTCTTACTAACACAAACATCATTATTTGATCATTCATGCATGCATTTACTTAGGATTAATCAAGTGTGTCAGTTATAGCATAGACATTCACGTAATGGTAATTGGAGAATTATCGGATCACACACGATACTTGTCCCCAAACGTTGGGGATTCATCAAAAAAAAATTTAGACATATATAATTTATGTGAAATTATGTGTAATGTGATTTCATGTCTAAATAATTAAGTTTGAAATCAAAACTGTGAAATTTCAGACAATTACGTGTTATGTTTATAGTTTTTATATATAAATGGTTATAAAATCACTAATAATTAATAGTTTGGACTTTATTTTATATGTTTGGAGTTTAAATAAAAAAAATAAAATAAAGTTGGTTATTGTCTAAGGAACAAGGTCTAGAAGCTGGAAGGTGAATTTTAAAATTTAAAGATGATTGGATTTGAAATTGAGGAGTATGTCAGTCGCTCAAACAAGTTGGTTGTTTCGTGTCAATAAATGGTAACTTCAGCCTATAAGTAGATAGAGAAGTACATCGTGGGACTGGACCTCATATTCAAGGAAATGTGATTGCAATTGATCCTCTTATTATTCAGCTAGCCATCTGATCGGCCCCATTGTTATAAAACCAATCAAAGAAAGAACAAGATTGAAGAAAAGATTTACTATTCAATGATTAGACTTGTTATGAAAGATATTACACACAAAAGAATTGATGAGATTATGAACTTCCATCCTAAATGGCCACTGATCGTTATATACACGAATCAAGCCTAATAACCGTTTAACAAACTATTTACAGTTTACCCCTTTATGTTTAGCAAACATATCTTCCAAGAGTAAACTTTGCTTTCGAAGTTAAGAAAACTTCCGAAGCTTAACCATTCTTCTTCCGAAGAGAACTACTACTTCTTCCGAAGCCAAAACTTTTCTTTCGAAGCTAAAATGTTTTCTTCCAAAGCATTGTTAATCTTCTATGATCAACTCTAACTTTCCACAATCTCAACCTTTAGAGTATGCATCATAGAACACTAGTAACAATATCAACTAATACCAAGCTTTGTAACACAAAACTCAAACTTAGAACCTGGCACCACCTTCGTAAGAATATTTGCAAGATTCTCATCTGTCCAAACTTGCTTTATCAGAACTTCTTTATTGCTAATAACTTCTCGAATAAAATGAAGTCTAACATGAATATGCTTAGTCCTTTCATGAAAGACAATGTTCTTAGCAAGTTGTACAACACCCTGATTGACACAAAATACTACTGTATCAGACAATCTCATCCCTAACTCAGTAACCAGTCGTTGTAACCATAATGACTCCTTTATAGCTTCAGTTAGTGCCATATATTCTGCTTCAGTAGTAGACAACGCTACCACATGCTGCAGCTGAGACTTCCAGCTTACCACATTACCCATCACTCTAAACACATATCCAATGATAGATCTTCTCTTGTCAAGATTTTTTGAAAAATCAGAATCAACATATCCTTCAACTCTATCTTGACCATCACCTTCCTTCAAACCAAAGATCAATCCCCGATCTTAGTATATTGAAGATATCTAAGAATCCATTTAACAACATCCCAATAAACCTTTCCAGTGACGAAATAAACCTGCTAACCAAGCTTTGAGCATAAGCCAAGTCAGGCCTAGTACACAAGATCAAATACATAAGACTCCCTACTACATTTGCATATGGAACATTCTCCATATAAGCCAACTCATCTTCAAAACAAGAACTATCTTTCATGGACAACTTGGAATGAACACCAATAGGAGTTATAACAACCTTACACTCATGCATACCATAAAGTTTCAAAACTTTATTAGCATAAGAAGTCTGTGACAACTTTAACTGTCTAGAACTCCTATCATTGGAAATCTCCATTCCCAAAATCTTCCAAGCATTACCTAGCTCCTTCATTTCAAACTCCATCATGAGTAACTTTTTTGCAGCTTCTATCTCATCTTGCCTCTTGCATGCTATCAGCATATCATCTACATACAACAACAAATACAAATAATCTCTACTAGAACACTTTTTATGATAAACACAACTATCATAGTCACTCCTTATGAAACCATGAGTCACTACAAACTCATCAAACCGCTTGTACGACTACCTTGGTGAGTACTTCAGACCATACAAAGACCTCTTCAATAAACATACTTTATCCTCTTTGCCTTTCACCTCAAAACCCATAGGTTGCTTCATATATATCTTCTCATCCAAGAACCCATGTAAGAAAGTTGTCTTAACATCTAGCTATTCCAACTCCAAATCAAGAGCAGCTATGATAGACAAAATTATATGAATAGAAGTATGCTTCACCACTGGTGAAAAAATCTCATTATAATCAATACCTTCCTTCTGAGTAAATCCCTTAGCTACCAACCAAAGTTTAAACCTAGGACTCTCAGTACCAGGAACACCCTCCTTAACTTTATATAGCCACTTAGAAGCTATAAGTTTCTAACCTGCTAGCCTATCCACCAATTCCCATGTTTTATTCTTTTCAGAGAAATTATTTCTTCAACCATAGCATCATGCCACCTAACACTTTCATCTGATGACATAGCCTCATCAAAATTCAATGGATCATAGATACTCTCCTCTTTAGCAACTGAGAAGGCAACAACTGATACATCATGATCCTGTCTGTATCTAATAGGTGCTACAACCTTTTTTCTAGGTCTATCTTTTGCAATGCTATATGTATTATGAGGCTCATGATTCATTTCACCATCAGTTTCACTACTTGATCCAACAGCTCTGTTTGAATCATCCTCATACTCCACCTCAATCTTAACTTTGTCTGGAGACTGAGTCCGGATGTCAACACCTACCACATCCTTATACAGCAAACCTTCTTGGAAATCTACATACCTGCTTACTATTACCCGAGGTCCTTCACCTTCTAACTTCCATATTCTATACCCTTTGACTCCCTCAGGATACCCCAAAAGAACACCCTTTTGAGCCCTTGCATCAAGTTTATCCTAACTAACATGAAAATAGACCACTGACCCAATCACCCTCAAATGACTACAATCAGGCTTAACTCTTGTCCATATCTCCATAGAAGTCTTCATACCCAAAGCTCTGGATGGAGACCTGTTAATCAGATAGGCTGTAAATGTAACTAATTCACTCCAAAAACCTTTTGGAAATCCAGCATTAATCCTCATGCACCTAAGTCTTTCCAACAAAGTCTTGTTTATTCTTTCAGCCAACCCATTTTGTTGGGGAGTACTAGATACTGTGAGATGTCTGGCTATACCATGAGTTCTACAAAATCATTGAACTCACTATTACAGAATTCCAGCCGTTATCAGTCCTCAACTTCTTTACGTACCTTTCACTCTGAGTTTTTACTAGAGCCTTCCACTCTACAAATCTTTTGAAAGCCTCATTCTTATGCTTAAGAATATAAACCTAAACCCTTCGTGAATAATCGTCTATAATAGACAAGAAATAACTAGCTACACCTAGAGTACTAGTTCTGGCAGGCCCCAAGAGGTCTGAATGTACATAGTCTAACACATTAGTAGAGATGTGCTTACCAGTCTTGAACTGAACCCTCTTACTTTTACCCAAGACACATGTCTCACAGAAACCTACATCATTTACCTTAAACTCACTAATGATGCCTTGTTTCCTTAACTCAATGAGACCCTGTTCACTAAGATGACCAAATCTCTTATGCCACAGTAGAGAACTATCAATCTTAGTAATTGCCATACAGTCACTACCCAGTACTACTGATCCCTCTAATTTATATGTATTTTTACTCCTCCTACTACTAGTTAACAATACCAAGGAACCCTTAACAATTCTAGCCTTACCATCTTTCAATCTAACACAATAGCCTGACTTCTCAAAAGTTCCTAATGATAACAAATCCTTTTCAAACTAGGAATATACCTAATATCATTAATATCTACCTCAGTACCATTACGAAACTTAAATATGATAGTACCTGACCCTAGAATTTTACAATGCCGATCATCCCCAAGCTTTAAATCACCAAGATCTTGCATCTTCAACTCTTTAAAGAACTCTTTGATAGGAGTCATATGAAAAGAACATCATGAATAAAGTATCCATTCACCCATGTCTTCATCACAAGACACATTAAGAACATCAGAGCTGTCACACCCCAACCTTGACGGCGGAAACGTCAAGATGTGAGGGTTAAGATTGTTCACAGCCACATAACGCTAAATTTAAATGCAACTATCAATATTATAAGTTTAAATTGAAATACAATCATATGTCTCAAAACATGAAATAGTTCCATAAAAAAACAAAGCATAACATAATCCTTTTATTTAATTAACTAGGTCCAAATCCTAATTTATTGCAAGCTTCAAACGATGACTTTAAACTTGAGCATTTCTTGAAACATGATAAAAATAAAAGGTCAACTATAAAGTTGGTGAGTTTCCAAGGTTTTCATGCATAATATACCAAAGTTTACAAGTAGCAATTCATGTCATAGGTTATGAGTTAACAAGTTTATAGAATACATATCGTTACAACCAAACCTCGACTTGATTACAAGTATATATGATTGGCTAAGTGTATTTGGTTCCCATGATGAACAAGCATACGTCATCAGGAGCAGGCGATACATCGACTTTAGCATCAAATAGACTTGTCAGGCCCAAAGATCTAAGACGTCGCCAGGCTAGTAATAGTTAATGATTGAAAACAAAACATGTATCTCATATAACACTTACAACAACACAAATAACCATGATAAAAGGTAAAGATGAATTGCAAGTGTTTTACAAGTTTAAACATTAACAAGTGTATGTTGAATAGGTATCATGTTTCACCCCAAAATAGTGTGAAAAATGTAAAAATGGGCAAGGAAACTCACATGTCAAATAAGCATAATATGAAGATTAATAAAATTAATATACATCGCTCCAAGATGAATCGTCACAAGTTACCTAAATAAGTATATTCATAAGGTTAAAGTTTAATGATAAGGTTAACAAATTAGCGAGAACTAGGGTTCTAAGTCAAATTTGGGGTTTTGTCAAATAATTGCTTTTGACAAGTAGAAATTATTCATGGTTTCGTAAAAGAAATATGTATTTATATTTCATATAAAGATGAGAAAAAAATATTTATAATAACTTGAATATATATATATACATACATATATATATATATATATATATATATATATATATATATTCAATTAAAACATATAACTAAAGGAAATAAGTACAATCTTAATAATATTTGAAAAAATACCTTTGGACCAATTTATTGGTCATTATTTATAATCCATTTTACAAGAATTATTCAAACACAATCTATGTTTAAATGTTTTATTAACGAAATATATCTATTTAAACTTAGGAAATTTACCGGAATCCTTTGGTGGCTTTTATAAATATTCGAAGTTTATAACATTAATCTAAAATTAAAGATAGCGTAATGACTTATAATAATTTTGTGATTTCCATTATATAAAATTGTTTTTCATGAAAATGACCAATTATAACATTGTTAATAGTATTTTGTATAAAAATTGTTTAAGTGCTAAAAAATAATTTAACAGGAAATAATTAGCTAACTTCCAAAATATACAAAATTTACAAAATTGATTTTTATAATTTTTAGGAATTTTTAGTAATATTCTTAAAGGCCAAAACTCTTAGAAAATGCATGAGGGTGCCTGGGTTCAAACCCGAGACCTCATGAATGTGGGAGTAGTGTCTTAACCAATGAACCAAGGCTCTCAGCCATGATTCATTTGGGTTTTTAATTGTTAAATACACACATTCAAATAAACCCGCAAATTCTCACATGAACCCTAGAACCGTTTATCCCCAAATTGAACCCCAACTTGTTAAAACCCCAACTTGTGAACGTCTGCAATCACGGGGCTTTTGTTCCCCATGGAGAGACGAGTGATTAGGTGTATTCAATTACCCGATTTGGTTGAAAATGATGCCAGAAACGAACAAGGAACAAGCGGCGGCCGCAGGTGCACAATGGATGGGCAAGCTTCAATCGTAACCCAATTAAACATGCAGATAGCTCCGAATGATGATCTGAACTAAAAGCCCTCTATCAATTTCTGGTCTTGAGGTCCGGAGAGTGGTATTCGCCTATAGAGCAAGTCGCGGTTTCAATGGTTAATCGAAAGCATGAATTTTGTGTGTTTCAGGAGAAATTGGGAGTTGTGAACGCTTAGGATTAATTAGATGATTTTTACGTTAGTTTAATTAAGTTATTATTGGGAATTAATGCCCGAACAGCCATGGTGTTTAAAGCTTTGGTTATGCTCTCGATTGAGCTTAGTAACCGATGTTATAATTCGATTTCAAGTGGCATTCAAGTTCGAGGTATGCACATGAAAGATTAGAGACGGTTTTTGGAATATAAAACAACGTAATTCGAGGGTTTGAGGGGTGGCCGGAGCTCCGCCGGATTTAAGGGAATGAAGGGGGTGGTTTGGGTATTGTTTAAAATTTACAATTTGGCCTTTAGGTTTTAATTTTGTTATTTTATGCATAAAAACTTTCTTTCAAAGTTTCAAAGTTAACAAAACAATCCCCCTAAACTTAATTCTTGACTTGTTTACTTTTACAACTTATTATTATTATTATTATTATTATTATTATTATTATTATTATTATTATTATTATTATTATACAATTTAATATTTTAATTACCAACCTACACATAACGAATTTTAATGACAATTAAGAGTTAAGCATAAATAACCCATAAGTTTCATAAATGACATAATCAGTCCTTACAAGAACTTAACAAAGTTAACTCTTAATTTAACGAAAATACGAGATGTTATAAGAGCTATCATAGCCA
This sequence comes from Flaveria trinervia, assembly GCA_025506515.1. Lineage (NCBI taxonomy): Eukaryota > Viridiplantae > Streptophyta > Magnoliopsida > Asterales > Asteraceae > Flaveria > Flaveria trinervia. The sequence continues at coordinate 62,246,014 of CM046456.1, read as the reverse complement.
TCAGCAGACCCTTCGGATACATGGCTAGTTTGCCCTTTTACCAAACTTGATTCATTTCCCTTCTTCCTCCTTTCCGGGCAGTCTTTCTTGAGATGCTTTTCCGAATTGCACACATAACACCTTCGCTTAGTTCTTGACCTTGATTTAGCTTGACTCTTGCCTTTTGTGAACCTTTGTTCTGATCTTCCGCACACAAACAACCCATCACTTGAATCTTCTTGTACATCACTCCTTTTCTTCAACTCCTTTGATTTCATGGCTGCAAGAACCTCTTCCATTGATAATGTCTCTCGACCATACATCAATGTATCAATAAAGTGTTGGTATGATTTTGGCAACAAAGTCAAGAAGATGATAACTTGATCTTCATCTTCTAATTTCGTGTCAATTTTTTCAAGATCCAAGATAAGTTTGTTAAACTCATCTGTGTGATCTACTAAAGTCTTGTTTGCCGCCATGTGGAACGTATACAACCATTTCTTCTGGTATAGTCTATTTTCCAATGACTTCGTCATGTACATGCTTTCAAGTTTTGCCCAAATTCTGGCAACCGAGTCTCCATTCGACACTTCTCGAAGCACCCGATCTCCCAAGGACAAGATTATTACACTGTACACCTTCTCCATGATCTCATGCTTTTCTTTCTCTGTCAAATCTGTCAGCAAGTTTGCCTGCCCTGCGAGTGCTCCCACCAAACCCTGGTGTACTAGTAGCGCCCGCATCTTGACACACCATAACCCGAAATCATTCTTTCCATCGAACTTTTCAAGATCGAACTTTGTGGACATCATCTTTGATTCTTCAATTTCTCTTCTCATCAACATCAAGATCACCTTCTTTCTCCAATTGAGCCGAACCTGGCTCTGAAACGCGGAACACAGGATGAACTCCATTAAGGTCGGAAGGTAACTCCAGTTGGTAAGCCACCTTTCCAACCCTTTTCATGATTTTAAAAGGTCCTAAATCTCGGAGCTAGTTTACCCTTCTTTCTAAAGCGAACAACACCTTTCCACGATGAAACCTTAAGAAGTTCCATCTCCCCAACTTGGAATTCCAATGGCTTACGTCGCTTATCAACATAGCTCTTTTGTCGACTCCTTGCCACTTCAAGGTTCTTGCGGATTATTGAAACTTTGTCAGTCGTTTCTTGTATAAGTTCAGGACCAGTGATGAAGTTTTCACCAATGTCGGTCCAGCAGATCGGTGAATGACATTTACGACCATAAAGTGCTTTTAATGGTGCCATTTTGATACTCGAGTGATAACTATTGTTATACGAAAATTCCGCGAGAGGTAGATGCGTATCCCAATCACCATCGAAGTCAAGGACACACATGCGTAGCAAATCCTCCAAGGTTTGGATCGTTCGCTCGGTTTGACCATCAGTTTGAGGATGGTAAGCCGTGCTTAGATCTAGTTGAGTACCCAAGAGTTCTTGCATATACGACCAAAAGTGCGAAGTAAAACGAGCATCTCGGTCGGATATGATGTGCAGAGGTACCCCATGACGACTTACAATCTCATCAACGTATATACGACCCCACCTTGATGTCTTGTAGGTGTCACGTATGGGTATGAAATGTGCCGATTTGGTCAATCGGTCAACGATTACCCATACGCTATCATGACCACGAGAGGTTCGGGGTAGCTTGGTTATAAAGTCCATGGATATGTGTTCCCACTTCCACATAGGAATCTCGGGTTGCCCAAGTAATCCACTTGGACGTTGATGTTCGGCTTTAACCTTCGCACACGTGAGGCACTTAGCTACGTAAGTTGCTATATCCTTCTTCATTCCAGGCCACCAATATTGACCACGTAGGTCCATGTACATCTTATCGGAACCAGGATAAATAGAATATCGAGTTTGATGAGCCTCGTTCATGATAAAGGTACGAAGATTATCGCGATTTGGAACCCAAATTCGATTCGCGAAGTACATCAACCCATTGGGTTTCGTTTCCAATTGGGTTAGAAGATTATGTTCCAGTTCATCCTTCATTCTTCCTTCTTGTTGCACCATTTGTTGAGCCTCCAAGATACTAGACTCGATGTCACTATCTATTCTCAAGTTTTGTAGCAGTACAATAGTCTCGTTGACATCTACTCGGATATCAGTATCAAACTCACCCAAAGTGTCAAACCATTGTCGTCGATCGTGAATTTCTTGGAAGGAGATTGTCTTGTTATGACTCTTTCAGCTTAGAGCAACAGCTATAACATTTGCCTTACTAGGATGGTAACGAATGTCACAATCATAGTCACTAATCAATTCCACCCAATGATGTTGCCTCATATTGAAATATTTTTGGTTAAAGACGTGTTGAAGGCTTTTGTGATCGGTGTAGACAATGCATTGCGTACCATATAGGTAGTAACAACAGCACCAAGCTCGAGATCGTGTGTTGTGTAATCACCTCGTGGACCTTTAATTGTCTCGATGCATAAGCTATCACCTTTCCTTGTTGCATGAGAACACAACCAAGGCCTTGTTTAAATGCATCACAATACATGGTGAAATCATCATTCCCATCAGGTAGGTCAAGATAGGAGCCTTGCACAACTTGTGCTTTAATGCTTCAAAAGATTCTTCTTGCTCGGACCCCCACTCAAATGGTTTATTCTTTTATGTCAAAGAAGTGAGCGGCTTCGCAATCCTCAAAAAATTGGCAATGAACCGCCGGTAATATCCAGCAAGACCAAGGAAAGAACAAACTTCGGTTGGAGTCGTTGGAACACACCAATTCTTCACAGCTTCCACCTTTGCAGGGTCAACGTGAATTCCTTGGCTATTCACCACATGTCCTAGGAATTGAACTTCCTCAAGCCAAAATTCACACTTCGAGAACTTCGCATACAATTGCTCTTTCTTCAACAACTCAAGAACTTTTCGCAGATGTAGTTCATGATCGGTGTTGGACTTGGAATAGATAAGTATGTCATCAATGAAGACGATCATGAACTTGTCTAGATAAGGCTTGAACACTCGGTTCGTGAGATCCATGAAGATAGCAAGAGCATTTGTTAGACCAAAAGGCATAACCATGAACTCATAGTGGCCATATCGAGTATGGAATGCGGTCTTTAGGATATCATCATCATGGACTCGTAATTGATGATATCCAGAACGTAGGTCAATCTTTGAGATATAGCAGCTCCTTGAAGTTGATCAAACAAGTCATCGACTCGGGGAAGAGAATAGCGGTTCTTGATGGTAAGCTTGTTCAGATCATGATAGTCGATGCACATACAAAATGACCCATCTTTCTTCTTCACGAACAAAACAGGTGCACCCCAAGGCGAAGAGCTAGGGCGAATGTAGCCCTTCTCGGATAGTTCTTGGAGTTGACTAGATAGCTCTTGCATTTCCGATGGTGCAAGTCGATATGGTGACTTAGCCACAGGGTTTTCTCTCGGAATCAAATCGATTTTAAACTTGATTTCACGCGTGGGAGGTGAACCACTAAGGTCATTGGGAAATACTTCAGGAAAGTCTCGTACAATCGGGACATCCTTAAGATCTTTCCCTAGACTTTCGTGTTGACGACGTAAGCCAAGAAAGCCATGTAGTTCTTACTTAGGCACTTTCGGGCTTGGGTGCACGACATGAGTTTAAGTCCTTTGGAGGATTTTTCACCAAAGACTTTCAATGTATCACTAGAAGGTAACGGTATACGAATGCACTTCTCGAAACAAATGATCTCGGCATGGTGTTTGGCTAGCCAATCCATACCAATGATGACGTCAAAGCTTCCAAGTTTCATAGGAATAAGATCGATAAGGAAATCATGCATGTCAAGACTCAAGATACAATCACGAATAATGACATCCACGGTGATAGGTTCTCCATCGGCGACTTCAACGATGAGAGGTCTTTCTAGTTTCGTATGTGACTTAGTAATAATGGGTTCAAACTTTAATGATACAAAACTCTTATCGGCTCCAGAATCAAATAGGACGTACGCTTAAGTATTATTAATAAGGAACACACCTATTCAATTTTAAAGGTATTTAACGATACATGTAATGCATGAAAAGACTTAGGTCATAAAAGTTAAGGGTAAGTTAACATACCATTCACCACATCGTTGTTTGCTTGTGCTTGATTTAAATTGATGTTGAAAGCACGTCCTCGGGCTTGTGGAACATTACCACAAGACGAGGGCATTGTGGGCGGAAATGGCCAGGTTCCCCACAGTTGTAGCAAACACGATTTGTGACCATCGCGGCGTTGTTAGGCGCACGGTGACAGGTCGCCTCCAAGTGACCATATTTACTGCATAAGGTACAGATGCGGCACGGTTGATTCCCCAGATGATGGTACCTATAGGTGTTGCATATAGGTTGAGGACCAGCATAGGCCCTAGCCCCAGGCACTTGTGCCACAAGTGCAGCCGCAGGTACAAGTTGTCTTTGGGGTTGTTTGGGTGCAGCCACAACATAGTTGTGCGCCGGTGTGAACTTGCGCTTATTGTTGTTGTTGTTGTTGTAAGACGGTTCAGCTTTGGTCTCCTTAACAGCCACGGTAGCCGTCTTTTCCACCTTCTTGCACCCTTCACAGACATGGTGCCCGCTCGTATATGATTCTCGGTGAGTTGAGCGGTGATAGTGATGGCTTCTTCCAAGGTTGTGGGTCGGCTACCCATCACAACATCTTGAATTTGGGGTGGTACACCCTTGATGAACTTCTCGATGTTGCGGGGGACAGTGTCGACCATGTGAGGCAGCAGTATACTCAACTCATGATGCCTAGTTGAGTAGGCCAAATGGTCACCACCATCTTGCTTCAAGTTCCAAAATTCCTCCTCCAGCTTTTGTAGTTCACTTCTCGGGCAGAACTTCGCGATGGCGATGTTCTTGAACTCTTCCCAGGTGAGTGCTAACACAGCTTCAGCACCACAATTTCTCTTCTCGCTATTCCACTAGGTAAGTGCCCTTTGTTGGAGCATACTAGTGGCGTAACGAACTTTGAGTGCCTCGGGACACTCACAGTTGACGAAGGTATTCTCCATGCTCTCGAACCACTCAAGAAGACCAGTGGCTCCTTCCTTGCCACTATAACTAGTGGGCTTGCAAGAACTAAAGTGTTTGAAAGTACAAGTTTGGTTATTGCGCCCTTGGTTAGCACTATTCTCTCCTTGATACGTTGGACCATTCGAGATTACAGAAAGAATTGGTCCAGTGGCTTACTGATTAAGGTTACCACAAGAACTCAACGCTGTGCATGATACCTTCCATGTGTCGAACCTCAAGAAGTGTTTGGCTGACGAATCACTTCACGTACCAATTGAGGATATAAAAATCGACGAAAAGCTTCGTTCTATTGAGGAACCCATTGAGATCATGGATCGTAAGGTCAAACAGTTAAAGCGTAGTAGAATACCAATCGTTCACGTGAGATGGAATTCAAAACGAGTGCCAGAGTTTATGTAACATCTCGTACTTTTATTAATTAAAAGTTAATTTTTTGACTTATTTAAGCTATTTATGAAACTTGGTGGGCTATTCATGTATAGTTCCTTATTTAATTTAAAGTTCAAAGTTAAATAAATAATAATAGTAGTAATAATATAATAATAATAATAATAATAATAATAATAATAATAATAATAATAATAATAAGAGTAATAATAATAATAATAATAATAATAATAATAATAATGATAATGGTAATAATAATAATAACTATAATAATAATAATAGTAATAATAGTAACAATAAAAACAAAGATAATAATAACATTAATAATACTTTACTTAAAAATATTTAAAACTTAAAGTAAGGGTGTTAAGGGACTAATTTGTCATTTTATAAACTTGAAATGGAAACTTTATGCATAAAATAATAGAAAATCAAAGTTGAGGGACCAAAGGTGTAATTTATCAAAATCCAAACCCCACCCCTTCTCATTCCCGTTTTTCCAGTGACCTCGCGGCCGGACTCCGGCCAAGTCCGGCGAGGCACCAAAACTACCAAAAATCGATGTTTTTTTATCTAAAACCGTCCCTAAACCGTTCTTGAATTCGATTCGAACACAATCGTGAGCTTTGATTGCATTTAAACATCGGTTATGAACCCAATCGAATGATTAACCGAAACGTCTTAAACCCATAGCCGTTCGAGCATTAAAACTTCTTAATAATCTAATTAAACCAATCTAAACGTTCACCTATCAATCTCTAAACGAATACAATCCTCAATTACACCTGAAACGACTTCAATCAACGAATTCAAGCACCACCTTCATCGCGAACTGCACCTCAGTCGAGCATCCCCTTCTGCATACTTGGAACCGCAATTGATTGAGGGCTATCAATCACCGTCTCTCGTGGAAGCTCCCTGTGCAATTAATTGAGTTATTATCACCAATTGCAATCGAATCCAATCGCGACATAACCGCGGTTGTTTTTCGTTTGTTCTTCGTTTGTTCTTCGTTTGCTAAACTTCAAATCGGGTAATTACACAAACATAATCAATCGATTTTCCATGGGGAACAAAAGCCCCATGGTTAACATCATTTACAGAATCGATTAGTGCTTCAATTTGAGCCCAATCGAATCTAGGGTCTTGGGAAATTGGGGATTGTTTAGGGCTTGTTTTAAGAATTAAAAATCAATCCTTACCGCGGCTGAAGCCATTAGTTCACCGGTAACACTTGAGAATTCTAAACAAGAGGTCCCCGGTTCAAACCCGGGGAACCTCATGTTTTCTTTTTGAGGCTTTTTGGCCTTCAATAATAATTTTTAATATTTTTAAAAATTATAAAAAGTCATTTTATAAAAGCTAGTAATTTTAAAATATTCCTAATTATTTTCTGTAAATTAGTTTTCTTAAAACAAAAAAAAATTCTCTACTTTTAACAAATATTGAAATAATAAATAATTTATTCGTATAAAAATAGCTAATAATTGTGCCACAAAAATGATTATTTCACACGTTGTTTTTTTAAATTATTGTTAAATTGTGTATTTAGATCTTATTAATCTTTATATATAAAATTATTATAATGTTTTCTTATTTCATATCTTTACATAAAATATAAATATAGTTTTTTTTTGTTTTTTTTCAAGAAAATATATTGGTTCCCAATTGTTAAATATAACTATAAGACAAAGCCCCAAATACCAAGTTGAAACCCTAGTTCATATTAACTCGTTAATCTTATTATTCACCTAAATCTTGTAATATTTATATATCTAGGTGCCTTGTGACGTTTTATCTTGGAACGGCATATATTATTCTTATTGATCTTTATTATATACTTATTTTAACATGTGAGTTTTTCTTGCCCCTTTTTCATATTTTCACACTAATTTGGGGTGAAACATGATAGCTTATACATGATACACTTATACACATTTGAGACTTGTAAATCACATGCAATTCAACTTATTATTTTGTCACGGTTATTTGTTTATTGTAAGTGATTATATGAGATACATAGTTTGTTTACAATCATTAACTATTGCTAGCCTGGCGACGTCTTAGATCTTTGGGCCTGACAAGCCTATTTGGTGCTAAAGTCGAGGTATTGCCGACTCCTAGGGGCCGTACGCTTGTGCACTAGGGAACCAAATACACTTAGCCAATCTTTTATACTTGTAATCAAGTCGAGGTTTGGTTGTAACGATATGTGTTCTATAACCTTACTATCTTATAATCCATGACATGAATTGCTACTTGTAATCTTATTATGTATGAAAACCTGGAAACTCACCAACTATTTTTAGTTGACTCTTATTTTTATCATGTTTCAGGTCAACCTCAAGTTTAAAGTGATCCTTTTGAAGCATGCTATAATCTAGGAGTTGGACCTAGTTAATGAAATAAAAGTTTACATTATGTTATGTTACGTTTGAACTTATTACTTGTTTGAGACTTATGATTGTATTTCATTTCAAGACTTATAATAATAATATTTACATTTTAATATAGCGTTATGTGGTTGTGAACAATCTTAACCCTCACATCTCGACGTTTCCGCCGTCAAGGTTGGGGTGTGATAGATTGGTATCAGAGCCCATAACTATAGGGATTTAGGTTATTAGTAATGGTGACCTAGACTATAGCTTATGCATGAACCTCATAGGATAATATTTATATTCTTGGAAATATATATATTGTTACATGCTACATAATGCTATGCCTTACTTATGTGCAACTTGATGCCTTAGCATAGGTTGCCTTGTAATTGTCTAACTTTGTTACTTGTCTCCCTAAACTTAACTTTGACTCATTGACTCTCCCCGAAAAATGAAACTTCTTAATCTTATTCTCGTCAACACGTGGAATCGTATACTTATGCTTAAGAATTGAATCTTTAGACTTATGTCTAATCTATGTAAATCTCATCATGGTTTTGATTTCATGAACCTAAGAAATTTGTGTGACACATGGACACCTGTATTCTGGATTTCCTGGCAAAAGGCCCTCGGGCTAAGGCAAGCATATCGCATAAATTCTACGGGACTAGTTATGCTTACCTGGGGATTTCTGGGATGAGTGATAAACCATGGTCAACATACACAAATTTCTAAGGCGAGTGGGTCAACTTACCTTGACGTGTCAACGTTTCCAAATGGTAATGCGTTACCAAATGGAACCATTCCATGTGCCTTACAACTTTTTACCTTATCCTTGTTGAACATTAATCCTTGTTATTCCAATTCTCATATCTAACTCATTTGTATATTCCAGCATGTCTCGTCATCATGGAAAGCGTGGAAGTTCCGATCGTAAGTTAGCCGCCATGATTGCTCGACAAATGGCTGCTGTCATCCCGACCATGGTTGCTGAACTTAATAGCACCTTAATGACCAATGCTAGCAACAATGGAAATGGTCATGGAGAGAATAGCAACAACCAAAACGGGAACAATCAACACGGGAATAATCAAACTTGCACCTTCAAACACTTCAGCTCTTGCAAGCCCACTAGTTTTAGTGGCAAGGAAGGAGCCACTGGTCTTCTTGAGTGGTTCGAAAGCATGGAGAATACCTTATCAATTGTGAGTGTCCTGATGCACTCAAGGTTCGTTATGCCACTAGTATGCTCCAACAAAGGGCTCTTACATGGTGGAATAGCGAGAAGAGAAACCGTGGTCCTGAAGCTGTGCTAGCACTTACTTGGGAAGAGTTCAAGAACATCGCCATCGCGAAGTTCTGCCCAAGAAGTGAATTGCAAAAGTTGGAAGAAGAGTTTTGGAATTTGAAACAAAATGATGGTGATCATTTGGCCTACTCAACTAGGCATCATGAGTTGAGTATACTGCTGCCCCATATGGTCGACACTGTTCCCCGCAACATCGAGAAGTTCATTAAGGGTGTACCACCCCAAATTCAAGATGTTGTGGTGGGTAGCCGACCCACAACCTTGGAAGAAGCCATTACTATCACCGCTCAACTCACCGAGAACCATATACGAGCGGGCACCATGTCTGTGAAGGGTGCAAAGAAGGTAGAGAAGATGGCTACCGAGGCTGTTAAGGAGACTAAAGCTGAATCGTCTTATAACAACAACAACAACAAGAAGCGCAAGTTCACACCGGCACGTAACTATGCCGTGGCTACACCCAAACAACCCCAAAGACAACTTGTACCTGCGGCTACACCTGTGGCACAAGTGCCTGGGGCTAGGGCTTATGCTGGTCCTCAGCCGATGTGCAACACGTGTAGGTATCATCATCCGGGGAATCAACCATGCCGCATTTGCACCTTATGCGGTAAATATGGTCATTTGGTAGCGACTTGCCACCGTGCACCTAACAATGCCGCTGTGGTCACAAACCGTGTTTGCTACAACTGTGGGGAACCTGGCCATTTTCGCCCACAATGCCCTCGTCTTGTGGGTAATGTTCCACAAGCCCGAGGACGTGCTTTCAACATCAACGCTAACCAAGCACAAGCAAACAACGATGTGGTGAATGGTACGTTAAATCACCTTTAACTTTTGTGATCCGATTCATTTCATACTTTACCTGTATCGTTAAATACCTTAAAAATTGAACAGGTATGTTCCTTATTAACAAAACTTATGCCTATGTCCTATTTGATTCTGGAGCCGATAAAAGTTTTGTTTCATTAGAGTTTGAACCCATACTTGCTAAGCCACATACGAAACTAGAAAGACCTCTTACTGTTGAAGTTGCCGATGGAGAACCGATCACCATTGACGTTATCATTCGTGATTGCATCTTAAGTCTTGACACGCATGATTTTCTTATCGATCTTATCCCTATGAAACTTGGAAGCTTTGACGTCATCATTGGTATGGATTGGTTAGCCAAACACCATGCCGAGGTCATTTGTTTCGAGAAGTGCATTCGTATACCGTTACCCTGGAGATACGTTGAAGGTGTTCGGTGAAAATTCTTCCAAAGGGCTTAAACTCATGTCTTGCACTCAAGCCCGAAGTGCTTAAGCAAGAAGTATATGGCCTTCTTGGCTTACGTGGTCAACACGAAAGTCAAAGGGAAAGAACTTAAGGATGTCCCTATCGTACGAGACTTTCCTGAAGTATTCCCGATGACCTTAGTGTGTTTACCTCCCGTGCGTTAAGTCGAGTTTAAAATTGACTTGATACCGGGAGCAAACCCCGGCCAAGTCACCATATCGGCTTGCACCATCGGAATGCAAGAACTCTCTGTCACTGCAAGAGCTGTCCGAGAAAGGCTTCATCCGTCCTAGTTCTTCGCCTTGGGGTGCACCTGTTCTTTTCGTGAAGAAGAAAGATGGATCGTTTCGTATGTGCATCAATTATCATGAGCTTAACAAGCTTACCATCAAGAATCGTTATCCTCTCCTCGCATCGATGACTTGTTCGATCAACTTCAAGGAGCTGCTATTTCTCGAAGATCGATTTACGTTCTGGTTATCATCAATTGCGAGTCCATGATGATGATATCCCAAAGACCGCTTTCCGTACTCGTTATGGGCACTATGAGTTTATGGTGATGCCTTTTGGTTTAACCAATGCTCCTGATATCTTCATGGATCTCATGAACCGAGTATGCAAGCCTTATCTAGATAAGTTTGTGATCGTCTTCATTGATGACTTACTTATCTATTCCAAGTCCAACACCGATCATGAACTACATTTGAGATTGGTTCTTGAATTGTTGAAGAAAGAGCAATTGTACGCAAAGTTCTCAAAGTGTGATTTCTGGCTTGAGGAAGTTCAATTTCTAGGACACGTGGTGAATAGCCAAGGAATTCACGTTGATCCTGCAAAGGTGGAAGCTGTGAAAAATTGGTGTATTCCTACAACTCCTACCGAAGTTCGTTCTTTTCTTGGTCTTGCTGGTTATTATCGTGATTCATTGCCAACTTCTCGAGGATCGCGAAACCGCTCACTACTTTGACATAAAAGAATAAACCATTCGAGTGGGGTTCCGAGCAAGAAGAAGCCTTTGAAGCGTTAAAGCATAAGTTGTGCAATGCTCCCATCTTGACCCTACCCTATGGAAACGATGATTTCACCGTGTATTGTGATGCATCTAAACAAGGCCTTGGTTGTGTTCTCATGCAACGAGGGAAGGTCATAGCTTATGCATCGAGACAATTGAAGGTTCACGGGGGAATTACACAACACAACGATCTTGAGCTTGGTGCTTTGTCTTTGCTTTGAAGATTTGGAGGCATTACCTGTATGGTACGCAATGTATAGTCTACACCGATCACAAAGCCTTCACACGTTTTCAATCAAAAAGATCTCAACATGAGACAACGTCGTTGGGTGGAGTTGATTAGTGATTACGATTGTGACATTTGTTATCATCCTGGTAAAGCAACGTTGTAGCCGATGCACTAAGCCGAAAGATTCATAACAAGATGATCTCATTTCAAGAAATTCGCGATCGACGTCAATGGTTTGACACTTTGGGTGAGTTCGATACTGAGATCCGACTAGATGTCAACGAGACCACGGTACTACTACAAACCTGAGAATAGATAGTGACATCGAGTCTAGCATCCTGGAGGCTCAACAAATGGTTCAACAAGAAGGAAGAATGAAGGATGAGTTGGAGCATAATCTTCTAACTCAATTGGAAACGAAACCCAATGGGTTGATGTACTTCGCCAATCGCATTTGGATTCCAATCACGATAACATTCGTACCTTTATTATGAATGAAGCTCATCAACCGTTATTCTATTCATCCTGGTTCCGATAAGATGTACATGGACCTACGTGTCAATATTGGTGGCCTGGAATGAAGAAAGACATAGCGACTTATGTAGCTAAGTGCCTCACATGTACGAAGGTTAAGCCTAACATCAACGTCCAAGTGGATTACTTGAGCAACCCGAGATTCCTATGTGGAAATGGGAACACATATCCATGGACTTCATAACAAAGCTACCCCGAACCTCTCGAGGACATGATAGCATATGGGTGATCGTTGACCGATTGACCAGTCGGCACATTTTATACCCATACGTGACACTTACAAGACATCAAAATTAGCTCGTATATACGTTGATGAGATTGTAAGTCGTCATGGGGTACCCCTGCACATCATATCCGACCGAGACGCTCGTTTCACTTCGAATTTTTGGTCGTCTATGCAAGAACTCTTGGGTACACAATTGGACCTAAGCACGGCTTACCATCCTCAAACTGATGGTCAACCGAGCGAACGATCCAAACCTTGGAGGATTTGCTACGCCTTTGTGTTCTTTGACTTTGGTGGCGATTAGGATACGCATCTACCGCTCGTGGAATTTTCGTATAACAATAGTTACCACTCGAGTATCAAGATGGCACCGTTTGAAGCACTTTATGGTCGAAAATGTTGTTCACCGATTTGTTGGACCGACATTGGTGAAAACTTCATCACTGGTCCTGAACTTATACAGAGACGACCGATAAAGTTTCTATTATTCGCAAGAACCTTGAAGTGGCGAGAAGTCATCAAAAGAGCTATGCAGACAAGCGACGTAAGACGTTGGAATTCCAAGTTGGGGAGATGGTTCTTCTTAAGTTTCACCGTGGAAAGGTGTGGTTCGCTTTGGAAAGAAGGGCAAACTGGCTCCAAGGTTTGTAGGACCTTTCAAAATCCTGAAAAGGATTGGGAAAGTGGCTTATCAACTAGAGTTACCTTCCGACTTAGTGGAATTCATCCTGTGTTCCACGTCTCAAATTTGAGAAAGTGTTTGGCCGATGAAACTCTGCATGTTCCGCTGGAAGACATTCAGATCGACGAGTCCTTGCATTTCGTCGAGAAACCCGTTGAAATCATGGATCGTATAATGAAGAAGACTAGAACCACGAAAACCCCAATCGTCAAGGTTCGTTGGGAAAATAAACGTGGCGTTGAATTTACTTGGGAACGTGAGGAGCACATGAAGAAGAGATACCCATTTTTATTTGTATAGTTTCATTTCTTTTAATTTCGGGATGAAATTCTTTTAAGTTGGGGAGACTGTAACATCTCGTACTTTTGTTAATTAAAAGTTAATTTTTTGACTTATTTAAGCTATTTATGAACTTGTGGGCTATTCATGTATAGTTCCTTATTTAATTTAAAGTTCAAAGTTAAATAAATAATAATAGTAATAATAATAATAATAATAATAATAAGAGTAATATAATAATAATAATAATAATAATAATAATAAGAAATGTAATAATAATAATAACTATAATAATAATAATAGTAATAATAGTAACATAAAAACAAAGATAATAATAACATTAATAATACTTTACTTAAAATGTTTAAAACTTAAAGTAAGGGTGTTAAGGGACTAATTTGTCATTTTATAACTTGAATGGAAACTTTATGCATGCAAATAATAGAAAATCAAAGTTGAGGGACCAAAGGTGTAATTATATCAAATCAAACCCCCCTTCTCATTCCGTTTTTTCCGGTGACCTCGCCGGCTGGACTCCGGCCAAGTCCGGCGAGGCACCAAAACTACCAAAAATCGATGTTTTTTTATCTAAAACCGCCCCCAAACCGTTCTTGAATTCGATTCGAACACAATCGTGAGCTTTGATTGCATTTAAACATCGGTTATGAACCCAATCGAATGATTAACCGAAACGTCTTAACCCCACAGCCGTTCGAGCATTAAAACTTCTTAATAATCTAATTAAACCAATCTAAACGTTCACCTATCAATCTCTAAACGAATACAATCCTCAATTACACCTGAAACGACTTCAATCAACGAATTCAAGCACCACCTTCATCGCGAACTGCACCTCAGTCGAGCATCCCCTTCTGCATACTTGAACCGCAATTGATTGAGGGCTATCAATCACCGTCTCTCGTGGAAGCTCCATGTGCAATTAATTGAGTTATTATCACCAATTGCAATCGAATCCATCGCGACATAGCCGTGGTTGTTTTTCGTTTGTTCTTCGTTTGCTAAACTTCAAATCGGGTAATTACACAAACATAATCAATCGATTTTCCATGGGGAACAAAAGCCCCATGGTTAGCATCATTTACAGAATCGATTGGTGCTTCAATTTGAGCCCAATCGAATCTAGGGTTCTTGGGAAATTGGGGATTTGTTTAGGGCTTGTTTTAAGAATTAAAAACCAATCCTTACCGCGGCTGAGGCCATTAGTTCACCGGTAACACTTGAGAATTCTAAACAAGAGGTCCCCGGTTCGAACCCGGGGAACCTCATGTTTTCTTTTTGAGGCTTTTTGGCCTCAATAATAATTTTTAATATTTTTAAAAATTATAAAAAGTCATTTTATAAAAGCTAGTAATTTTAAAAATATCCTAATTATTTTCTGTAAATTAGTTTTCTTAAAACGAAAAAAATTCTCTACTTTTAACAAATATTGAAATAATAAATAATTTATTCGTATAAAAATTAGCTAATAATTGTGCCACAAAAATGATTATTTCACACGTTGTTTTTTTAAATTATTGTTAAATGTGTATTTAGATCTTATTAATCTTATATATAAAATTATTAAATTGTTTTCTTATTTCATATCTTTACATAAAATATAAATAGTTTTTTTTTTGTTTTTTTTTCAAGAAAATATAATTGGTTCCCATTGTTAATATAACTATAAGACAAAGCCCCAAATACCAAGTTGAAACCCTAGTTCATATTACTCGTTAATCTTATTATTCACCTAAATCTTGTAATATTATATATCTAGGTGCCTTGTGACGTTTTATCTTGGAACGGCATATATTATTCTTATTGATCTTCATTTATACTTATTTTAACATGTGAGTTTTTCTTGCCCTTTTTTTTCAATTTTCACACTAATTTGGGGTGAAACATGATAGCTTATACATGATACACTTATACACATTTGAGACTTGTAAATCACATGCAATTCAACTTATTATTTTGTCATGGTTATTTGTTTATTGTAAGTGATTATATGAGATACATAGTTTGTTTACAATCATTAACTATTGCTAGCCTGGCGACGTCTTAGATCTTTGGGCCTGACAAGCCTATTTGGTGCTAAAGTCGAGGTATTGCCGACTCCTAGGGGCCGTACGCTTGTGCACTAGGGAACCAATACACTTAGCCAATCTTTTATACTTGTAATCAAGTCGAGGTTTGGTTGTAACTATATGTGTTCTATAACCTTACTAGCTTATAATCCATGACATGAATTGCTACTTGTAATCTTATTATGTATGAAAACCTAGAAACTCACAAACTATTTTTAGTTGACTCTTATTTTTATCATGTTTCAGGTCAACCTCAAGTTTAAAGTGATCCTTTTGAAGCATGTTATAATCTAGGACTTGGACCTAGTTAATGAAATAAAAGTTTACATTATGTTATGTTACGTTTGAACTTATTACTTTTTTGAGACTTATGATTGTATTTCATTTCAAGACTTATGATAATAATATTTACATTTTAATATAGCGTTATGTGGCTGTGAACAATCTTAACCCTCACATCTCGACGTTTCCGCCGTCAAGGTTGGGGTGTGACAGTTTACATGGGAATGAGAAGATCAGATGACACTTAAATATCCTCACCTATTCGAGGATGACACTTTTGGACCTGACTCCAGCTGAATTTCGGGACGAAATTCTCTCAACTGGGGGATACTGTGACATCCGTCACCTTAAGATCCATCAAACAACATAATCAACCATCAATTATTCTTAATTATTCTTCCTCTTCTTCATGAACTCCTGTTATAGAAATCATGTTTGCTTTTTACCCTTGTGTCTGTACATCCTTCGTGTCTGCACTTCAGCAGTCGCGAACCTGCAGTTCAAGCGACTGGGTCTGTCATGCGACTGAGTCGTGCGACTGGGTGAGTCGTGCGACTGAGTCATGCAACTGTGTCTTCCGGCGACTGAGTCGTGCGACTAGGGATGTCATGCGACTGAGTTGTGGGATCGAATGAATGTGTGTGATTGAGTCAATGCGGATGAATGTTGTGTGCGGTCGAGTCAATGCGGATGAATGTGGTACGCGATTGAGTCCTGCGACCGAATGAATGTATGCAACTGTGCATGTATCGCATGACCCAAGGCCAATTGCACGAATGAAGGTTCAGTCGTACGAATGAAGCTGATTCGTACGAATGAAGGTTGATTCGTCCGAATGGAGGTTAAGTTGTGCGATTGGGTGTTGCGTGGTACGACTGAATGCCAGTCGTGCGAATGAAGCTTATTCGTACGATTGAAGGTTGATTCGTAATAAAATGGAGCGTTGAGTCGAGCATCTGGTCCTGTTGTGTGACTGATGATGTGTGTGTGTCAATTCCCTTCCTGAATGTCTTGTGATGATAAGGTAACATCAGCAAAAGTGTCATTGCTTGACCACAATGATTTAAAGTCAACGCTATCAACATGCACATACAATTTCAATCTAAAATCAACCTAACATTTTACAAATTTTCAACAATCCTTTTTGGGACTACAAATATTCAACAAGTACTTTCTTTTATAACAATAGGATTTTTATACAAATGTCATTGGCAATGACGACTACTCCTAGTACTTGGATCTACATAAGATCTAATACGTGTGTCTGCTTGTGTGTGTTACCCGCAACTGACCCGATACAACCGGAACCGACCAAACATTGCTACTTGCTTTATACATATCATTAATGCTTAACAATAACTGTCAATAGGTGTTTGACTGTTCATTGCATACAACCGTTGGGAACTTGATCATTCATACTTACCACTTAACATGTAAGTTTCGTGGCCCCTTTTTATGCTGATACAACTTTTCAAACATTTACAAACATGGGGGAAAAGTATGCTCACCCATTTTCATGTTGTACAACATACATACAATTTACATACTTAGAATCAACGTGCTGCTGTTTTGTGAGTACTTATCTGATACATGCTTGGGTCTGCTTTGTGGTTCTTTCTTACAACCATTTAATTCCAGTGTGGGAACCGACGGATAGGTATTGGTAGTACTACTTGGGTTGACACCCCCACCCTCGTGTTGGTATACTAGTTAGTACTAACAGATGCCAGGAACGGGCCTTGGGTGAATATATTCCGACAAGATTCTTTGTGTACGTCGTTAGGTTTGGTTGTAAAGCTCATGTCATTTGATTTTGCTTACTTATAACTGTATGCACGGTATTCTGCAATAATTTTATACAACATCAATTACTTATTTACTTTTAAACCTGCGAGCTCACCAACAATTTTGTTGACCATTCTGAGCATATCTTTTCAGGTGATCATGCTAGCTGAAGATCTAGGTGTGCTGCCTTAGTGGAGATCCTAGGATGCGTTTCGTGGCTAACTTGTCATTTTGAAAACATTTGATGTAGTATGTTTTAAATCAACAATTACTCTTTTGTTACTTGTTCCCGGGTTGTGGGAAAAATACGTTACAATGTTGATATCCGTATTTGTGTGATCATTTGGTTGCGTATGCTTATGGCTATGTTGTCGTGAACATTGACTAAACACGACACAAGTCCCCTTGTTGTCGGGTGTCGTCATGACACGCTTATTATCATTTATTATATTGCATCTCTATCGCTTACCATGTGTTATAACGATTCCTGTCTCGTTACATCCCCGTGTTTCCGCTCTTAGCGGGGGTGTGATATAATGCTCCATACTTTATTGTCAAGACAAACAATATATCTAAGTTCAAAAAGTACTATATATTCATCTATAACCTACTACACATACACATCATTTTATGCATATATATTCCCCATCCCCACACTTACTCTTTGACGTTTTCAATATAATATGATCTTTGGAAATTCATAATGATATGATATATTACCCTGATACTGGCCAGGTATGAAAATAATATATTATTCCCATTATAATTTTCCAACTATCATATAATATCTTAAACATACAAATTTCAGTGTACACATATTTTCTCATATGTTTTCATGAAGCACCAATACAAACTCCCCATTTATCTGCTTCCTTGGACCGCTTCTGGACTGAACCCTCTCGTTTTAATATCAGTAGCACGTTATGGTTCGAGTCTAAATATTTCTTTTTATACTTAAATCTCTCGAAC
Organism: Flaveria trinervia; assembly: GCA_025506515.1. Classification (NCBI taxonomy): domain Eukaryota; kingdom Viridiplantae; phylum Streptophyta; class Magnoliopsida; order Asterales; family Asteraceae; genus Flaveria; species Flaveria trinervia. Next base: position 62,227,537 of record CM046456.1, on the reverse strand, counting down.
CGTGCTATGATACCAATTTGAAACACACCAGTTTTTTTATTTATAAAATACTTTCACCAATTTTATCAGAGTTTAGGTCCCACTTCACAACAAAATTTGTCACTCGTGGTGACATGTCATTTCATAATATATATATATAAAAACATTACAACAAACTTAAACGTTTCACAAACTTTTAATACAATATTTATTATATTAAATATTAAACGAGAGTAGGGTTCCTTCATGAGTCCAGTCTTGTCCGTGAAGCTTTAACCATTATAGTGTTTTTCCTGAAAACATTTAAAGCATATTTTTATTAGTTTTCGCTAAGTAAGTACACCTCTTTATTTTCAAAAACATATTTTCTTTTATTGGAATTTAACATTCAAACTCTTTATTTATTTAATTCTCTTTACATCTTTGGAATTCAATGCCTGAATTTTTTATGAGTTTATTTTTCACCCTTGAGGATTAATAACTTCTTTTGTATATATGTGGAGTTCAACACCCAAACCCCTTGAGATTTCAACACCCGAAATCCATACATATATTTAACTCCCCTTTTTATATATGTGGAGTTCAACACCCGAACCCCTTGGGATTTCAACACCCGAAATCATTACATATATTTAACTCTTCTTTTCTATATATGTGGAGTTCAACACCCGAACCCCTTGGGATTTCAACACCGGAATCCTTACATATATTTTAATTGTACATCATCTTTAAAACCACTAAATCATATATTTAACCCATACCCATAATCATTTTCATCAAAATCATGCATATTACTGAGCACATATCTTATGTATTTACACATGTTTCATCTCCACAAAATCATACAACCTTACGATGACTAAAAAGTATAACATGTAAATAAACATGTATTATAAGTAAGTTATGGGTTAGTGTACTTACCTTCTGGTATAGATGACTCGAGTATAAAAGATAGTATGTGATTATAGTCCCCCCCCCCCTCCGTGTACTATTGTCTTGCCACCCACAAAAAACTCTACTTGTTTTTCTTCTATGATTCTTTTTAATCGGATAGAATGTTCACTATCTACTCATGTATATTTATTTTGTGCGATTAAAATTCCTTGGACTTCAATTAACCGCCTTACCATTCTCTTGATAAAGATTCTATTTTTTTATATTTTATTTGTTTTAGTCACATCTATACTTATCCATCCACCACTTTATTATTATTTATTAATTCAATTGAATGTGTCATTACAATTTCACACTTGCACGTATATGTATTTATTATAATTAGAAATTTTGTTATTATTATTATAATTGTTATTATTATTAATTGTTTGTTAAACGTCATTTAAGTCCATTATATTTTGGCTCAAAACTAACTCGTTAAACATTATTTAAAATATATATTGATATTTTATTTTCATCCATAAAACGGGATGTTAAAGAAGGAATGGAACCGCTTGAGAGTCGTCTGAAGTTCACACTCGGGTAAAGACGACTGACTTTGGAAACGGAACACGAACCAATTTCAGCTATTCCGGCTTCTTATTGAGCGTAGCGAAATCAAGGTTTATGAGAAAGTCAGCGAAGTTTCTATGATGTTCTACCTTTGCGCAGTCTCGCTCCACAGTGACAGTGGAAGGCTCCGCACCTGAGCCTCGTTAGACTCAGCAGAAGTGTAAGGTGTAAGTGAAGAGAATAGAAGAGATGAAGTCCGCCCCTTAGCCTAGTCTATATCCACAGCTGACGCAACTCCGTCTCACTACTACTTAATTAATTAATGGCTAAACTTTTTCATAACCTGAGCTTTCCTTAACCAGTTGACCTTACTTCGTAACCTTAGCCTCTCTTTCTTTATAGTTCGACTAAGTGACTTCGTAACCGAAATATGAAACTTTTTTATTCCATATTTAAATACGTTTATTTAAATATGCAACTCCGATCCACTACTACTTCCGTTATGATTCCAAATATAAAAACACAGATGCCAAACACGCTGCAACGGCTATCGTTACAACGACTTTCATTCCAACGTAAAACAATTGGAAATCTAGAAAAACAAAAACAAACTGCTACGAATCTTACTCCGCATTAAAACCTTAAAGCGTACTCCGTTGTAAAAATGACACAATCATCCAAAAAGCAGATAAAAGAAAAGCAAAACAAACCACAACATATAAAAAAAACTAATGTTACATAACAAAACCCTAACAAACTCGATTCGATTTTTTATACTAATGTTTACAAAACCATGTGCTTAAGATGGAAAAAAAACACAAAATAATATCAACAACAGAAAAAGAAAAAAAGAACTAAAAAAAGAAATAATCCTTACAAGATTCGAACTTTGGCTTTCATATATCCGAATTAATTGTATTTAAATAAATTTTCAAGTTTGACTTCTCATATAAAATAACCAAGGCCAACACTATTCCCTCACTTCACTTTTAAAATATAATAATTGTTTCATTTGAGTTGAAACTGAACTGAATTGTAATGCTTGTATTTGAAGCCTGTTTGGCAAAGTCAGCTAACATTTTATACTATGAAAAATGCAACTATGAGCAAGTGTGGCTTTTGATGGTTTTCGATATGGCCACAAAGAGTTTGGTTTTTTTGCGTTTTTGCCCCTGTAAGCCTCTGTATAGGCCATTGCGGCCGAGAAGGGGCAGAACTATGCCAATTGCCGCCACCGCCTCCGGCTGATGACATGCGCATGCCTTCTGCCAATGGTCGCCGCCTGCTTTTCATCTCTGTGATACTTGGATGTTGGACCTCCGTTGTGTCGGTGCACGACGGGTGATTTCGGGGGGGCGCCCGTACACCGAACGAAGGTCGAGCACCGACTCAGCGGGGATTTTTCTGACCTACCAAGGCCCTATGGGGCTCCGATTGGTCGACGGCAATGTGCGGCCACTCATATGCGTCCCTGATTTATGTTTTTGGTTCAAAACACTAGATGTTTGCTGCATGTTGATGATGATAGGTAAGTGTCATATGAGGCTTGTGTTTGAGGTTTCTATTCTTCGAACCCCCACCTTATCCTTTTTTATTTGTATTTTGTCTTTGTAGCCGGGTGGAGGTCGAGTGTCACTGCGGCGTGGCGGTGGGCCTGTGTCCTCAGCCGAGGCAGTCCGGGGTTGGCAGCGAGGCAGACCGATGGCAGGATCACGACGAATCTGGGCTGGTTGCTGGCCTGTCGCTACCGCTCTTCACAACGATATTGATGTGTGCTAGACTTCCCCGTTACGTGGCCACTGGACATTCCCTACGGCTTATCTGTGGGTCGCGTTGGGTCTGTCGTGTCACACCCCAACCTTGACAGCGGAAACGTCGAGATGTGAGAGTTAAGATCGTTCACAGCCACATAACGCTATTATTAAATCCAATATATTATTCATAAGTTTCAAAGGTTACATTACAAACATAAGTCTCAAATAGAGAAATTAACAAGCATAAAAGTAATATTTCAAGCCCATCCATTTATTTATCTAGGTTCATTCCTAGGTGTGAATAAGCTTCAAAAGTGTCAATCAAACTTGAGTATTTTCTGAAACATGTTAAAAATAAAATGTCAACATAATGTTGGTGAGATTTCTATAGTTTTTAATACATATGTATATAAAAGATGGCAATTCATGTTGTAAGTTAGAGAACCAAGTAACTAGGGATGTAAGACAGAATACACAATCAAACCTTGACAGATTTTTACAAGTCTCAAACGTTTACAAGTATATACGATTAGCTAAGTATACTTGGATTAACCAAGCAGGCTTGTCAGGCCCATAGATCCATGACGTCTCTAGGCTAGCAATAGTTAATGATTATACATATAATCGACATTACGTGGTAGCTACAAATATCAACTAAATACAAGTGAATTGCCATAAGTTTACAAGAATCAAACGTTTTATAAGTGCAATGGTTATAATGTAATATGTTTCACCCCAAAGTATGAAAATATAAAAAAGGGGTATAGAAATACTCACTTGGTCAATAAATATAAAGTTGACGATTAATAAGAAATATAATAAGCAATGTTCCAACTTAATTCTTCACAAAGTACCTAAGTATATATATTTACAAGATTAAGTTTTAATGATAAGATTAACGTTTAAACATGATCTAGGGTTCCAAACGGGGGATTTAGGCTTTGATATATAAAGTTCATAATTAAAATACTTTCATTTCCATTTTAATGAAAAAGATTTCACCAATATATTAATTTTTCATAACGAAATAAATTTAAATCATTTGATATAATTAACATAAATAATAAGTGTGAATAATATTTTTACATATTTTTATTTACAAAACTTATAATTTTAAACAATATTATTTGAACCACTAATTATTTTTAATGATTTAAATCATTATTTAAAGTATTTTCTTTGTAATAATAACTAACTATAAGTCTTGCTAAAAACTATTGTCACTTATTTAAAGAAATAAATTTATAGAAATTTGATAAATTGATTTACAAATAAATTTTGTTTATAATATTATTTTTAATAATTTTTCAGAATTTTTATATATTTTTTGAAGGCTAAAAAAGCCTTAAAAAATATAATGGAGGTTACCGGGTTTGAACCCGGGACCTCAGGTGTAGAATGGTTGTGGGTTACCAGTGAACTAAGGGTCGTGGCCGTGCTTAGTCTCGGCCTTTAATTCTTAAAAGCCATTATTACAGGATAGCCCCAAATCAATTAAACCCTAGTTTGATTCAAACCAAAATTGAAGATCAAAAAGATAATGTTAATCAAATTAATGTTAGGGCTTTTGTTCCCCAACTGAAATCGAGCATGTATATACCTTTAATTACCCGTATCGAAGTGAGGAGCACAAGGATGGGTGTTGAACAGGTCGCGACTAATGAACGTTTAATTGATGATAATAGAATTAACTTTATGTGAAGCTCCAAGAAGTAATTCCGAATCAAAGCCCTCAACTAATTTCAGGTTTTGATGTTCTAATGGTGGTATTCTACTAGTTGCAGGTCGTGATGAAGTGGGTAGTCGAATTCGATGATGGTGTTTGATTTAGGAGAAATTGAAAATGATAATGGTTTAGATATAGTTAATCTATTGTTTATGTGTGATTAATTGTATTATTATTGTAGTTTAATGCTCAAATGGCTATGAACTTAAGGAGTTTCGGTTACGTGACCGTGTAGGTGATACCGATGCTTTAACTTTGATCAAATGAAGCGTTTAAGTTCGAATTGTGTTCCAGAATGGTTTGGGGACGGTTTTGGATTAGGAATCGACCGATAGCAGTGGTTTTTGGGACCTCGCCGGCGCCGCGCCGGGCTTGGCCGGCCGGCGACCGGAAAACGGGCTCAAGGGGGTTTTGGGTTGGGTTTTACACTTTTGGTCCTTGTGGTTTTGTTCTTTTGTTATTTCATGTTTAAACTTTAATTTTCAAGTTTATAAGATAACAAAACAACCCTTGTACTTATTTAAGTTTAAGGTTTAAACATTTTTTGAGTTTAATAACTTTTATTTCATATTACCTTTATTATTCTTATTATTCTTATTATTATTATTAATATTATTATTATTTATTATTATTAGTAATAGTAATATTATTATTGGTTACAATTATTTTCAATTTTATAATTAAACTATTAACTTCCAAATTGAAGAATTACAAGCAAACTAGTAAATAAGCATAAGCAACCCATAAGTTCCATAATTGACAACTTTAGCCCTTACAAGAATAAACGACATTAACTATTAGTTAACAAGAAAATATGAGATGTTACATGCCGCTCGACACAATGCCCACTGCTGCCTATTCGAATGTCCCTGTCGATGAAGATTAGTGCATCCTCAACCGAGACTTTTGTTGTTGGTTGCTTTTTCTAGGTTGATATCTCTGTTGTTGTATGAATATGAATAGGGAAATGAGGAGAAAAAAAGGATGTTATTCATCGTTTTGGCGCGACACACAGGTCTTTGCAGCCACAATGAACTAGCATCTTTGAGCCTTTAAATACACTTTCATTTTGTTCGTTAATTTATTATCGGTTTCGTTGTTATGTGGCCGTGATGATATACTGAAACTGTTGATTGGCAGACATTTCCGGTTTGCAATCACAACTAACCATTTGTTCTGAGCCACGTATTTTTTTTTATGTCCAGTTAACTAGGTGATGTGGTTCATTTTAATGGTTAAATTTATACGCACAACGCACATATGTTTAAACACTAGTACAATTAAAAATAGATATATTATGTAATGTATTTTAATATATATAATTGAAGGAAAATTTTAAAATTTGACATTAACGCTACATAATTGAGAAAATAATATAAAATTTAATACAATAAATTAGTTGTGAAGGTTCCATATACTTTCCAAAACCTTGTTGATATGTAATTTACAAAATGTTTTTGCAACAAAATTTTTATGAGTCATTTATTAAATTAGATCAAACATAAATGGTATTCAGAAAAGATTGTGGATCGATTTGTTTTTTTAACTAAACACATTATTGATAATAAAGAGTGAATGTGAATTATTGTTGTATATTTTATTTCAAAATAAATAGAGTAAAATATATTACATTCTAATTTTACATATAAATTCCAATGATTTTACGTTTTGATATACAATTAGTTCGCAAACGAGTCAAAAAGATTGTATTATATATTTTATTATGTCTCATATGGTGCTGTCACATGTGCTTGTTTTTATGTGCTTTTGTGTTTGCCTGCGTTTTGACGTAAATTTTCTTTGACGTAAATTTTCTTTGACATCATATCAAATATAATACATTTTCATCAAACAATAAATCGAAGTACTCTACATTTCAACATATATTTAATTGAAAAATAAATCGAGTCGATTATAGTGCTTTATCACGTCGTGTACGTTGCCCCCACAACGCACGGCGGGTAAGAAACAAGTTATTATTAATAATGATTGTAGTAATATAGAATTGATAGTTATATTAATGATAATAATTAAATGTAATGTATATTAACAAGTTATATTTATTCTATCAGTATTCATTATATTTAAATTCTTGCGTCTAATATTAATATTAATTTGGTAATAACTATCTTAAGTAATGATATTCGTTAAAATATCATCAAATTATTAATAACTACGTACATGTTCAAATATAAGTTATATTATTGTTAATATGTTATAATTATTCTCGTTTTGTAATATTACAAGTATTTCTATATTGGCCAGTTTCTAATAGTTATTATTCGTTATTTTAGTCTCGTATTCGAACTAATCTATTTAAATCAAACAATTACATCAAGTGTCACTCTTTTTTATTGTATTTGATACTTCATGTACTCTATAATTAGGGCTCAACGTAAATAATAAGTGTATGAATTATAATTAAATTTTAAACGAGTGATGCGTGGGATTATACCTCTCACTCGATTCACATGCTGAAACTAGGGTTGTTTACGAGTCGATCTGAATCGAGCGGATCTTTGCTCGTGCTCGGCTCGTTTCCAAACCGAACCGAGCCGATCGGCTCATTTACAACCGAGCGGAAAATCGAACGAGCATTTTTCGAGCGTTAAATTTTCGAGTGAGGGTTGAGCGAGCGCAAACGAACGGTAAACAATTTATACAACCCAATTATTATGTGTCATACAATTTATACTATAGCGAATAAGGTTTAATAACTTAAAAATCAACCACTTTTAAATAAAATTTTCATATATGACAATACGTTATGTCTGACGATAAAACTAAGGCTATAGCCGATAATGCGGATAACATATTGCAGAGAACTATAAAGGTGAGAGTGGAAGATGATCAAAAATATATATCTTAATGACTTAAGATTTCATTTTTATGTTCAATATAAAAAAATTTATTAGATTGATTGATCAACTATGCATAACTAATATTATATATTTGTATATATAGGTCAAATGTACTAGAGTACTATGTATAAACTATATATACATATTAGTTCGAGCCGAACCGAACCGAGCGGACCTTTGCTCGTGCTTGGCTCGTTAACAAATCGATCCGAGCCGATCGGCTCATTTACAACCGAGCAAAAATTCGAACAAGCATTTTTCGAGCAAATTCCGAACGAACGTCGAGCGAGCGTCGATATTAGTTAAGAGCCGCCTGAATATTAGTTAAGAATCTTGGGGCAAGAGCCGCCTGAATATTAGTTAAGAATCTTGGGGCAAAATTTATTCAACGCATGGTATCGACTGACATATTTAATTGACCGATATATTTATCTCCATATTTACCCCTTATATTTCGGGATCCTCACTTATTGCCTTTATTTCACTTCTTATTTTTCGTGCTCTATTTTTGTATATAGCCGATGGCTAGTTTCTTTTGGTTGTATCCTTTCAATTGATTATCTCTAATATGCTACCACTTTGAATATGATATTAGAGTGGTCTTGAAGAGATCCTCTAAATCGATCACATATCAACCATGGTGGGCGATGAAGGAAAGAAGGCCAAGGAAGAAAACATCATCAGTCACGATTCTCCTTATTACCTTCGTCCTTTCGACTACCCAAGACAACTGCACGTTAATGATGTGCTAACTGAAAACAATTGCAACGATTGGTCACAGGAAATGACGAATTTATTGTTTGCCAAAAACAAAATCGGCTTCATAGATGGCACCCTAAAGAAACCATACAAAGGTTCATCAGAATATATGATGTGGATGAGGTGCAATGCCATGATCAAATGATGGTTGAATGCAGCCATGGAAAAGGAGATTAGAACAAGTGTAAAGTATGCGGGTACGACTGGTGAAATCTGGACCGATTTGAAAGAATGTTTTGGGAAGAGCAGTGCACCCAGAGCATATGAATTAAAGCAGTCTTTGATGACGACCGAACAAGACAGTGTCTTAGTCTCGGCATATTACACAAAGCTACGGACCATTTGGGATGAGATTGGGTCTGCCCTACCAGTACCGAAGTGCAAGTGTGATGGTTGTACCTGCAGGATCAGGAAGAAGCTAACATAATTAATTAAAAGGGAGAGACTGTATGAATTTTTGTTGGGATTGGATGCTAAGTATGGGACCATAAGGACCCAAATCCTAGCATTGCAGGCCACTCCCTCTCTTGGAACCACATACCATTTGGTAGCCGAAGACGAACAGCAGCAGTCTGTCTCCGGAACCAAAAGACCGGTTGTGGATGCAATAGCCTTTTAGGTGGCTGGTTCTACTAGGCGTGATCACAACAAAGTAAATCCAAGGAAATCAAATGGAATGGGAGTGATCTGGTCGAACATTGCACCTTCTGTGAATAGGAGGGCCATAATAGAGACGGTTGCTTCAAAAGAATCGGGTATCCCGATTGGTGGCCAGGCAAAGGTAAACATGAAAAATCAAAGCCAAGGGTTGCTTGCGTTGAGGGGGAGGCTAGTTCGATACCATGTATGACCAATGCTCAATACCAACAATTTATAAAGTTGTTTGGAGACAAAGATGGTGAAACCAAAGAAGAAAACGCACCGATAGTCAACATGGCAGGTAACGTAGGTAAAGAAGGTAAATGATTTTCAGGCGCTACTAAGCACATAACATGTTATCATTCGGTCTTGAAAAATAAAATGAAATGAAAGTACGAGCCACCTGTCGTTTGGGAAGAGGCGACTATACTCTTCCAAATGACATGACGGTTAAAGACGTCCTTTATGTTCTAGAATTTAAATGCAATTTCTTATATATTAGTAGATTATTAAAATATCTCAAATGTGCTATAAACATCTTTCCAGACTTTTGTGTCATACAGGACTTATGTTCAAGGACGTTGATTGGAGTGGGTGAGTGCAAAGGTGGCTTATACAAGATGGGGATGACGGGAAGCAAAAGGCAAGCCATGATGACAATCGCTAGCATTTGGCATAAGAGATTAGGTCACCCATCAGACTCGAAGTTTTCCCATATTAAATTTTTGAAAAATGTTTCCTTGCATTCAAAAGACTTTTGTGATGCCTGTGTTAAGGCTAAGTTTGCCAGACTACCATTTCCCATTAGTAAAAGCAAAACTAATCCATGTTTTGATTTGATACATTATATTGTGTGGGGGAAATATCGAATGCATTTGTTTACGCTCGTAAACTATTTTTTGACAATTGTTGATGCTTTTAGTCGAGCGGTTTGGGTGTTCCTCCTCAAGGATAAGCATTAGCAAGCAATGCCTTATTGATTTCCACGAAATGATACAAATTCAATTTGAGAAAAACGTTAAAAGGATTAGATGTGATAATGGGGGGAATTTACTTCCAACCATATGCTTGATTTTTACGCTAAAAAGGGATCATCTTAGAAACGACATCCCCACACACACTGCAACAAAACGGTGTGGTGGAACGAAAGCATCGACACTTGTTAGAAACAGCACGAGCTTTGAAATTTGAAGCTAACTTACCTACCAGGTTCTGGGGGAGTGTGTGCTCATGGACGCATATGTCATAAATCGAATGCCATCTGAGGTGATTAGAGATAGGACACCTTATGAGGTTCTACATAACCGAAAACCCGATTATAATTACATGAGGGTTCTCGGTTGCCTTGCATACTACAAAAGTGCTAAAACCAATGGAGATAAGTTTGAAATAAGAGGTCGGCCGGGGGGTTTCATGGGTTATCCCCAAGGAACAAAGGGATATAAAATATTTGATGCCCAACACAACAAAATGATGACTTCTAGACATGTATTATTCTTCGAACATATTTTCCCTTTGCAAATACCAAAATTAATAAGGAAGAAATTTTTGTTATGCCATAAAGCTGGATGGATGATAAAGAGGGTAATAAATATAGGTCACCTAATGAAGGTGTCATTATGGAGAAAGAACCTAATGTGTGTCAAGATGAACCAGATGTTCCATAAACCGAAAACCAACATAAATGAAAGCCTTTTTAGCAAGAAGAAAGCCCGCTAGTCAATAATATTTTGGGCAAAACGATGAGGATATGGAGCATGGGCCTGACGTTGTGCCCAATACCGAACACCTTGGGCCTGAACTCAGCATTGAAAGAGGAGAAGCTAGGCCATGCGATCAAGCTAGTGAGGCTGAGTTGATGGGCCTGAATCTAAAGGTGCCCCCTTTCCAAGAGAAAGGTGAAGCAGATCCCACCCACAACATTTCAAGGAATATGAGGTAACGCTTCCCGCATCTTTGCACCACGAACAACCCACTTCCAATCATCAGCGGTCCTCGACGATACATCCTTAGCATATTATATTTCTTGTGATAAATTTTCAAATACACACAAAGTTTTTTTAGCGGCCATCGCCACAAGTGACGAGCCTAAACATTTTAAACAAGCAGCAACAAACTCAAATGGCAAGAAGCAATACAAAATGAAATAGGGGATCTTGAAAAAAATGGAACTTGGACCCTTGAAGAGCTACCTACGGGAAAACAACCTATTGATTCGAAGTGGGTCTATAAGATAAAGTACAAGCCAGATGGGGAGGTGGAAAGGTACAAGGGTCGTCTCATGGTGAATGGATTCCATAATGGAAGGGATTGACTTTCACGAGACATTTGCTCTAGTTGCTAAGCTGGTAACGGTCCGAACCCTCCTAGTGGTGGCTATGAAACAAGGATGGCACATACACCAACTTGATGTAGACAACGCCTTCCTACATGGAGCTGTGCATGAAGAAGCCTACATGAAGATACCTGAAGGATTTGGGAAACAAGACACAAATATGGTTTGTAAGTTGAAGAAGTCACTTTATGGGCTAAAGCAAGCATCAAGGAATTTGTATAAAAAATTCACCAACTCCTTGATGGACATCAGGTTTAAACAAACAAGGGTCGATCACTCCTTGTTCATCTTTAGAGACGAAGGAGTCTTTGTTGTTACGCTAATCTATGTGGACGATTTTATTATTGTGGGAAATAACTTAGACAAAATACAAGAGACCAAACATTTTCTTGACAAAAAATTCAACATTAAAGATTTCGGACCGTTGAAGTTTTTTCTTGGCGTTGAAGTAGCAAGAACGAAGGAGGGTATGGTGTTGAGTCAAAGGAAATACACTCTTGACATACTCAAAGAAACGTGAATGATAGGTTGTCGACCAAGTTCATTTCTGATGGAGCCGAATTTGAAACTTGGTAAATGCGAGGAAGAACCAAAGATTGATCCTAATCAATACCGAAGACCGATAGGAAAGCTCCTCTATTTGCTAGCAACACAACCCGACATTGCTTATGCCATAAATATCTTAAGTCAATTTGTTAGTGACCGAGACAAAGTCACATGGAGGCCACTCAGTCAATTTGTTAGTGACCGAGACAAAGTCACATGGAGGCCACTCACAGAGTTCTTTGATATCTCAAGTCAACCCCTGGGCAAGGCATTTTGATTCCCAAAGAAGGAAGTACTCGCCTCACGGCTTACTGCGACTCTACTTGGCTAGGTTGTCCCATCACAAGAAAGTCCAGAACAGGTTATCTTATTCTCTTAGGAGGAGCCCCAATATCATGGAAATCGAAGAAGCAATCCGTTGTTTCCCGATAATTGGCCGAAGCAGAGTACCGTGCAATGGCCAACACAGTTAGTGAGTTCTATGGATGAGATGGCTATTGAGTCTCCTTGGCGTTCCTCCTATCGGCTCAACGCCTCTCTTTTGTGATAATCAAGCAGCTCGCCACATAGCAAACAACCCAGTCTTCCATGAACGTACGAAACATGTAAAGATGGATTGTCATTTTGTCAGAGAACATGTGGAATCGAAGGAGATACAACGTATGAAGATCGACACTAAAACACAAATTGTCGATGTTCTCACAAAGCCGTTAGGAACACATCAATTCAAAGCATTACTTGACAAGTTGGGCGTTCAAGACCTTCACGCTCCAACTTGAGGGGGAGTATTGACATTTGACCGACATACTTAATTGACCGACATATTTTCCTCCATATTTACCTCTTATATTTTGGGATCCTCATTCATTGCCTTTATTTCATTTCCTATTTTTCGTGCTCTGTTTTTGTATATAGCCGATGGCTAGTTTCTTTTGGTTGTATCCTTTCAATTGATTATCTCTAATATGATACCACTTTGAATATATGGATGATGTGAAAATGAGGAAATTTTTGTTTATTTTTTAGCAGCGTTAGCTAAATTTAGGGATGAAATTATTTTTTCCAACAAGTGGATGATGTGACATCCGTTTTTCATGTTATTTTCCAACTATCATGAACATGTTTTCTTATCATTCATGGTTTAATTAAGTGTGTCAGTTTTTGCACGATTGTTCATGATTGTGGCAGTGAGGGGTGATGTATCGGTTGTTCTTATTGATGATGGTGATCATGGAGGGTGGTGGTGAAGGCGACTGCTGTGATCATGGTTGTTGATGGCAGTGGTAAAGGCGATAGTGGAGTAGGGCGGTGGTTATAGATGACGGTGATGATGGCTGTGATGGTGAGGATGGTGGTCATGGTTGTGGTTGTTGGGTGTGGTTGTGGTGATGATGGTGAGAGTGATGAAGGGAGGTTTATGGTGATGATGGTTAGGTTGCGTTTTCCCATTGGTATGTGCATGTTTGACAAATGTGTGTGTGTATTTACAACCATTTAACTTTGTCAAAAAAGAGTTTTAAAAGCTGTCTTTTATAGACAAGGCAATAGTATTACAGTACTTACTAACAATAAAATAGTGAATGAATTATTTTACAAGCATAATCACAACAATCATAAAACAATAGAACCGAGGTTTATTAATTATACATGCCAGAGATGACATAATCTGAATATTAAGGACGAAAAACACAAAATAGGCCATTAAAGGCATGTAAACTAATGAAAACATATCAATACTACTAACGTGGACTTTGGACATGGAGCATTACTTCTTTCAATCCCGTAGTTCTTGAACTATATTCTCCAAAACTATCACTATTAGCAACAAGAGGAATGGTGTAGAGGTCTTGTTCCTCACTTATATTCATTAAGCTGCTTTTTTCGTTGTAGCTTTCTTGACTAATCCAAGGATGATGTTTTCCAGTCTTCCATAATGTTTCAAGCTCCATGGCGACTTCTTTCATGTTAGGTCTCTTCTCGCCCACTTGGTTAAGGCATGCATATACCAGGTCACATGTTGCTTTTAGTTGCTCATCAGTTGCTTCTTTCACTACTTGTCGGTCAAGAATATCAAACAATCGGTTTTCTTTCTTTGCCTTTACAAAATATGTTGCAAGATTCATATCCTCTGAACCCCTTTCCGTATCTAAAGGTCTTTTTCCTGTTAATAGTTCTGCAAGAACCACTCCAAAGCTATAGACATCACTCTTGGCTGTTAGCTGACCCTTATGAAAATATTCGGGATCCAAGTACCCTATGGTCCCTTGAACCAGCGTAGTGACTTGATTATGACCCAATGGGACTAACCTTGAAGCACCAAAATCCGCAATTTTTGCGATGTAACTATCATCCAACAATATGTTGGTAGATTTCACATCCCTATGTATTATGGACATTCTAGCAGCAGTGTGAATATAAGAAAGTGCACTGGCTGATTCATGTGCTATCCTTAAACGACTATCCCATGACAAGCTAGCTTTTCCGCTGGTACTATTATGAATGTGACGATAAAGAGTGTCATTAGAAACATACTCATATACCAACAACGGGACTTCAGTTTCCAGACAACATCCTAAAAGTTGCACCACGTTTGGGTGATTGATTTGTGCAAGAATCACCATTTCATTTATAAATTGCTCCCTTTGTTCTTGGTCCAATCTTTGGGACTTTTTGATTGCTACTATACGTGTGTCTGGTAGAGTTCCCTTGTACACAGTGCCATTGCCTCCTTTTCCAATAATATTATGTTCTGCATAATTGTCGGTCGCTTCTTCCAGCTCTTCAACGTGAAAGATTTTCATGGCGCTTTGACCTGTGCTTTTAAGTTTATCTTCCAACAGTACACCTCCATTTTGCTCAAATAACTGCTTTCTTAGCTTAGTTAGCTTTCTTTGCTTCACTATTAAGTGTAACATTAATAATCCATTATTAATGTGAGGAATCCAAGGCCCAAACCTGCATGTGAAGTACATTTCCCTTGCTTGATTGATTTCAATAACAAACTAAGAACTAAAAAGATTTCAATGCTAACTAGAAAATATTTAACATTCAACTGGCCAATGAATTTTGATATATCTAGTTAATTGAAGTTTTTTTCCCTGGAATATTACTCTAAACTACAAGAAAAAATAATAATTTTTAGAGTCGGGTCTTAGTAGTGAGGAGACTCTCTACTCCCCAGGCCCTACTAGTTGCTTCGGCTATGCATGTAAATTATTGTACATGTGTTTTGTTTTTCTTGCAAATCTTTAAAAATGACATAAAAGAAAATACATGTACCTAACGACAGAGGAAGCACTTTAGATGTTTTATGACAACCACCTGGAAGTTTGCCATCACCAAAGTACCCTTCTTTACATTCGCATGTGTAATTCCCAATAGTATTAACACAAGTACTTTCATTATAACATGGAAACCGTTGCGGATATCTGCATTCATTGATATCTATATACAAAAGAACATAATATCACAGTATTGTAATTAACATAATTAACTAAATCAATCATATCGGCTTAAAGAGTTTGATTATTATCACTAACTCGTTGGTTAAAAGAAAATATATAAGTTCTTGATGCTTGATAAATACACCAAATTTATATTTAATTTATAAACTTATTGGTTGGAGTGTTAAAAAGTTGTTTTTAGAGAGATTTATGCCTGATTATGTTGTTTTTTGTAATTTCTATAAGTTGGATCTTTCGAATCGCCTAACCTTTACTGTCGCATTGAAATATTTTGATGATACTCATTTTCAATTAGATAATTCATAGAGAACTCAAAAACAACTATGCAAATCGGTTATAAAAAACGGATTGAAGTTGAATTAAAAAAGATTTCTTAGAGCATTCACAATCCATCACACATTCTCATCTTTATAATTACACTAAAAGTATTCACAATAGATTTATTTATTTTTGTTCATATAACAATACTAATAATACTTTTTATGTACTTATTATTACTCTCTTTCCTTCATCACAACCCCTTTCAATAGTATTAAAAATTTTATAGAGATTGAATAATTATTTTTTAAAATATATCAATCAATAATAATATTTTCTCTCTTCTACACTCACAACCACTCAAAACCATTACATATAATATAGAAAACACACTTACATTTTTAGGGATTCCATTGTAAATGCTCCAGGTTATGTTTGGTTAAAAGGAGTGGAATGAAAATAAAAAATTAGTATAATTTTCAAGTATAATTGTGTTTGAGTACAACAATTAAAAGTAAAACCAATAAAATGTTTCACCTCAAATTCCCTTGGTGGTGGGATTTCAAAATACTTTCGCATAGAGATGAAATTTGAAATCCCACAACCAAAGTAATTTGAG